>JBCEWE010001923.1:0-15000 GCA_039877035.1 Silurus lanzhouensis | reverse complement strand
TTAGGGCTATGATGTCTGAGAGACGTGTTATTAGGGATTATAACCAATCAAAGTCAATCCAGTTGTCTTTTATTTATATATATATAAAAATGAACAAATAATTTTAAAAGAAAAAGTTCACGTCAGTACGAAAGCCGCCGATTTTCGACCAAAAGGTCCACGGAAGTGATTGAGGCTGTACACGTTATTCACACGTCCCCCAGAGTTCAAAACTCCTTTCTTTCCCTCCCTCCACCTTCACACCACTTTAACGTGTCGGCGTCGGCAAGGTCGCGGCCTGATAGAGATATCGATATTGCGTTTTTATTTTTTTTCCCTTTTCGAAGGCTGCTTGAGAAAGTGTTAAGGAAAGGAGAAGATGATTTCTACAACACGATCTCATGAAGAGCTCTTTTCTTACGGTTCTGGCGTACAGGTGCATGAATATGAACTCATAATCCATAATGCATCATTCATGTGTCAGTGGAGTCATTTTTATCTTTATCATACACACACACACACATATTAATACATACAGGCAGCAATCTGTAGGGTGTAAAGGTAATAGATATGTACGCAATAATCTATCAAATATAAGATAGATAGATAGATAGATAGATAGATAGATAGATAGATAGATAGATAGATAGATGACTTGTATGTAGTTCTCTCTCTCTTTCTTTCTCTCTCTGTCTCTAATAATGTAGGTACTACATACCCACATGTACACACATACACCTGTATGTAGTAAAATGTGTATGTAGTAATACGTGTATGTAGGTATGCATATGTATGATGAGTAGCGTGTGAATATAGTAACGTGTGTATGTGTGTATGTAGTAACGTGTGTATGTAGTGTATGTGTGTATGTAGTAATGTGTGTGTGTGTGTGTATGTAGTAACGTGTGTATGTGTGTATGTAGTAACGTGTGTATGTGTGTATGTAGTAACGTGTGTAGTAGTAACATGTGTATGTAGTAACATGTGTATGTAGTACGTGTGTGTGTGTATGTAGTAACGTGTGTATGTGACGTGTGTATGTGTGTATGTAGTAATGTGTGTGTGTGTGTATGTAGTAACGTGTGTATGTGTGTATGTAGTAACGTGTGTATGTGTGTATGTAGTACGTGTGTATGTAGTGTATGTAGTGTATGTGTGTATGTAGTATCGTGTGTATGTGTGTATGTAGTAATGTGTGTGTGTGTGTGTGTATGTAGTAACGTGTGTATGTGTGTATGTAGTAACGTGTGTATGTGTGTATGTAGTAACATGTGTATGTAGTAACATGTGTATGTAGTAACGTGTGTGTGTGTATGTAGTAACGTGTGTATGTGACGTGTGTATGTGTGTATGTAGTAATGTGTGTGTGTGTGTATGTAGTAACGTGTGTATGTGTGTATGTAGTAACGTGTGTATGTGTGTATGTAGTAACGTGTGTATGTGTATGTAGTAACGTGTGTATGTGACGTGTGTATGTGTGTATGTAGTAAGTGTGTATGTGTGTATGTAGTACGTGTGTATGTGTATGTGTAACGTGTATGTGAGGTGTGTATGTGTGTATGTAGTAACATGTGTATGTGAGGTGTGTATGTGTGTATGTAGTACGTGTGTATGTGAGTATGTGTGTATGTAGTACGTGTATGTGACGTGTGTATGTGTGTATGTAGTAACGTGTGTATGTGAGGTGTGTAGTGTGTATGTAGTAACGTGTATGTGACGTGTGTATGTGTGTATGTAGTAAGTGTGTATGTGAGGTGTGTATGTGTGTATGTAGTAACGTGTGTATGTGAGGTGTGTATGTAGTAACGTGTGTATGTGAGGTGTGTATGTGTGTATGTGTAAGTGTGTATGTGTATGTAGTAACGTGTGTATGTGTGTATGTAGTAACGTGTGTATGAGAGGTGTGTATGTGTGTATGTAGTAACGTGTGTATGTGAGGTGTGTATGTAGTAACGTGTGTATGTGAGGTGTGTATGTGTGTATGTAGTAACGTGTGTATGTGTATGTAGTAACGTGTGTATGTGTGTATGTAGTAACGTGTGTATGTGTATGTAGTAACGTGTGTATGTGTGTATGTAGTAACGTGTGTATGAGAGGTGTGTATGTGTGTATGTAGTAACGTGTGTATGTGAGGTGTGTATGTAGTAACGTGTGTATGTGAGGTATGTGTGTATGTAGTAACATGTGTATGTGACGTGTATGTGTGTATGTAGTAACGTGTGTATGTGAGGTGTGTATGTGTGTATGTAGTAACGTGTGTATGTGTATGTAGTAACGTGTATGTGAGGTGTGTATGTGTGTATGTAGTAACGTGTGTATGTGTATGTAGTAACGTGTATGTGAGGTGTGTATGTGTGTATGTAGTAACGTGTGTATGTGTATGTAGTAACGTGTATGTGAGGTGTGTATGTGTGTATGTAGTAACGTGTGTATGTGATGTGTGTATGTAGTAACGTGTGTATGTGAGGTATGTGTGTATGTAGTAACGTGTGTATGTGAGGTGTGTATGTGTGTATGTAGTAACGTGTGTATGTGATGTGTGTATGTAGTAACGTGTGTATGTGAGGTATGTGTGTATGTAGTAACGTGTGTATGTGAGGTGTGTATGTGTGTATGTAGTAACGTGTGTATGTGTATGTAGTAACGTGTGTATGTGAGGTGTGTATGTGTGTATGTAGTAACGTGTGTATGTGTATGTAGTAACGTGTGTATGTGTGTATGTAGTAACGTGTGTATGTGATGTGTGTATGTAGTAACGTGTGTATGTGAGGTATGTGTGTATGTAGTAACGTGTGTATGTGAGGTGTGTATGTGTGTATGTAGTACGTGTGTATGTGTATGTAGTAACGTGTGTATGTGAGGTGTGTATGTGTGTATGTAGTAACGTGTGTATGTGTATGTAGTAACGTGTGTATGTGAGGTGTGTATGTGTGTATGTAGTAACGTGTGTATGTGTATGTAGTAACGTGTGTATGTGAGGTGTGTATGTGTGTATGTAGTAACGTGTGTATGTGTATGTAGTAACGTGTGTATGTGAGGTGTGTATGTGTGTATGTAGTAACGTGTGTATGTGTATGTAGTAACGTGTGTATGTGAGGTGTGTATGTGTGTATGTAGTAACGTGTGTATGTGTATGTAGTAACGTGTGTATGTGAGGTGTGTATGTGTGTATGTAGTAACGTGTGTATGTGTATGTAGTAACGTGTGTATGTGAGGTGTGTATGTGTGTATGTAGTAACGTGTGTATGTGTATGTAGTAACGTGTGTATGTAGTCATGTGTGTATGTGTGTATGTAGTAACGTGTGTATGAGAGGTGTGTATGTGTGTATGTAGTAACGTGTGTATGTGTGTATGTAGTAACGTGTGTATGAGAGGTGTGTATGTGTGTATGTAGTAACGTGTGTATGTGAGGTGTGTATGTGTGTATGTAGTAACGTGTGTATGTGTGTATGTAGTAACGTGTGTATGAGAGGTGTGTATGTGTGTATGTAGTAACGTGTGTATGTGTGTATGTAGTAACGTGTGTATGAGAGGTGTGTATGTGTGTATGTAGTAACGTGTGTATGAGAGGTGTGTATGTGTGTATGTAGTAACGTGTGTATGTGAGGTGTGTATGTGTGTATGTAGTAACGTGTGTATGAGAGGTGTGTATGTGTGTATGTAGTAACGTGTGTATGTGTGTATGTAGTAACGTGTGTATGAGAGGTGTGTATGTGTGTATGTAGTAACGTGTGTATGAGAGGTGTGTATGTGTGTATGTAGTAACGTGTGTATGTGAGGTGTGTATGTGTGTATGTAGTAACGTGTGTATGAGAGGTGTGTATGTGTGTATGTAGTACGTGTGTATGTGTGTATGTAGTAACGTGTGTATGAGAGGTGTGTATGTGTGTATGTAGTAACGTGTGTATGTGTGTATGTAGTAACGTGTGTATGAGAGGTGTGTATGTGTGTATGTAGTAACGTGTGTATGAGAGGTGTGTATGTGTGTATGTAGTAACGTGTGTATGAGAGGTGTGTATGTGTGTATGTAGTAACGTGTGTATGTGAGGTGTGTATGTGTGTATGTAGTAACGTGTGTTGGTGTATGTAGTACGTGTGTATGTGTGTATGTAGTAACGTGTGTATGAGAGGTGTGTATGTGTGTATGTAGTAACGTGTGTATGTGTGTATGTAGTAACGTGTGTATGTGTGTATGTAGTAACGTGTGTATGTGTGTATGTAGTAACGTGTGTATGTGTGTATGTAGTAACGTGTGTATGTGGTTGTATGTGTGTTGTATGTGTGTATGAGAGGTGTGTATGTGTGTATGTAGTACGTGTGTATGTGTGTATGTAGTAACGTGTGTATGTGTGTATGTAGTAACGTGTGTATGTGTGTATGTAGTAACGTGTGTATGTGTGTATGTAGTATGTAGTAGTGTGTATGTGTGTATGTAGTAACGTGTGTATGTGAGGTGTGTATGTGTGTATGTAGTAACGTGTGTATGTGAGGTGTGTATGTGTGTATGTAGTAACGTGTGTATGTGAGGTGTGTATGTGTGTATGTAGTAACGTGTGTATGAGAGGTGTGTATGTGTGTATGTAGTAACGTGTGTATGAGAGGTGTGTATGTGTGTATGTAGTAACGTGTGTATGTGTGTATGTAGTAACGTGTGTATGTGAGGTGTGTATGTGTGTATGTAGTAACGTGTGTATGAGAGGTGTGTATGTGTGTATGTAGTAACGTGTGTATGAGAGGTGTGTATGTGTGTATGTAGTAACGTGTGTATGTGTGTATGTAGTAACGTGTGTATGTGTGTATGTAGTAACGTGTGTATGAGAGGTGTGTATGTGTGCATGTAGTAACGTGTGTATGTAGTAACGTGTGTATGTGTGTATGTAGTAACGTGTGTATGTGTGTATGTAATAACGTGTGTATGTGAGGTGTGTATGTGTGTATGTAGTAACGTGTGTATGTGAGGTGTGTATGTGTGTATGTAGTAACGTGTGTATGAGAGGTGTGTATGTGTGTATGTAGTAACGTGTGTATGAGAGGTGTGTATGTGTGCATGTAGTAACGTGTGTATGTAGTAACGTGTGTATGTGTGTATGTAGTAACGTGTGTATGTGTGTATGTAATAACGTCTGTATGTGAGGTGTGTATGTGTGTATGTAGTAACGTGTGTATGTGAGGTGTGTATGTGTGTATGTAGTAACGTGTGTATGTGAGGTGTGTATGTGTGTATGTAGTAACGTGTGTATGTGTGTATGTAGTAACGTGTGTATGTGAGGTGTGTATGTGTGTATGTAGTAACGTGTGTATGTGTGTATGTAGTAACGTGTGTATGTGTGTGTGTGTAGTAACGTGTGTATGTGACGTGTGTGTGTATGTAGTAACGTGTGTATGTGTGTGTGTGTAGTAACGTGTGTATGTGACGTGTGTGTGTATGTAGTAACGTGTGTATGTGTGTGTGTAGTAAAGTGTGTATTTAGTAATGTGAGTAGTAATGATTAGTACTCTCTCCTCTCTCTCTCTCTCTCTTCTCTCTCTTTTTCTCTCTCTCTTTGTATTTGTGTGTAGTTGTGTGTGTATATAGAACTTCTGTAGGTAATGTGTGTGTGTGTGTGTGTGTGTGGTGTGTGTGTGTGTGTGTGTGTGTGTGTGTGTGTAGTAATGGTATGAGTAGTATATGTATTTGGTAACTTGTGTATGCAGTAAGGTGTTGATTTGTGTATGAGTAGTGACTCTACTGTACGTATATAAATATATATATATAGTAACTTGTGTGTGTAATCAGGTGTGTATGTAGTGATGTGAGTAGAAATGTTTGAGTAGTATTCTGTATATATATTTGTATAAATATATATATATATGGTCTATCATACCCAGGCGCGCGTGGCAGAGGGGGGCGTGGAAGAGCTTTAGATTATAGAGCGTATCCGGCGACATGATAAAAAGCAGAGAGACAACGAGCTAAAATCGGGCATTCCGCAAGAATGGAGACGTGTATGGAATTAAAAATGGCGTACTACAATTACAATATATAATTTTTATTCATCGTTCCTCAGGACCTGCCTGTGTATACTGTGTATACTGTATATACTGTATATACTGTACTGTGCTTATGTGTAATCAGTCAGTGCTATTTACAGCTAATGTACACGCTTATAAACCGCCTCTGTAGACCCCCTTTAAAACTTCTTTTCTTTACACCAGTACCAGGTCAGCGCTTGATAGCAGTATTAATATCAGCTATTTATATACGTACACTGATATATGGCTTAATGATTACTGCGCTATTCACACAGGTCACACTAATATTCTTTATACGAGACAAAAAAGGCAAAATAAATTCTCTTTTTCTAACAAGTTCTCATTAAAACAATGAATATGCCGAGCTCTGTAACGAATCATCTCAATAACGTTCTATCTTTATACAGTCATTTATCAAATTAAACCGTACGCCTGTTTGTGTGTGTGTGTGTGTGTGTGTGTGTGGTGTGTGGTGTGTAATAGTTCTAACAGGTCTAATAGGAAATCAGGAACGTTAACCGTAAAGATTCTCGACATCGCTGATTGTGAAGCAGGATGTTTATTTAGAACGTGTAACGACGTGAACGTCGCGTGTCAGAGTGCGCGAGGCTGAAATCGAAATTTCCCAGGATTCGTCCGATGCCGGGGATTTCATCAGTCGAAAAATGAAAAAAGGGTTTTTGTTTGTTGTTCGTTTCTCTCAAACGATTATTGATGAATTGTTTGCATGCTTGAATGAGAATCGCGTGCGAACGCATGAGTGAGATTTGGATCTCCGAGAAAGACTTTTCAGGACTTTATGATGTTTACTGAAAAAAAGTAGGCGAAGATTATTCCTCAAATTCTCATATATTAACAAAATATCATTTCCTTGAAACCAGGATATTAAAACTGTTATTAAAAGCATTGCATTAAAAAAAAGGCTATTTAAATGGAATGTAAGAAATAGTAATGGATGAGTATCAACTTTCATACTGATGAGGTGTATGTGTGTGTGTGTGTGTGTGTGGTGTGTGTGTGTGTGTGTGTCATACATGGAAAAGAATTTGTAAGAGGTTTAGTGTGTATGTTCACGCAACATGAAGATCTACATAAAACAGATGGTTTTATTTCTTGTAGGAAGCCGCAGGTACGAGCTCCTACCTGGGAGGAAACCGTGACCCTCTTACGCTTTACTGAACCTCGTTTTCACCTCAATTCAGAAAAAAAGTTTGTTCCAGTTTTGTTCATTTTTTGTTCATTGTTCATTTCCTGTCACACTAGCTGTTAGCTAACAGTCACGAAGAGTGAAAGTGCAGCAATGCCTCCTCTTTTCAATGTAAGATGTTTGGAGGAAAGCGCTATCTGCCCTCTTCCACATACATGAGTGGACAAGCCCTGATGATTGGCTAGTGTCAGGGCTTGATTGGCACAGATGAGAGGCTTAAGCCCTCCCACAAAAGAGATGTTTATGCTTTCTCTGACTCTCGTCTGTTTCCATTAACATTCAAACTCGAGAACAGATCCAATCATCGAGACACTTTAGAAAGAAACACCTCTCGCTTCAACCGACTCTGTGCTGTTCTCATGGCTCCACTTCGTCTTGAGTTTGGCGTTGAGTCCATCATCTGTGTGTTGGGTAAAGGGCTGGATCTCGTCACGTTTTCACACTCGACTCTGAAAATCGGATTTAACACCTGGCACGAAGCTGAGTCGAATTCCCAGGTGTCTGTAAGCGCTTTGTGGGATTTTATTCTCCGATGAGGACACGAGTTCTCCTCAGAGTCCGCTTCCTCTCCAGGTCTTTATGACCACCGTCTTTTTCCATCATTCGATTTATAATATTTACATTTAACCAGGCAGGGATTCGGCTGAATTGTATATTTAGTGTGATTACGGCATGATAAGTTTCTGTCAATATCTTACAACACCATAAAACATATACTGTATAACAGCTGGAGTGTGTATGGTGTATTTCTGACTAAATCACTGCGAATTTTGATGTAAAGAGGCAGATGTAGAGGACAGGGTGGTATGGAGACGGATGATCCGCTGTGGCGACCCCTAATGGGAGCAGCCGAAAGAGAAGAAGAGAAGAAACAGATAATAACACCGAGAGGAGTTTAAGCTCGTCAGTCCGCGCTTAACAGTATATATATTTTTTATCAATGTACAAAAATCGCGCTAACGTGAAAAAAAACAGCACCCGTGCTGTAACCTGTAGAGAACGGTATTTATTTCACGCGTTTTATAAGTATAACCTCGCTCGGCATTCAACGTCTAACCTCAATCGGCGTAGCCTTGATGTTCCTCTCCGCGGCTCCACTAGCAGGTGCCATCATTGTTCAGACGCAAAGTATATTCGGAAATGATGTAATTGCTCGAACCTGAAATGGACGAGAAAACCCTTTTATTACTGCACACATACACACGCATGCACACGCGTGCACACACACGCACACGTGCACTTAATGACTACAAACGCTTTTACACGAAGAGGAAGTTTGTCCCGAGAAACGCAGCACACAAAAGCTTGTACTGTTTAGAGGATGAAAAAAAATACTGTCTGTTTGTCTGTCTGTCTGTCTAGCGCATTGTCTGTCTGTCTGTCCGTCTGTCTGTCTGGCTATTTGTATATATGTTTGTCTGTCTGTCTGTCTAGCTATTTGTATATATGTCTGTCTGTCTGTCTAGCTATTTGTATATATGTCTGTCTGTCTGTTTGTCTGTCTGTCTAGCTATTTGTATATATGTCTGTTTGTCTGTCTGTCTAGCTATTTGTATATATGTCTGTTTGTCTGTCTGTCTAGCTATTTGTATATATGTCTGTTTGTCTGTCTGTCTAGCTATTTGTATATATGTCTGTTTGTCTGTCTGTCTAGCTATTTGTATATATGTCTGTTTGTCTGTCTGTCTAGCTATTTGTATATATGTCTGTCTGCCTATCTAGCTCTTTGTCTGTCTGTCTGTTTAGCTATTTGTATATATGTTTGTCTATGTGTCTGCCTGCCTGTCTGTCTGTCTGTCTGTCTGTCTGTCTGTCTATCTACCAGTCTATCTACGCAAACCGAAACGCTGAACCGAACCATGTCTCGCATTAATGAACAAATGATCTGGAGCCGTTAACGGAAATAACTTTATCGTAAAATAAAATCATATTGACCCGCCCCGGGCTGCAGACATTACAAAGTGTGTGTGTGTGTGTGTGTGTGTGTGTGTGTGTGTGTGTGTGTGAGAGAGAGAGAGAGAGAGGATCCTGGAATACTTTAAAGCTCGTTACAGAATGACCTTCACTGCTCTAATTGAAAGTCAAGGCCGAATTTGTGTCGGAGGAGTCGTGTGATGGTGATGATGATGATGATGATGGTAAAGCCAAAGCCTTCGTGTGCCCCCACCCCCACCCCCTGAGCTCGGAAATATTCATCTTCTACATCTTTTCACCAACTTCACTAGGAACCAAATATTCCATAAAAATTATTTTTATTAGGTTTTTTTTTTATGTGTTTTTAAGTAGAAAATTAAGTTCAAATCATTTAAAAGGGTCGATTTTAAATCTTATAAATGTTCCCGATGTTCTTGTTGGATTCACGTGAATCACATTCTGTGGAGCTTCTATAGAAAGGGGGAGGGGCCAATTATAAGTTGGGGTTTGTGTTTTTTATCCACGTCCAAGTGATCGCATCAGACGTGTAACTTGGAAACGTTCCTCGAGAAACCAAATACTAAATTTCACCCGAGTTGAAGTCTGAGGAACTCGGTGTTTACACTGTTCACAACACTTCTGTCTATAATTGTATTTACCTTTCAGGTTTACGTTTTGTTTGTCACGTATGCAACTGTACACAGTGCAACCAAAAAACCCTTTCATCAGCCGCCCCGATGTAAAAGTGTAATAAAAAAACAATTAAATAAATAAAAAGATCGAAATAGGGGAAAAAATTAATGTAAAATGGGATACACAAAAACAAAATAAATGTAAATAAAATCAATAAAAATGTAAAAAAGAATAAAAAATGTAAAACTGAATCAATTGAAATTAAATGAATGAAATGCGAAAACAGAAAAGAAATGTAGAATGAGTATAAATTAAAGAAATGGATAAAAAAAAAAAATACAAATGAAAGCAAATGTAAAAATAGTCTAAACTTTAAAAACAGAATAATATAAAAATAATTTCAATAAATAGAATTGAATAGTGTTTTAATAGAATGTGAATAATTTCTGCTATTTCTACTGAGTGTAAAATGTTTAGAGATGTTTTCTTTATTTGTATAATTTTTGACTCGGAGTGTAAACTAAAAGAACAGAGCAGAAACTGGCTGGTTTGTGTGTGAACTCGTCCTCGTGATTACAGTAAGAGACCGTAAGTTTTTAGACAGAGAATATTTGAGCAGTTCAACACAAAAAGCGGAGCATATCTAATAATAATAAATAAAATTAAATAATATAATAAAAAGTTTAACTCTGGTAGAAATGCTGATGACCTGCTACGACCCGAACATGACCAAACACTTGGTGTGTGTGTGTGTGTGTGTGTGGTGTTGTGTGTGTGTGTGTGTGTGTGTGTGTGTGTGTGTGTGTGTGTGTAGAAGTGTAATTGGGGAACGGGTGAGGTTTTGCGTTGTCGTATCGAGGTTGTGTTGTGGTTGTACGCGGTGTAGAAGACACATGGAGATGTATCTGAGAGAAGAACACGTGGAGTTCGGGGTGAACCGGTGAACCCCCGGCTGGAATGACACACACACACTCGATACCGGTTCTGTTTTGATGTTTTGTGTGTGTGTGTGTGTGTGTGTGTGTGTGTGTGTGTGTGTGTGTGTGTGTGTGTGTGTTTCGTTCATTTCAACCATGTGCTCGAGGCTCCATCAGAGCACGGAAACCTGAATCTGCATCACTCCAATTTAAATGAACGCATGTCTTGTTTGTTTTCCGTTGTGCTGGTATGTTCTCCTGCTCACCGACCGCCGAAAATACCAGAATGCCTGTGGAACGTGGGTGATTATAACTCCCTATACACACTTATAATTACTGAATATTGTATCAGGCACTGCTTATGGGTAAATCCGGTTTTGCGTCACGCCTCATGCTTTGAGAACTTCATTTATGTATGATGATGGTGATGATGATGATGATTTGGTTTGGCTCGGTATGGTGACACTGCGGGCCAATAAACATCGCACTCTTCTTTTAAGTAAATTTTTTGTAACCGTTGCTCTTTTTTGTTTGCTGTAACGCCCCTCAATTTCCCGGACCAGTGGCGGGAGCCGCGTTGGAGTCAATTTTTTTTCCTCATGGCAGGACGTTTAACTGTTTCTTTGATCATCGTAACAATTTTTGATTTTTTTTTTGTATCACACTTTGAGTGTGAAGCTTCAGCCGTTCTGAGTGTGTGTGTGTGTTTGTGTGTGTGTGTGTGTGTGTGTGTGTGTGTGTGTGTGTGTTTGCTCAGCGAGATCTTGATTTACAAACCAGCACACGTGTGAGGACAGAGACTCAGGAGTCGTGTTCAGGCATGGAAACTTTTTTTTTTGTTCACATTGTGTTGCATCGAAACAATTCTGTAGTTAGTTAAGGACATCGCTTCAAAAGGAAAGGCCATCACACACACACACACACACACACACACACTAACGAAGGTAATGTCAGTTTAAAAGCAGTGGTCTGTCTGTGTGTGTGTGTGTGTGTGTGTGTGTGTGTGCGTGTGCGTGCACGTGTTTAAACACATCTCGTACGTGGAAACTAACAGTGTGTGATGTTCTCAGTAACAGATCCGGATCGGCCGAGGAGAACGCACTCAGAGGAGCATCAGATGTGATCTTCGCAGCGCGGGCGCTGGAGAGGAAGCGTGTTCCCCATCCGAGAGTGAGAGGTGAGCTCAGCGTTCTCCTCCTGCTTCATCCTCTTCCTTCTCCTGCTCTCGCTCATTTACACCGACACGTGACCTCTCTGCATTGTGACACGTGACTTCTGGCGTGTATGAGCGAGGCGTCGGTCACGTGTCGATCCGAGCGCAAACTCCGATTTTACACGTGTGGCACGATTTCTTCACGAAGCGCCTTTCCCACTAAATGATTTATAATGGGATGTTTACGTTTTTGAGCATGGCGCTCGGCGCTCCGTCTCTCTGCTGCCCCCTACATGGTGAAAGAGTGAGCGAGGGAGAGCAATGACACACACAGCATGTGGTTCATCTGATGCAACACCGAACAAATCCTACCACAATGCTTTACACGCTCTGATCGGAGAGCAGCCCTCCCTCGATCAGACGCAGGGAAAGTAAGCGATCGATCCCTCCGCAGTCTGATACGACAAGTGATCCGATTCCAGATCGATTTCTTTCAAAGACAGAGTGATCCGGAGTCTAGATTAATCAGCCAAGCAGTGTGGTCTGATCTCAGGTCAGTCCAGAAAACTTCAAGATCTGATCCCAGATTTTCTTTTAGATTAGATTGGATTCAATTTTAGTGTCAATAAAAGTACAGCGTGAAGGAAATGCAGATTCACAATCCAATTTCATGTCAAAATTTTGTGATCTATGACAGTTCAGAGTGAAAAAGGTGCCAGGATCCGATCTAGGTGGTAGCTCAGTGGTTAAGGCATTGTACTCTGGATCAGAAGGTCACAAGTTTGAATCCCGCCACTGCTGGGCCCTTGAGCACGGCCCTTAACACTTCCCTGCTCAGTTGTAAGCTGCTCTGGATGAGGGCATCTGCCAAAGTACATAAATGTAAATAACTTTCAAAAAATCTTTCTGATCCAATTCCAGATCGTCTATAAAACAATTTGATCCAATCTCAAACCGGACCAGTCCAAAAACATCCAATCTAAGATCAATTTAAGAATTGTGGTGATCTGATCTTAGGTCCATCTAAAAAGCTTCGAGATCTGATCAAAGACTTTACAGTTTTGCATCCAGTCAAAGATCAATGGAAAAATTGGGGTGATCTGATTGTAATCAGTTCACGAAACATCGTGATCCAATTCCAGATCCGTCCAAAAAGCCACGTGACGCGAACTCATCAAAGACAGCGGGTTTTTTATCCGCCAGCTTCTGAAAGCCACGAGTCCAAAATAATTCTCTCCCACATCAGCGTGAAAGGCTGCGAGATCAGATCTGGATCGGTCCCGAAAAGGCCTGCTCTGTCTCTCAGGTGTAAGTTACCTGTCGCTGTTGTTGTGAAACCCTGCGAGAGACACAATGAGGCCTTTTTTCTCGTCTGTAGAAGAGCGTGTTTGTCAGCAGTACAGCTGTTGCAGATTTGTGCTAATTTGCAAACGGTCCTGGTATTCATCGCAGCCGAGCTCCAGATCCGTCCTGTTCCTAAAAGTCCTTCTGTAACTGATTCAGAAAACCTGGAGATCTGATCTGTGCCGTGTCACACTGAGCTGTTTCCTCATTTTCGGGATGGTTTGAGAAAAAAAAAGACAATTTCCCAAATGGGTTTACTCTGAGGGCCGAGCGAGGGATCGAGAGAGAGAGAGAGAGAGAGAGAGAGAGAGAGAGAGAGAGAGAGAGAGAGAAAGAAGGAAGGAGTGCGTGGAGTTTTGGCTTTGTAGCTCCTCTCAAGAGTTTTGCATTTGCAGAGGAATTCTCTTACACACTGTGGCATTGTTCTTACACACGCGATTCACCGTTTCTCTCAGAATTTGGGCAGAACTGTGTTTTTCCATCGTGGATGTGGCTGGGGTCTTATTGGGAACGCTGTGGTGTGTGTGTGTGGTGTGTGTGTGTGTGTGCACGTGCACGTGCACGCATACATATGTGATAAATGCAGTGAATTTAAACCAGCGCTCTTAATATAGGCACTGACTATAGCACGCCGTCTGGCTCCTCGATAAGGCTACACGGCTTAACACACACACTCACACACTCCGCTCCACGGCACACAACACGTCTCCCGTTGAGCAACAGCTGAGACTATTAAGCAGGGGAAGCACTCTAACGAAAAGCCCATCGCGGCAGACATTGCGTGCGCGCACGCGTCCACGTTTGACCCTCACATGGCCCTCTGCTGCTCGTGTGTGTGAATGTAGAGCATGCGTCAGGCCTTGGCTTCAGCTCCAAGCGAGTGTATATCGTTCCTGTTCACCTCAGATGACTTACACACACACACACACACACACACAACACACACACACACACACACACCACACCCACTATGCTCTAGTTATCTTCCGCACACACCCTTACCAGGAAACCAGTTTCTCAGTGTCATGTGTACATCTGATCCAGCAGTGTGGAACGCTCACCTCAGAGAACCTGATCATATGGATCACATTGTCACCGTGATGTGTGTGTGTGTGGTGTGTGTGTGTGGTGTGTGTGTGTGTGTGTGTGTGCGTGTGTGTGTGTGTGTACAAGCACAATATACACATTATACAATATATAACAATATAACTATATACAATATAAACTATATACAACTATATACACAATAAACTAATACACAATAAACTATATACAATATAACAATATATAACAATATAAACTATATACATATAAACTATATACAACAATAACAATATAAACTATATACACAAATAAACTATATACACAATACAACTATATACAATATAACAATAAACATATACACTATATATACAATATAAACTATATACAATATATATATAACTATATACAACTATATAACTATTACACAATATAAACTATATACACATATAATACAATATACAACTATATAACAATATAAACAATATAAACTATATACAATATAAACTATATACAATATATAATACAATATAAAATATATACAAATAAACTATATATACACAATATAAACTATATACAACATATATACAATATAAACTATATATACAATATATATATACAATATATATACAATATAAAATATATACAATATAAATATACAACTATATTACAATATAAACTATACAATATACAATATAATTACAATATAAACTATATACACATATAAACTATATACAATATATATACAATATAAATATATATACAATATAACTATATACAACTATATATACAATATAAA
>JBCEWE010001913.1:0-21627 GCA_039877035.1 Silurus lanzhouensis | reverse complement strand
TTTGAAAGTATGATTAAGAAAATAAAAATTAAATTTTCGAAATAACATAATATTCATATGAAAAAATGTCCTATTTTTGGTCAGAAACTGTTTTGTATATTAAATTTGATCATAAACATGTAATAAATAATGATCAGGTGCATGCTTTGTGCAAATACGCTTGGTTTAAAAAAAACCGCTTTCTCTTCGTCCTAGAAGCCTGAGACTTGCGGAATCGCATTTTCAGTGTAAAGAAACTCATTCTTGACAGCAGGTAGAAAGGCTTTGCAAAATAAGTGCTGTTACGTTTTCGATTAATTATGTATAAGTTTTCGATTAAGTTTTTCGATTAATTATGTTAAGTTTTATGATTATGAAAATAAAAAATGTATATTTTTGAAATAACTATATATATGAAAAAAGTCATATTTTGGTCAGAAATTGTTTTGTTATATCAAATCTCATAATAACATGTAAAAATAATGGGCAAGTGCATGCTGTTTGTGCAAATACGCTTGGTTTTAAAAACCGCTTTCTCTTCGTCTAGAAGCCTGAGACTTGCGGAATCGCATTTTCAGTGTATAAGAAACTCATTCTGACAGCAGGTACAAGGCTTTGCCAAATAAGTGCTGTTGTTACGTTTTCAATTAATTATGACTTTCTAACCATTTTCATTCACTTCTTGCAGTTTTAATGAAATTGAATATGAATAAAAAATTTAAAATTTTAAAATAACTATAATATCATATGAAAAATGTCCTATTTTGGTCAGAAACTGTTTTGTTATATTAAATTTGACCATAAACATGTAATATAATAATGATAGGTGCATGCTGTTGTGCAAATACGCTTGGTTTAAAAAACCGCTTTCTCTTCGTCCTAGAAGCCTGAGACTTGCGGAATCGCATTTCAGTGTATAAGAAACTCATTCTTGACAGCAGGTAGAAGGCTTTGCCAAATTTGTGCTTTGTTACGTTTTCGATTAATTATGATTTCTAACCATTTTCATTCACTTCTTGCAGTTTTTAATGAAATTTTGAATATGAAATAAAAAATTTAAATTTTAAAATAACTATAATATTCATATGAAAATGTCCTATTTTGCTCAGAAACTGTTTTGTTATATTAAATTTATCATAAACGTAATATAATAATGATCAGGTGCATGCTGTTGTGCAAATACGCTTGGTTTAAAAACCGCTTTCCTCTTCGTCCTAGAAGCCTGAACTTGCGGATCGCATTTTCAGTGTATAAGAACTCATTCTTGACAGCAGGTAGAAGGCTTTGCAAAATTTGTGCTTTTGTTACGTTTTCGATTATTATGACTTTCTAACTATTTTATTCACTTTTTGCAGTTTTTAACAGTTTTTTTTGAAAGTATGATTATGAAAATGAAATTTATATTTTGAAAAAACTATAATATTTATATAAAAAATGTCATTTTTTGGGTCATAAATGTTTTTTTATATCAAATCTCATCACAAACATGTAAATTATAATGGGCAAGTGCATGCTGTTTGTGCAAATACGCTTGGTTTAAAACCGCTTTCTCTTCGTCTAGAAGCCTGAGACTTGCGGAATCGCATTTTCAGTGTATAAGAAACTCATTCTTGACAGCAGGTAGAAGGCTTTGCCAAATAAGTGCTGTTGTTACGTTTTCAAATATTATACTTTCTAACCATTTTCATTCACTTCTTGCAGTTTTAATGAAATTTTTGAATATAAAATAAAAAATTTTAAATTTTAAAATAACTATAATATTTCATATGAAAAATGTCCTATTTTGGTCAGAAACTGTTTTGTTATATAAAATTCATCAAAACATGTAATATAATAATGGGCAAGTGCATGCTGTTTGTGCAATACGCTTGGTTTAAAAAACCGCTTTCTCTTCGTCCTAGAAGCCTGAGACTTGCGGAATCGCATTTTCCAGTGTATAAGAAACTCATTCTTGACAGCAGGTAGAAGGCTTTGCCAAATAAGTGCTGTTGTTACGTTTTCAATTATTATGACTTTCTAACCATTTTCATTCACTTCTTGCAGTTTTAATGAATTTTGAATATGAAAATAAAAATTAAATTTTTAAAATAACTATAATATTCATATGAAAAATGTCTATTTGGTCAGAAATGTTTGTTATTAAATTTATCATAAACATGTAATATATAATGGCAGGTGCATGCTGTTTGTGCAAATACGCTTGGTTTAAAAACAGCTTTCTCTTCGTCCTAGAAGCCTGAGACTTGCGGAATCGCATTTTCAGTGTATAAGAAACTCATTCTTGACAGCAGGTAGAAGGCTTTGCAAATTTGTGCTTTTGTTACGTTTTTCGATTAATATGACTTTCTAACTATTTTATTCACTTTTTGCAGTTTTTAACAGTTTTTTTGAAAGTATGATTATGAAAATGAAAATTTATATTTTTGAAAAAACTATAATATTTATAAAAATGTCATTTTTGGTCATAAAATGTTTTTTATATAAATCTCATCACAAACATGTAAAATTATAATGGGCAAGTGCATGCTGTTTGTGGCAAATACGCTTGGTTTAAAAACCGCTTTCTCTTCGTCTAGAAGCCTGAGACTTGCGGAATCGCATTTTCAGTGTATAAGAAACTCATTCTTGACAGCAGGTAGAAGGCTTTGCCAAATAAGTGCTGTTGTTTACGTTTTCATTATTATACTTTCTAACCATTTTCATTCACTTTTGCAGTTTTAATGAAATTTAATTATAAAATAAAAAATTTAAATTTTAAAATAACTATAATATTCATATGAAAAATGTCCTATTTTGGTCAGAAACTGTTTTGTTATATTAATTTATCATAAACATGTAATATAATAATGGATCAAGGTGCATGCTGTTTGTGCAAATACGCTTGGTTTAAAAAACCGCTTTCTCTTCGTCCTAGAAGCCTGAGACTTGCGGAATCGCATTTTCAGTGTATAAGAAACTCATTCTTGACAGCAGGTAGAAGGCTTTGCCAAAATGTGCTTTTGTTACGTTTTCGATTATTATGACTTTCTAACCATTTTTATTCACTTTTGCAGTTTTTAACAGTTTTTTTGAAAGTATGATAATGAAATAAAATTATATTTTTGAAAAAACTAAATATTATATAAAAATGTCATATTTTGGGTCATAAAATGTTTTTTATATCAATTCTCATCAAAACATGTAAAATTATAATGGGCAAGTGCATGCTGTTTGTGCAAATACGCTTGGTTAAAAAACCGCTTTCTCTTCGTCCTAGAAGCTGAGACTTGCGGAATCGCATTTTCAGTGTATAAGAAACTCATTCTTGACAGCAGGTAGAAGGCTTTGGCAAATTGTGCTTTTGTTACGTTTTCGATTAATATGACTTTCTAACTATTTTATTCACTTTTTGCAGTTTTTAACAGTTTTTTGAAAGTATGATTATGAAAATGAAAATTTATATTTTGAAAAAACTATATATTTATATAAAATGTCATATTTTGGTCAAAAATGTTTTTTATATCAAATCTCATCACAAACATGTAAAATTATAATGGGCAAGTGCATGCTGTTTGTGCAAATACGCTTGGTTTAAAAACCGCTTTCTCTTCGTTCTAGAAGCCTGAGACTTGCGGAATCGCATTTTCAGTGTATAAGAAACTCATTCTTGACAGCAGGTAGAAGGCTTTGCCAAATAAGTGCTGTTGTTACGTTTTATTATTATTAACTTTCTAACCATTTTCATTCACTTCTTGCAGTTTTAATGAAATTTTGAATATAAAAATAAAAAATTTAAATTTTAAAATAACTATAATATTCATATGAAAAATGTCCTATTTTGCTCAGAAACTGTTTTGTTATATTAAATTTTAGCATAAACGTAATATAATAATGATAAGGTGCATGCTGTTTGTGCAAATACGCTTGGTTTAAAAAACCGCTTTCTCTTCGTCCTAGAAGCCTGAGACTTGCGGAATCGCATTTTCAGTGTATAAGAAACTCATTCTTGACAGCAGGTAGAAGGCTTTGCCAAATAAGTTGTTACGTTTTTAATTATTAATGACTTTCCAACCATTTTCATTCACTTTTTGCAGTTTTTATGAAATTATGATTATGAAAATAAAAAATGTCTATTTTTGAAATAACTATATATTATATAAAAAATGTCATATTTTGGTCAAAATGTTTTGTTATATCAAATCTTATCATAAACATGTAATATAATAATGGGCAAGTGCATGCTGTTTGTGCAAATACGCTTGGTTCAAAAAACCGCTTTCTCTTCGTCCTAGAAGCCTGAGACTTGCGGAATCGCATTTTCAGTGTATAAGAAACTCATTCTTGACAGCAGGTAGAAGGCTTTGCCAAATAAGTGCTGTTGTTACGTTTTCGATTAATTATGACTTTCTAACTATTTCATTCACTTTTTGCAGTTTTTTTTTTGAAATTATGATTATGAAAATAAAATGTATATTTTGAAAAAACTATAAATTAATATGAAAAATGTCTATTTTGCTCAGAAAATGTTTTGTTAATTAAATCTTATCATAAACATGTAAATAATAATGGCAAGTGCATGCTGTTTGTGCAAATACGCTTGGTTTAAAAAACCGCTTTCTCTTCGTCCTAGAAGCCTGAGACTTGCGGAATCGCATTTTCAGTGTATAAGAAACTCATTCTTGATAGCAGGTAGAAGGCTTTGCCAAATAAGTGCTGTTGTTACGTTTTCGATTAATTATGACTTTCTAACTATTTTCATTCACTTTTTGCAGTTTTTATGAAATTTTAATTATGAAAATAAAAATTAAATTTTTGAAAAAACTATAATATTATATGAAAAATGTCATATTTTGGCGTAAAATGTTTTGTATATCAAATCTCATCACAAACATGTAATATAATAATGGGCAGTGCATGCTGTTTGTGCAAATACGCTTGGTTTAAAAAACCGCTTTCTCTTCGTCCTAGAAGCCTGAGACTTGCGGAATCGCATTTTCAGTGTATAAGAAACTCATTCTTGACAGCAGGTAGAAGGCTTTGCCAAATATATGCTGTTGTTACGTTTTTCATTATTTATGTTTTTCTAACCATTTTTCACTCACTATTTTCAGTTTTTTACAGTTTTTTGAAAGTATGATTAAGAATAAAAAATTAAAATTTTCGAAAAACTATAAAATTATATAAAAAATGTCATATTTTCGAAATATGACTTTCTATATTAAATGTCATCATAAACATGTAAAATAATAATGACAAGTGCATGCTGTTTGTGCAAATACGCTTGGTTTAAAAAACCGCTTTCTCTTCGTCCTAGAAGCCTGAGACTTGCGAATCGCATTTTCAGTGTATAAGAAACTCATTCTTGACAGCAGGTAGAAGGCTTTGCCAAAAATTGTGCTTTTGTTACGTTTTCGATTAATTATGATTTCTAACTATTTTCATTCACTTTTTGCAGTTTTTAAAGTTTTTGAATATGATATGAAATGAAAATTTATATTTTGAAAAAACTATAATATTATATAAAAATGTCATATTTTGGGTCAGAAATGTTTTTTATATCAAATCTATCACAAACATGTAAATTAATAATGGGCAAGTGCATGCTGTTTGTGCAAATACGCTTGGTTCAAAAACCGCTTTCTCTTCGTCTAGAAGCCTGAGACTTGCGGAATCGCATTTTCAGTGTATAAGAAACTCATTCTTGACAGCAGGTAGAAGGCTTTGCAAATAAGTGCTGTTGTTACGTTTTCGATTAATTATGACTTTCTAACCATTTTCATTCACTTCTTGCAGTTTTAATGAAATTTTGATATGAAAATAAAAAATTTAATTTTTAAAAACTATAATATTATATGAAAAATGTCCTATTTTGGTCAGAAACTGTTTTGTTATATTAAATTGATCATAAACATGTAATATATAATGCAGGTGCATGCTGTTTGTGCAAATACGCTTGGTTTGAAAAAACCGCTTTCTCTTCGTCCTAGAAGCCTGAGACTTGCGGAATCGCATTTTCAGTGTATAAGAAACTCATTCTTGACAGCAGGTAGAAGGCTTTGCCAAATAAGTGCTGTTGTTACGTTTTCATTATTAATGACTTTCTAACCATTTTCATTCACTTTCAGTTTTATGAAATTATGATTATGAAATAAAAATTTAAATTTTTGAAATAACTATAATATTATATGAAAAATGTCATATTTTGGTCAGAAATGTTTGTTATATAAATCTTATCATAAACATGTAAATATAATAATGGGCAAGTGCATGCTGTTTGTGCAAATACGCTTGGTTAAAAAACCGCTTTCTCTTCGTCCTAGAAGCCTGAGACTTGCGGAATCGCATTTTCAGTGTATAAGAAACTCATTCTTGACAGCAGTGAAGGCTTTGCAAATAAGTGCTGTTGTTACGTTTTCAATTAATAATGACTTTCTAACCATTTTCATTCACTTTTTGCAGTTTTTATGAAATTTAATTATGAAATAAAAATTAAATTTTTGAAAAAACTATAATATTATATGAAAAATGTCATATTTGGTCAGTAAATGTTTTGTATATCAAATCTCATCACAAACATGTAAATAATAATGGGCAAGTGCATGCTGTTTTGCAAATACGCTTGGTTTTAAAAACCGCTTTCTCTTCGTCCTAGAAGCCTGAGACTTGCGGAATCGCATTTTCAGTGTATAAGAAACTCATTCTTGACAGCAGGTAGAAGGCTTTGCCAAATAGTGCTGTTGTTACGTTTTCGATTAATTATGACTTTCTAACATTTTCATTCACTTTTTGCAGTTTTAATGAAATTTGAATATGAAAATAAAAATTTAAATTTTAAAATAACTATAAAATTCATATGAAAAATGTCCTATTTTGGTCAGAAACTGTTTTGTTATATTAAATTTTATCATAAACATGTAATATAATAATGATCAGGTGCATGCCATTTGTGCAAATACACTTGGTTTGAAAAACCGCTTTCTATTCGTCTTAGAAGCCTGAGACTTGCGGAATCGCATTTTCAGTGTATAAGAAACTCATTCTTGACAGCAGGTAGAAGGCTTTGCCAAATATGTGCTGTTGTTACGTTTTCGATTATTCATGACTTTCTAACCATTTTCATTCACTTTTTGCAGTTTTTTTGAAATTATAAATTATGAATATGAAAATTTTAATTTTTGAAATAACTTTAATATTTATATGAAAATGTCATATTTTGGGCAAAAAATGTTTTATCTCATCATAAACATGTAAAATAATAATGGGCATGTGCATGCTGTTTGTGCAAATACGCTTGGTTCGAAAAACCGCTTTCTCTTCGTCTTAGAAGCCTGAGACTTGCGGAATCGCATTTTCAGTGTATAAGAAACTCATTCTTGACAGCAGGTAGAAGGCTTTGCCAAATAAGTGGTGTTGTTACGTTTTCGTTAATTATGACTTTCTAACCTTTCAATTTTTGCAGTTTTTATGAAATTATGATTATGAAAATAAAAAAAGTATATTTTTGAAATAACTATAATATTTATATGAAAAATGTCATATTTTGGGCAGAAAATGTTTTGTTTTATCAAATCTCATCATAAACATGTAAAAAAATAATGGGCAAGTGCATGCTGTTTGTACAAATACACTTGGTTTTAAATGAAATATTTTAATAAAAACAATTTTGTATAAAAAATAATTAAACCATTTTCAAACTTTTAACCTTTTTTAGTTAAATGATGCTTATGAATATGAAAATTCATGTTTTCACAGTAACTTGTTTTTATAAAATAGTTAACGATTTTTTATGAAATTATGGTTTTGAATATGAATTTTGATATTTTGATAAAATAATGTTATAAAAGAAAGTCCGATTTTTAAATCATTGCTTGTCATATCACTTTTCGCGACGATTATTTGCACCTTCAACAGTTTTTAGTTAAATGATGCTTATGATATAAAAAGTCATAATTTTACAATATCTTGGACAAACTTGATTTGTCATATCACGTTTTTCATTAAATTTTTGCACTAACAGTTTTTAATGAAATTATTCGAATGAATATAAAAACGTATATTTTACCAATTATCTTTATTGAAAATGTTTATATTTTTCTAAGACCATTTTTTTTATGTAAGATTTTTGCTTACATATTGCACATTTTAACTGTTTTTTTTATTTTATTAAATGATGCTTATAAATATGAAAATTAATATTTGAAGAATATCTGTCATATCTTTTAACAAAAAATTTGTCAAACATGTTTTGCATGGTCACTTTCTTGTTTTTTACTTACTTATGGCACTTTTTTAAGGTTTTTATGAATATGAAAAGTCATTATTTCACAATGTCTTGTAAAAAAAAATTTCATATCACGTTTTCATTACATTTTTGCCAATTTTTTCATTTTTTCATGAAACTATTACTTTCGATATTTACCAATTAATTTCACATTTACATGAGAAAGTCATATTTATGTAAAAACATGGTTCATCAATTTTTTTTCGTTCACTTATTGCAATTTTGCGTATCGTGCGGAGCCCCGCCCCATCTCGGATACTCAGACCACTGCTCTGTTATGTTAATTTGCTACTGTCCCTGGCCTCAATGACTATCGTTCCGTCGCGCTCACACCCATCATGATGCAGTGCTTCGAGAGGCTCGTCATGAGGCACATTAGGACCCAGCTTCCACCCTGCCTGGACCCCATGCAGTTTGCTTATCGTCCAAACCGTTCCACGGACGATTGTTCCACAATCATTCTTCAGCACCTAATTGAAAAGGTGAGCATATACTGGGCCTGAACTCCTCTCTTTGTAACTGGATCCTGGATTTCCTGACTGAGCAAAATCAGTCAGTACGGATCGGGAACAGCATCTCCAGCACCACCACACTGAGCACTGGGGCCCCCAAAGGCTGTGTGCGCAGCCCATTGCTGTTCACTTTGCTGACTCACGACTGTGTAGCAATGCACAGCTCGAATCATATCATCAAGTTTGCTGATGACACGACCGTGGTGGGTCTAATCACCAAGAACGACGAGTCAGCATACAGAGCAACGGTTAACTGCCTGGTGTGGAGCGAACAACCTGTCTCTGAACATCGACAAAATGAAAGAGATGGTTTGGACTTCAGGAAAGCACAGAGCGACCAATCTCCACTGATTATTGATGAATCCTCAGTGGAGATCGTCAAGAGCACCAAATTCCTTGGTGTTCATCTGGCGTACAACCTCACCTGGTCGCTCAACACCATCTCCATCACCAAGAAAGCCCAGCAGCATCTCTACTTCCTGAGAAAACTGAGGAAAGCTCATCTCCCTCCCCCCATCCTGACCATGTTCTACAGAGGGACCATTGAGAGCATCTTGAGAAGCTGCATCACTGCCTGGTTTGGGAACTGCACCGTCTCGGCCTGCAAGACCCTACAGAGGATAGTGAGAACAGCTGAGAAGATCATCGGAGTCTCTCTCTCTCCCCTCTATTATGCACATTTACACCACACGCTGAATCCAACATGTTCTCACTCCCAACTCGTCACATATGGACACTTGGTCAGGATCCCCTAGACTCACATTTTGACGCACATTTTGACGCACATTTTGACGGTTTTAGCGTCATTTTTCAACGTGCAGGGATTCCAATAGACTTCTGTAGATCTCTGAACCGAAACCTGCGGTGTTGAAATTTGACATGTTGGGGAATCAGACTGCAGTCCGTTTTGTGTTATGAATGGGATCGGGACTACGATAAATAGGAATTAAAAAAATAGCTTGCTATAAATTAATTATGGCAGGGCTACTCAATCCAGGTCATGTTTTTATTCACGTCTCTAAAACTGCCTCTTTCTCACCAACTACCTGCATGTCTTCCCTCACCACGTTTATTTATTTATTTATTAGGACTTTTCTTATTTATTTATTTATTTATTTATTTATTAGGACTTTTATTAATAAAGTAGAACAGTTCATTAATATAATTGGGAACAATCCCTACAATTTCCGGAACAAAAACTGTTCAATCAGGTCAAGAAGTTGTGTTTAGAAGCTGTAGAAGTGAAAGGAAGCAGTTTCGTGATGCAGTAAATCACAGCAGACATTATGAAAATATAACTTGCGCACCAAATGTGTAGTAGGCAGGCTAAGATAGCTAATTACACTCAAGTTTGTTTGTTTGTTTTTCCACATTTAATCATGCAAGGAAATAGAGGAGATTGTATGATATTTGGAAATTGTGTGTTTTAAGTTACCAAACTGACAGTAGCACTTTAATACCTTAGCCATTTATAAATGTTCAGATGAGGAACAGTGTTGCCAGATTGGTGTGTTTTCCAGTAATTGTTCCCAAATTCACACAAAAAAACTCTAGTAAATGCACAAATCTTAGAAATGACCTAATCTTAGCAAATAAGGGCAGTGCTGATCCAGTGGTTAAGGCTCTGGGTTACTGATCATAAGGTCAGGGGTTCAAGCCCCAGCACTGCCAAGCTGCCACTGTTGAGCCCTAGAGCAAGGCACTTAGCCCTATCAGCTCCAGGGGCGCCGTACCATGGCTGATCCTGCGCTCTGACCCCAGCTTCCAGATGAGTTGGGATATGCGAAAACTCTAAGAAATTTCCCCACTGTGGGACGAATAAAGGTTTATCTTATCTTATCTTATCTTATCTTATCTTATCTTATCTTATCTTATCTTATCTTAATAACAATACAAATTAATTTTGACTATTAATTATTAAAAAAACGAAAAAACAATACTGTAGAGCATCACATATTTACAATATAATAAAGCAAATTAAGTGTTCTTGTCTAAAGGTTGTAACTACTTTGTAAACTATTTTCCATGTCTGTCATTTGGCACATTAGAAATATCAAAATACCACCTGTCTAATCTCATTTCATCCCACATAGTACAACTTAAAACCATCACAAACTGCCCAATCTGCCAACACTGATGAAAAAAATAATGGTAAAAATGTAAGGTGTTCAATTCTGAATTCAAAATGTTTCTTTTTTGTCTCATTAGGTCATTCAGATTTGCCAGCTACCAACATTCCTCTTTTATTTTAATCCCCTCAACACACACACACACACACACACACACACACACACACACACACACACACACAAAATAGCAAAAGGCACTTTTAAGAGCCACGTCTGTCTTGTTATCCTGCTCTCCCTATCTCTCTCTCTCTCTCTCTCTCTCTCTCTCTCTCTCTCTCGCTCTCTCTTTCTCTCTCTCTCGCTCTCTCCCTCTCACCCTCTCTCTCTGTCTCTTTCTCTCTCACTGTTTACATCTGTTGTTGTTGTATCTGTCTGTTTCTGTTTTTGCCCCTCACCATGAGTGATTCAGAACTACAAGAACAGTTTATGCTGCTGGATAACCTGGTTGGGCATCAAGAAATCAATGATGAGCTCCAAAGTCTTGATGACTTACTTCAAGAGCTGCAGGGAAAGGAGGAAGCAGCACCAGTAAAAACACCTGAACCAAGGGTACATTGGAGAAAGAGAGACAGTGATGGAAGCATTGTCTATGCAAGACCAAGATCAAGCAGGAACCAGTCAAAAGAGGGTCAGTATAATTTCTCATTCAAGATATATTGAATATCTGGATTGTTTAGGCACTTATGAATGTATCAAACAAGGAATATGATGGAAACAATCAAACCAGAAGCACTGATTTTTAACATGAAATAAATTGTATTTGTGTAAAGAAGTATAGGCTTCACTAAATGATTGGTCTTGGTAACATTTGTTTAAGGCAGTTTGTTCTGAGTGTGTTGTCAGTGGCCAACCAGCTTGTTTTTTTATTATTATCTGCTTCTACAGCAAGCATTTTTTTGCTTTCCTCATCTATTTGACAACCTATAGACAGTTAACTGCAAGCAATTGAACTGTCTACATTTTGGTTTGGGAAATAAAAAGTCTGCTAGTCCTCTCGACTAAATGTTAAACAGTGAGCTTAGACCATTTTACGCTGGTAATAAGGGAGATAAAATTGTGGGACAAGTTGTAAATGTTGTGAATGTTGTTCTTTATTTTTTTTATGTGGTACAGCTGATCACATTCGGAAAACTGATCCTCACATCAGTGCTCCTGACACTAACTGTGAGGTGACCTTTTCTCTCTCTATATATAATGTGTGTATGTGTGTATGTTTAATATTCCATACTATTTTAACAGAGTGTTCATGCAAGATCTCTTTACTATTTAAATATGCCTTTTTGTCTCTTGTTGTTTGATATAGAATTTATGTGTGCGCTTCATGTCAGTCAGCTTTTTGAGCATCTCTGTATACTTTTTCGGCAATGCACTGCAATACAGTAGAATCGATCCAATGTCATATTACTCAGTCAATCCAAATGTTCTTCATTCACGTTCAATCTTGTTCAGTGCGCCATGTGCCCGTGGAGGTTCCTGACAAAATTTGCGGTTGTTCACCAGAGTCAGCCCAGGGAATACTGTTGCTGTGATCACAATGAATGGTAAGTGTTTGAAGATAAAAATCTATACATGCTCTACCTCCATAAGTTTGGCACAGGTATGTATGTAAGATCTACACATGACTTTTGAGTAATGTTTAACAAGTATACAAAGTCATGTAAAAAAAGGTTGAAATAATCCAAGACCTGATTAATCACTTAAGGTTTACATTAAAGTAGAAATGTTTTTTATTTTTTCAGGACGATATGATCCAAGCATGCCTGAGTTGAGTTGTGGACATGCCAAGCCACTTGGGCTGCTGAAGTGGTCGAGCTAAATCGAAGTGACTACTGGCCTGCGACCCTTAACACAATTTATGCCACAAGATGTCTCTTTTTCATTTGAAGAAATGAAGATGGCAGCACCAGGACTGTCCTGCCAAGCTTTTTCAAGAATGCTGGATCAGCGAACTGTCCGCTTTGGTCATGTGAGTATTACATTTATTTATCCTACAGTATTGATTCTTTCTGTATTCTGGGTTGAAAGGTGTTTGATGCTAATGCATTTGTTTTACATTATTATCTGTTGGTTTCCTTACTTTTAATAGACTGGCAAGATCTCCACAGACAGTTTTCAGAATAGCTTTTTTGCGTGGAAGGCTGTCCGTTTTGAGGTGGACAAAATCTGCAAGGAAGAGCCTTTCATCTGTCCTGCATGCACCCCAGATATTCTGGCAGTTTCAGTAGATGGAAACCGCAAGCTTTACCGTTTCAAGAATGCAGCTAGGTAAACCAAAACTGTGTATAATGCTGTTGAAACAATATTAATAAGAAAAAATATCCTTTAATGTGCACAGTAAAGTTAAATTAGATTTCTGTCAGGCTGACGGACAGGACGCGGAAGCAAGTCAATCATAGTTTATTAATTCAAACCAAAAGAGTTCAACAAACACTCACTGCTGCCGAGGCGAGAAAACAAACGAAGAATATCCGCTCGAGACGAGTAATCCAAAATGAAACCTTGAGTCCAAAACGAAAGTTAACGGCAGCGGCTAAGAGTAATCCATAGGGAACGGAACCAGCGGGGAATGCTGGCGGTCGAGCAGCCACGGGTATCACCAGCATGACAACACAAGGACCGACAGCCTGTGACTCGAGAACGTGTGTTTATATAGTCAGAACCATAAACAAGTCACGGCTGTCGGTGATTAGGCAGGCACGGGATAATGAGGCACCATGAACGCTACCGAGGGGGGCGTGGCAGGGTGCATCTCTGACGGCGGCCAAAGGGGGCATGGCAGGGGAATCCCTGACAGTACCCCCCCCCCTTCAGGGGCGGCACCCGACGCCCCAAAACCCACCCAGGCCAGGCGGGCCGGGGCACTCCAAGGAAGGCCTCTCCAATCGACCCGGGACAAAAGAGGCCCCGTGAGCATCGCAGCGGAGCCGGGGAGGATCGGAAGGGGCCCAAGGCAAAGCAGCGACCTTGGCTGGGATCCGGAACGGACCAGCGGTCCCCGTGAGGGCCGGAAGCTGAGGCCGGGCGACGTCCACGGCGGAGACCAGGGGCCGGGCGACGTCCACGGCGGAGACCAGGGGCCGAGCGACGTCCACGGCGGAGACCTGGGGCCGAGCGACGTCCACGGCGGAGACCAGGGGCCGAGCGACGCCCTCGGCGGAGACCAGGGGCCAGAGCGACGTCCACGGCGGAGACAGGAGGCAGAGCGACGACCTTGGCGGAGACCTGGAGCGGGGAGACTTCCTCCACGGAGACAGGAGGCGGAGAGACGTCCTCCACGGAGACAGGCGGCGGAGCGACGTCCTCCACGGAGACCAGGAACATAGAGGCACCCTCGGCAGGACGTTGACCCGTAACGACACCCTCGTAGGGCCTCTGGAGCGCCTTGTCGTCGCCCTGCGGGGAACCTGGGGGCCCGACGTCGCCATGAGGGAAACCTGGAGGCCCGACGTCGCCCTGCGGGGGACCTGGGGGCGAGCCGTCGACCAGAGGAGGACCTGGGGGCGAGACGTCGACCAGAGGAGGACCTGGGGGCGAGACGTCGACCAGAGGAGGACCTGGGGGCGGTACGACGTCCCCTTCGCGGCCAGGCGGCGGTACGACGACCCCTTCGCGGCCAGGCGGCGGTACGACGACCCCTTCGCGGCCAGGCGGCGGTACGACGACCCCTTCGCGGCCAGGCGGCGGTACGACGACCCTTGCGGCCTGAGCTCTCTGCGGGACTCTGGACCGGGAGCGAGCTCTCTGCGGGACTCTGGACCGGGAGCGAGCTCTCTGCGGGACTCTGGACCGGGAGCGAGCTCTCTAGGGGACTCTGGACCGGGAGCGAGCTCTCTAGGGGACTCTGGACCGGGAGCGAGCTCTCTAGGGGACTCTGAGGCTGAGCGGCACCCTCGGCGGGACTCTGAGGCTGAGCGGCACCCTCGGCGGGACTCTGACGACTCTGTGGCGGCCCGGCGCTCTCGTGACGACTCTGTGGCGGCCCGGCGCTCTCGTGACGACTCTGTGGCGGCCCGGCGCTCTCGTGACGACTCTGTGGCGGCCCGGCGCTCTCGTGACGACTCTGTGGCGGCCCGGCGCTCTCGTGACGACTCTGTGGCGGCCCGGCGCTCTCGTGACGACTCTGTGGCGGCCCGGCGCTCTCGTGACGACTCTGTGGCGGCCCGGCGCTCCCGTGAAGACCCTGTGGCGGCCCGGCTCTCTCGTGACGGGTCTGTGGCGGCTCGGCTCTCTCGTGGAGACACTGTGGCGTAGAGGCGCGCTCGTGGAGACACTGTGGCGAAGAGGCGCGCTCGTGGAGACACTGTGGCGAAGAGCGCTCGCAGACGCTCGGAGATCGTGCAGAGCGTCCACGAGAACCCCTGAACACAGCAGCGCGCTTGTACTGACCCAGGGGCAGGGCCATGTGTCCGTGGAAACCCGGGAACTGAGCCTCGCGTTCTTTGATGCCCAGGGATGGAGCCGAGCACCCTTGAGAATCCTGAAACGGTGCCACGCGCTCTGAAGAACCACGGAACGCAGCTTCTTCATCCTCAAGGGGACTGCCGTGGAGATCCACCACCTCCATCCCACACATCCCCAGAAGAAGCTCGCAGAATTTGGCGAGTGAGCCGAAATTGCCCCCATTGGCGCTCCATAACCGGCTGGTTTTAGAGAGAGCATCACCAGACAGGAGAGAAACGCAGAAGGTGATCTTGGCTCTTTCGGAGGAAAACTGGGACGAATTTTCCTCCACATACTCGCCGATGTTCTTCAGAAACCCGTTCAATTCTTCTCCTTTCCCGGAGAAGCGAGCCGGAAATTCCCTCGCGCTCGCGGAGGGGCGTGGCGCAGCCGCGCTTTCATGCTCCGGCTTCTGTGGCTTTGAGCCGCGAGAAGCAGCTTGGAATCCCCGGCGAAAATCCGAGGCTGGGTTCGGCTGCCACTTCATCGCGGCCGAAATCGCGGGAGGGCGATTCCGCTTTCGGTTTTGGTCGGTCCTTCTGTCAGGCTGACGGACAGGACGCGGAAGCGGAAGCAAGTCAATCATAGTTTATTAATTCAAACCAAAAGAGTTCAACAAACACTCACTGCTGCCGAGGCGAGAAAACAAACGAAGAATATCCGCTCGAGACGAGTAATCCAAAATGAAACCTTGAGTCCAAAACGAAAGTTAACGGCAGCGGCTAAGAGTAATCCATAGGGAACGGAACCAGCGGGGAATGCTGGCGGTCGAGCAGCCACGGGTATCACCAGCATGACAGCACAAGGACCGACAGCCTGTGACTCGAGAACGTGTGTTTTATATAGTCAGAACCATAACGAGTCACGGCTGTCGGTGATTAGGCAGGCACGGGATAATGAGGCACCATGAACGCTACCGAGGGGGGCGTGGCAGGGTGCATCTCTGACGGCGGCCAAAGGGGGCATGGCAGGGGAATCTCGGACAGCTACTGAGGGGGGCGTGGCAGGGGAATCCCTGACAATTACAATGTATCATTAACTTTTGTGTACCTGTTTTTTTTTTTTTTGTTTTGTTTTTTTTGTATAGATCTGAAGAACAGGCCATCTTTGAAGACGTCTTTATAGCTAAGGATGAAGATGTGACAAGATTTGTGGACTACATTCACAAGGCATCCAAACACGTAAAATCCAGATGCTTAGACTTACAACTACAAATTTACAAATTAATCCAACAAATAAATCCAACTACAAATTTTGTTTACGAGGGTCTTATTTTCATCAACTATTTTCTATATTATAGGTCAGTGGAAGAGGTGTTTGTGGAGGCGAGTGGTCAGCAGCCAGAGAGACTTCTCAAAGATCTGCTAGCAAGGTAGACAAGGAGGGACTGGAGCTTGTGGTGTGTCGGCATGGAGTGCTACTCTGTGCGTTAAATATGTACAGGGGGAAAATTTTTGCTTATCCCCTGTACCTGCAAAAACAGCTGGCTAGTAGGCAAATCACTTTTTTTGTATGGATGTGACCTGCAAATATTGTCCTTACCGCCAAAGAATTGCAAAAAGCTGCCCAGAGCTCCAGCACCTTCTTAACATGAAGCCCTTTCTTTCGGTATTCCATGCCAAAACCCATGATTTTAAGTGCAAAATTGGTGAACTTTGCTATGAGATTATTTAAATTTTCTGCAAATGAATGTCAAAACTTTCTCAGCATTATACTATTATTTTTCATTCCTAATCAGGTAAAATGGAGTGGAGCATATCAGGATGGGGCTGGTTTAACACTAGGAGAGGAGGTGGAACAGTGCAATGCTTTCCTCTCCAGGATTGCAGTGACCACAAAACACATGAACTAAAGCAGGTAAAATGACCATCTACTGCACTTGTTACATCATTACGGGGGAATATGTTAACATGATATTTTCTGTGTTTGCAGGACGCACAGACATGCTGACTCTCATGGCTATGCACTGGAATCAACAAAAGTTCAACAATTTGGCCATCGCACTGAGCCGCCGATATCAGAAGGTAAGATAGAATGAGTAGAATTAGTTCTAGATGCTTAGTAATGAATGTCATTAATTTTTGAAGCTGTACAGGGTTATTCAAAACGAATGAACCGATATCATGACGCATTGCTTCAGTTCTCAAGCATTGTCATGGAATGAGTCAGTGATCGTGAGTTATCCAAGTTGATTGTGAATATAATACTTGTGACTTGGCTGGAGTTTTCTTTTTTAATTAACCCTGTATTTTGAAGATTTGTTTGTTTTTATACTATCTAAAATTTATTGTCATTTCAGACCACGAAAGCTCTGCAAAGCCAGTTGCAAAACCTAGAGTGCATAAAGGTCGACCTGACAGTGACAGTGAGCCAATTGGGAAGACTGGGTCAATGATGTAAAGGAGTGGGCAGACGGTGAGAAAATGACTAGTGTGTGTCTATACTGTGTATATTTATGTTACTAGTAATACATTTAGTTGTAATTAATTGTAATTGTTACTCTTGTTGTAGTTTCTTCTCAGCAACAACAACAAACCACCACAAGTGATGTTGATGCTTTGGGAAGCAGAATTGGTGCTGGGTGGCGAGTATCAAGAGGCGTTCCCAGCGTCTCTATAAAGATACAGATGGCAACAAAGGTCGTGCCAGGATCCGCCGCAAGATCAGGGAAGAGAAGGGGATCCTGACATCGGTTGTGGAGAAATACAACATAATGGTTCCAAAAACAGGAAACTCTGTGCTTGGAAACCATTTTATCTGGTGAGACAGCTTGGCCATGGCAGCTACCACACAGTGGTATGTATGTAGCTAACCCCTAGCCAGACAATGGTGAAGCGTACTGATGTTTCAAAAAGCCCTTTATTTTGTGTTCAGCCGTCAGCCTTTCCTTTGGGAAACACAAAAATCTACCTTTCCTTGATGAGAAACCTTTTCTTAGTGAAACACCGTAAGAGCTACAGAACAGATAGATAACAAATAATACAATCAGCTCTTACAAACATAAACATGAATAGCCATTTAAAAGAAACCCTTTTGTGATGTCACACGATGATGTCACAGATGTGGCAGTGATAACACATTAAAACACTTCTTCACAGTTAAATAGATTAACCCAAATATTAATACATATACACATCAATCAAATCAATCATATATCAAATCAATCATAGTACCTTGTTCCCGTTCCAGCTAGTGCTTAATTATCCCTTACTTTCCTTAAGAACCTTGTACCGATTTCAGAGCATTTAAGCGACATGACTTTCCTTTACCATGGTGTGCGTCACACTAACTAGTGGGGGCAGAGTCAAAGGATTATACCGTATGGGGGCGGGGTTAAAAGACTATACTGTATGGGGCGGAGTTAAAGGACTATACCATATAGGGTGGATTACCTTACTAACTCTTTTCTAAGAGTTAGTTACAATGTACACTAGTCTTCCAACAAATTCTTTTACATAATGACACATCAGCCACAATGCCACAAATGTCAATCTGCAACCCCATATGATGTAATTTTTTTCATGCATTCCAGACACTGTTGATTTAAGGACAAAAAGAAAGGCATTCGACATCATCAACGTCACTAAGGCGACTTCAGGAGGAGCAGAAAATTGTTGTTGCAGAGATGAATCAACATTGGAAATATCTTTCAACTCATGCTGAGACCCTCCGAGAACTGTCCTGCTTGTTTGCCAGCGAGAGTCTGAAAAGTAAGAATTTGTAATATATGGCACAAACATAAGCATAAACAAAGGGCTGCCCCATTTTTTTTCTGGAAAATGAACTCAAAACAAAGTTCCAGTTCCATAGCTGAGAAAGAATCTTATAAGTTAAGTTATTTTTAGCCATCACAACTGTCTGAATTATCTTTATTTTACTATCAGTTAGAGTCTGCCTTTTTTGACTAGTGCATATTCCTATAACTACATAGGACATGTCCTGTGTAATCATTAAGTAAAAAGCCCTAATAAACATACACAACAATGATGATTGTTTATAAGGTTTCTAATGGAGGCTTAATGTTTTTTTGTTCTTCTTTTTAAGATTCGCAATGTGGCCTAAGTGAAGAAGGTTTGAAAGGTCTGCAGAGCATCATCCACAAAAAGCAATGTAAAATCAGAGATATGAGGGTGCAAGCAAGAGGCTGTTGCCTGCATGTTTTGTCTGGAGCTGAGAACATCAACTTTTTAAACAAATCGTCAGCTGATGACTATGACAGTGACAGTGACTGAAAATTCTGATGATGAACTGTAATGTAAAAACTTTTTTTTCTTGACAGTGAACCAGTGACCTTAACCCTGAATCTAAAGTGTGTAATAAAATCAGCTTTTTGTCATTTAATAAATATAAACAAAGTGTAGTCTCTTTTTTCACATACATAGAAATACAACCAGTCAGTGATGAAAATGAAGTGTGTTATTGTAAGGCTAAGTACTGTACTGTACTAAAGTATAGATTTCAGGTACTTGTACTCTAGATGATTTGTTACTTCTCATGGCTCTTTGTTGTTTGTAGTTGTAGAAGTGCTAGGCTGCAAAATACTTTTTACTGAGCTTATAAAATACGACATTTTGGTATGAATAAAACTACTCAGTAGTTTACTCATATAGAATAAATACAGCCAAAAGAATTAGTGAATATGCAAAGAAAAAATATATATTTGCCAACAAAGATTTTAAACTCGTTAGATTTGTAACTTTTTGTAAAAAATAGTCATTAGATACAGTTGTCTACAAATGACCTCCACCAACTACAACACTAAAATAATCATGAGTTTAATGAGTAATAATAATCAAAGGAAATTTGATTCATATTGGAAATATGAAGAGTTCAGGTGCAAAAAGCTTCTAATCCATTTTGAAATTTTTTTAATAAAATTAGCATTGTTCCTTAGGTGCCAATGTTTATGTTCGTTTATTCACTTTAATGCAATAAAATAACCTATTTAATGCCATTGAAGTAGAGGTAATGGACAGAACAAAGGAGCCTGAGAAAATGCCCATTTCAGAAGAAAAATTTTAAACACCACTTACCTTAATTGTCCAAATATAGTAATTACAGGATCTACCGGCTTCAGGTGGGTTATAACAGGTCAGTTATATATATATTTCTATTCATTGAAAATACAATTTTACAGTTATAAATTTCTATCTGGAGCTAAACCTTATGTAGATTTAGATTATTGATAGTGAATCTTTTTTTCCAAACAATGGCCATATATATATATATAATATTATATATATATATATATATATATATATATATATATATATATATATATCTATAATATATAATATAATAATATATATATTATATACAGTGAGGAAAATAAGCCCTGCTATTTTGCAAGTTCTCCACTTAGAAATCATGGAGGGGTCTGAAATTGTCATCGTAGTGCATGTCCACTGTGAGAGACATAATCTAAAAAAGAAAATCCAGAAATCGCAATATATGATTTTTTTTTACTATTTTTTTGTAACACCTGAGAAAGTCAATGGTAATATTTGGTACAGTAGCCTTTGTTTGCAATTACAGAGGTCAACCGTTTCCTGTAATTTTTCACCAGGTTTGCCACACTGCAGGAGGGATATTGGCCCCACTCTCCCCACACAGATCTTCTCTAGATCAGTCAGGTTTCTGGCCCTGTCGCTGAGAAACACAGAGTTTGAGCTCCCTCGAAAGATTCTCTATTAGGTTTAGGTCTGGAAGACTGGCTAGGCCACGCCAGAAACCTTGATATGCTTCTTACAAAGCCACTCCTTGGTTATCCTGGCTGTGTGCTTCGGGTCATTGTTCATGTTGGAAGACCCAGCCTCGACCCATCTTCAATGCTCCTAAACTGAGTAAAAGGAGGTTGTTCCCAAAATCTCGCAATACATGGCCCCGGTCATCCTCTCCTTAATACAGTGCAGTCACCTGTCCCATGTGCAGAAAAACACCCCCAAAGCATGATGCTACCACCCCCATGCTTCACAGTAGGGATGATGGTCTTGGGATCGGTACTCATCATTCTTCTTCTTCCAAACACGTTTAGTGGAATTATGACCCAAAAAGTTCTATTTTTAGTCTCATCTGACCACATGACTTTCTCCCATGACTCCTCTGGATCATTCAAATGGTCATTGGCAAACTTAAGACATGCCTGGACATGTGCTGGTTTAAGCAGGGAACCTTCCCTACCATGCATGATTTCAAACCCATGACGTCTTAGTGTATTAACAACAGTAACCTTGGAAACGGTGGTCCCAGCGCTTTTCAGGTCATTGACCAGCTCCTCCAGTGTAGTTTGGGCTGATTTCTCACTTTT
>JBCEWE010001911.1:0-21635 GCA_039877035.1 Silurus lanzhouensis | reverse complement strand
GTGAAACACTGACGTAAGTAATTTAGCCCCAAAGAGAAACATATGTGTTCTCTCAGACACGTGCATCTTCTCAATCTGCTGTTTGTGCTGCCTGCACAGTAACACACACTGAGCAACACGCTGTCTGCCCTCTTCTACATACTTCACCTCACATACATACGATTGGCTAGTGTCCCTTGATTGAACAGGAGAAAGAATATGTTATCCAATATTATTATTATTTATTATATATGCAAAAAGCACATACATACATGTATATTATATAGCACAGGTAGAGTTAATACATGGGAATACATTTGATTAGTTTGTATTAGATTAGAGGATCTGTTAATTAATATAAATAGCATACATTTACAGAAAGTTTAGAATTTATTAGTTTTGATATTGTGACTTAGCCTGTGGTTAGTCTCTCTGTCTGCATGTCTGTCTGTTGTCTGTCTGTCTGTCTGTCTTCATGTCTGTCTGTCTCTCTGTCTGCATGTCTGTGTCTTCTGTGCATGTCTGTCTGTCTGTCTTTCTCTCTGTCTGCATGTCTGTCTCTCTGTCTGCATGTCTGTCTGTCTCTCTGTCTGCATGTCTGTCTGTCTGTCTGTCTGTCTCTCTGTCTGCATGTCTGTCTGTCTGTCTGTGTCTGTCTGTCTGTCTCTCTGTCTTCATGTCTGTCTGTCTCTCTGTCTGCATGTCTGTCTGTCTGTCTGTCTGTCTGTCTGTCTGTCTCTTTGTCTTCATGTCTGTCTTTCTCTCTGTCTGCATGTCTGTCTCTCTCTGTCTGCATGTCTGTCTGTCTTTCTGTCTGCATGTCTGTCTTCTCTCTGTCTGCATGTCTGTCTGTCTCTCTCTGTCTGCATGTCTGTTTGTCTTTCCATCTGCATGTCTGACTGTCTTTCCGTCTGCATGTCTGTCATGCCCTTAGATGTTATGAGGAAGAAACCTTGAGAGAACCAGACTCAAAAGTGGATCCTCATTTGGGACATCAAGAGTTTGATTATAGTCTTTAAACAATACAGAACACTGGAGAGTGAGAACGAACATGAGCAGTGGAATGTAAGATTATGGGTGATGTCCTTTTTAAAGTCTTATACAGTCATTTGATGTTGTGAACTAGAGCTACTGAGCAACTCATAAAATAGCTCAACATTTGCGATTATCACAGATCCAACACCAGCTTCTCCATGCCAGAGCCTTTAAACACTCAAAAAGTCCAGTGTCGAAAAATTCACATTAAGTGGATCCAAATTGTGCTGGTACGTCTCTAGATGTTTCTGGATGTTTGGTGGCATCTACTTCTTTAAAGGTCCACAGTCTTCATGAGTGGACGTGACTGGAGCTGGAGGAACCTCAGGATGCCTCGGGATGGAGAGAGAAAGAGAAGCAGTGGAGAGAAATTAGCGTAGCTGCTGTTCATGATATTACAGCACAAGTTGATAATGTACATGTGATCAGATGTTCTGGAGCACAAGGTTATGGTGTGAGACGTATGTTATGTGTAGAACTTGCTAAAAAGATACATCTTTAATCTGCACTTAAACTGGAGAGTGTGTCTGAGCCCCGAACACTGTCAGGAAGACTGTTCCAGAGTTTAGGAGCTAATGTGAAAATGTTCTACCACCTTAGTGGACTTTGCTATTCTAGGAGCTACTAGAAGCCCAGAGTTTTGAAGGAGCGTGACGGATTGTAGCGTGTTAGAAGACTGGAGAAATACATGGAGATAAACCATTTAGTGTTTTGTAGGTAAGAAGCAGTAGATTGTAGTGGATTTGAAACTTAACAGGAAGCCAATGTAGGACGATAAGATTGGGGTTTTATGATCATATTTTATTGACCTTGTAAGAACTCTGCTGCTGCATTTCTAAACTAACTAAAGCTTGTTTATTAATGGTGCAGGACATCCACCTAGTAATGCATTACAATAGTCCAGTCTGGAGGTCATGAACGCATGGACGAGCTTCTCTGCATCAGATATAGACAAGTTTCTTAGCTTAGCAATATTTCTAAGGTGAAAGAAGGCTGTTTTTGTAACGTGGTTGATATGATTTTTAAAGACAAGTTGGTTTGTAAAATAACTCCCAGGTCTTTTACTGTTGAACCAGTAATTACAGAACATCCGTCTAAATGCAGGTTGAGATGCTGGAGCTTCTGTGTACTGGAATTTGGACCGATGGCAAATCTCCATCTTATCAGAATTATTAGTAGAAAGTTATAAGTCATCCAGTCTTTTAATTCTTTAACACACTCAGTTATCCGAGCTAATTGAGTGTATCGTCTGGTTTTGATGAGATATATAGCTGAGTATCATCAGCATAACAGACGAAGCTAATCACATACCATATAATAATAATTCCAAAGGAAGCATGTATTTGTGAAAAGGAGGTCCTAAAACTGAACCTTGTGGCACCCATAGTTTACTTGCATTAACCTGGAATTTCTTGTATTGTAAATTTTTATTAGACTAATGTGCCTTATTTATATGATACCAGATTTGACTAGATTCAATTAGACTCATCTAATTTGAATATCTTTTACATAGATACTAGATCAGCAACAGACGTTTAACAGAATGAGATGAGGCGATCCAATTCAAAATAGCAAAGATTGGAATCAGATTTGTTAAATTAAATGTGTAAAGCTGCCTATATACCTAATGTATAGACAGACATGAAGTATTTTTTTTTGTTAGTATTATATACTGTATATACATTGATATCATATGCGTTTTTGAAAAAAAAAGGGTATCGTGTCCTTTTGTGTTAAGAGAAATAATCAGGATTCAGACCATGTACAGGTTCATGAAATGCCTTATGTATTGTATCTCTCATCCTGAGGATGTTTAATTTTTCTCAGGGAGAATACTATGGGCAGTGGATTCTATATTTGTGTCTAGACAACCCTCTTAAAAAGAACTGTACTAGGGATGTGCATCTTCATCACTGAGACCGATGCGATTCGCTCAAAATCGAAAAAAATGATGTTATATAATTCAATATGGTATTCAATATTCACAAAATAAAAAGGTGAAATAAACCAGACGTTCTTTTCCTGTTGTGTCTGCAGGAAGTTACAGTTACAGGAAGTTACGATCTGCATATCAAATATCAGTGACAAATGATTAGTCTCTTTCTAAAGAATGAAAGGACGGCACATGCATCAATAATTATTATAAATCACTTTTTTACCAATGCAAATGTGTTAAAAACGATGACACGTGCCAACTTCTAATATCTAATGCACCATTCTCAAAGCATCACACTTTTATGCCGATGCACCGATGCGAATTGCTGAATCTGAGCATCCCCAGTGTACTGTTAGAGTGATTCACATTCACTGGGTTACTAATTAACTGCTATAAAATGTCATTCACGATCTTTAGATTATTTTAGAAAATAGAAACTATGGGGAAGTTTGATTTTATCCTATACTCAAGATGTGATCTGGATTGTAATGATTGCTTGTGCAGGAAAGTCGCATCGTGTCCCATTTCCAGTACACGCCTGGCCTGATCACGGAATTCCAGACGTGGCAGACGGCATTTTGGGAATGATGGAGACGGCTCACGTCAGACAGGGTTGTCACACCGGCCCTCTGCTTGTCCACTGCAGGTCTGTCTCTGTGTCTATCTCTTCTCTCACACACACACCAGGTTCAGAATCAGGTGTATTTATTGGTTGACACACACATGGAATTCGGTTCCAGCTGTTGGTGACGCTCAAAAGTACAGCGATAAATAAAAACACTACATTAGCTTAGAATATATGAGACAATACGAGACAATACAGATTAAATAAGAACATCCACACATATACACATGTTCTCACACACACTAATCAAACTGCTTTTCTCACATGCACTCTTATAACTGCCTGTTCTTCACTGCTCTGACAAATGACCCATCTGCCATGAAAATTAATCAGAGCAAGCGAGACTCCTTAGTCGCCCGGCCGGACCTCCCGGCATGTTCCCTGCATTTTAATCCCAACATTTGAATGAAGTGCGAGATGTTAAATATTCAGCACCTGATGTAGCACGACGGCAGCCAATTAACTCGAAGAATTCGCTCATTAGCCCCTCACTGTAAATGCACGAGAGAGGTCCTGTCTGACAATATGACCTCTGATCTCCGGAGGCGAACGCAGAGGCAGAAATAGGCTTGATTGCGTGGAGCAATTGTCCTGATTGCCGTTGCTTTTTTTTTTTTCAGCGCTGGCTGTGGAAGAACCGGAGTGATTTGTGCCATCGACTTTGTAATGACCTGCTGCACGAAAAAGTAGGAAATTTTTACCTAATGTTAGAAATGTGAATATGTCCTACAGCCTCAGAGTATCATTGTATTATGTAAAATCATATAGGGATTCATCAATACCGATACATATTCATCCAAAAAGCTACAAAAACGGATAAAGGTCATTGCTTCTGCCGCACACAGCAGCAACTAATCGAGGATTGAGATCGAGGATACCAAATACGTTACTGATTCTATTCTCAGTATGGGTTTACACGAACCTGAAAATGTACCATCATTGCTGGTCTGGTCTGGATCCATCCCTCTCTTAACGTCCATCATAAACCATATAACCATTCTATTTATATTCACTTGTTCTTTTATAGGAAATTGGAGATGATTTTAGCATTATGGATATAGTCTTAGAGCTGAGAAGACAAAGACCATCGGCTGTCCAGACCAAGTAACGCACACGAGGAGATTCTGTATCACTTCCACTTAATCTTTCAGCAGATCTCAAAACATATAAACTTTCATTATTTATTTATGACTCATAGATATACTGCATGGTCAAAGGTTTTTGGACACCTGACCGTGAGTTTGTGTATCCCATTCCACTTTTAGTCTCCATTTGCTCTTATAATTATCTCCATTCTTCTGGGAAGATGTTCCACTAGATTTGTGCTCATTAAGCCACTTAGTAAAGTAAGGAACCGATGTAGGTTAGAAGGCGAGGAGGCTCATGCTACTGCATCCGAAGACAACGGTGCGGCTCCGGAAGTCAGGTGTCCCAATACTTTGTCCTAATAGAGTATATACATGTTTTTTCTTATTGTTCGTGATGTTTTTGTGTCCATCCAGGAACAGTATGAGTTGTGTTTCATACTGTGGCTAAGATGTTCGCAAAGGTCTTGCAGGAATCTGCACCGAATCACCAATATCACAGCCAGGTACATTTCAAATTCAGTTCAATAGTTCAATATCTGCTTTATGCTGTACATAGTACATTTCTAATTTATAAATAAACAGAGTTATATTTACGAGGCGGTATCACAATGTTTAGAGACGCTGTTTAAAAGAAAGTACTTTATTTATCTACATTTCCACACGATCACCTCCAAAATAGTCTCCTTGCACAGCAATATAGTGCTTCCAGCGTACATCTGGGACGTGTCCTGGACGTCTTCTTTTCGAAGTGTCTCAAGCACCTAATGAGATTCACGCGGATCTCCGGATCTTAATCTTTGGAACAGGGTGAAATCCGCAAATCTGGCGAGTAGGTTGGGTGCGGAGGAAGATAGTGTTGTTTTCTGCGAGAAACTTACTTCTGAGGAGAGCTCGGTGGCAGGTGGTCAGATCATCACCAGTTGCACAGATTTACACAGGATGATGTCTTTTGCACACTGACTGAGGTCGGTGCTCCCTGTGACTGTGAGTGCCGGCTTGTGCCGCAATCTGTTGGCGTGTTACAAAACTAGTCGCAAAACTTTTTGATACCTTCTCGTATATAATATAAATTGTGATGTAATAATTGTGGGTGTAATTACCACTATCAGCCTCTAGAGGGTGTTTTCAGAGAGCCTGAAGAAACAGTCAACTGTCCAGAACCATGCAAACGTGAATCTCACAGTTTTGCTTCAAATAGATATCTAGATATTAATGAAAAAACCACAGTCATAAATGAAGGTGTAAAAGGTTTATCTGTTCACAACATTGAAAACAAACCTCGGTCTGCCTTTTTCTCTATTTTGGTGTTGCTTTACTTCCTCTAAGTCCTTGTGTTGCAGTCATTTAAAAATGAACTTCAGCAGGAAGTATCTACACTCTGTGCTTCCTCTATGCAAATTCGAGCCGTCGCATCACAGCGGCGTTGCAAAACACAGAAGCGCGTCTTTTTCCTAATCCCCACTTTCTTTCTTTCTTTGTTGTTGGCTCTGATCATCATCATTCTTCTTCTCGTTGGAAGGTTCAGCACTCGCAGTCTCTCTACACAAATGTGGTGCCTCCGAAGCCAGCGCTGAGGTCATTCTCCATCAGCTCTGTATACAAGAATACAAGGTAAAAACACACACACTGACACACACACACGTTTTTTGTTTGTTTTTTTAATCGTGTTGATTCGTTTTTTATTATTTGTATTGTCTGGATTTTTTCGCATCCGTTTGCCAGCACCAATGAACAAAGAACTATTGAAATATTGATACTTTATTAAAATAAAATGAGATTAAACTTTAACATTATCTATAAATCTAAATACGCTACGTTTTATCGGATTACTCTGATATATTTACGAAACGGATAAATTTGCATGTGTTAAAGCGGCGTTTGAGGCGTGTGCCAATTTTATTGCACATCCTGTTGCAATGCAATAAATAAAAAAAACCACCCTGGTGTACAATCTCTATACGGCTTGCGTGTGTGTGTGTGTGTGTGTGTGTGTGTGTGTGTGTGTGGGTCCGAATGGTCATTGTAATAATTGTAATAAATTCTAGATCAGGAATACGCTCATATATTAAAAATCATCTGTACATAAATACTACTACTAAAAATATGTGTATTAATATACATTTTTGAGCGTGAAGGAAATCCCCTGTTTTATTAATAACGAAGACCAACTGTTGGGTTTTTTTTGTCCAGTGGTGACAGGAAGCGTTTGAGCTCAATGCTGTTATCTGTAATTTAGCCATCAGCATGTGTCATCAGGGCCGTGCCGATGTTCAGTATGAACACGTAGAACTGTTTCTAAAGAGAACGCGTCAACAAATTACACTGAAGTACGCGAGATGTCTATGTTGTTTAGTGTAGCACCAGGGTTCTGGAGGAACGTTGTTTTGTATTGTGTTCCCTTTTCTGGGAAGATGTTCTGCAAGAACATCTTTTTGTGGAGATTTGCGCTCATTCAGCCACAAAGGTGTTTGCAAAGTCAGGTATTGATGGAGGTGAGTTGAGGGAGCTGCAGGAGCTCTTTTGCAGTAGATCTTCCACTCCAACTCATGAAAAGCATATCTTCATTGAGCTGGCTTTGGTGCACTGTCATGCAGGTTGGGTCTTCTAGTTCGGGTGAAGGGAAAACATCATGCTAAGACGTCAGGTTTGTGTTTGCCGAAGAACCACATGTGGGTGGAAAATTCTTTTTCTGGCGAGTGATGACCGCAAAGGCCGTCATGATGCCCACAGTAAACCGCCCGACAGTGGATCTACTATATATAAACACTCTTTTGATTCGTACCTGAAGTTTCACCGTTATGGACGATGACGCTTTTTGTGTAACTATAACACCACGTTTTATGAGTCTGATTATTATCAGTTATGTGCAGCTACGATGAGTGAGTCCTCATAACAACGTTATACACCTGCCTTATATTGTGTTCATCAACAGCATGAACTTCTTCAGCAGTTTGAGCTACAGAAGAGCCTTCGCTCCTCATGTGCATCAATGACCTTGGAGCACTTATGTAGATTCTGACCACTGCAGACCAGGAACAGCCCACAAGAGCTCAGTTTGGAGACGCTCTGACCCAGACGTCTAGACGTCACACTTTGTCAAACTCGCTCAAATCCTTACGCCCATTTTTCCTGCTTTTAACATCAACTTTGAGGACAAAATGTTCACCTGCTGCCTAATAAATAAATCCACACACTAACAGGTGCCATGATGACGAGATGATCAGTGTTCTTCACTTCACCACTATATATTATAAAGTCATAATGTTCGGTGTATGTGCAGTTATATATATGAATGTATATTGGAATACGGGAAAAGACTGACCTTGCTGGTTAAGATGTTGGACTTTGGATCAGAACGTTGTGGATTCTGTTAAAATGCTGGCGCAGAGCAAGGCTTTTAGAACTCATCTTTTTAGATGTTATATGAGACGACAATTTTGAATAAAAGCGTCTGCCAAATGCGGTAAATGTATATGTTGAAGAATTTGCTTATTTCAGGCAAGAGTTTGAGAAATCTTGTTGTAAAAAGCACTTGTGGTTGATCAGGAGAGAGAGATTTGCTCTGCAGATTGTAGAGAAGGAGACACACAGTTCCTGCTTCAGCTTGATGAAACGCATTTGGTAAATCTAAAAATGGTGCTACTGGCACTTTCGTTTTAGACCCACCAGTCAGCACTTCATTCCTGGCAAACATCTCGAGGTTCCAGAATATTCTTTCCTACGTTGTAAAATAATTTCCTGTATTTTATAGTTTGCTTGATGTTTTTTTTTGTTTGTTCCCAGTTCAATTAGAAAGTTTTGAAAACAAAGTATTCGGACACCTGACTTTTCCACCCGTATGAGGTTCTTCTGCAAACTGTTTCCACAAGTTGGAGACACACAATTGTATACGACGTCTTTGGATTCTTCTAGTTCTTAAACCAGAAGCTCCAAACCTGTTCCAGCATCACTATGCACCTGTGCAGAAAGCCAGCTCTATGAAGATCTACTTTCCATAGAGCTCCAACACTACTGAACATGAGGCCTGACCTACATATGTACCTGATTTGTTAACACACATCATTGTGGCTGAACACAATCTTCCCAGAAGAGGAAGTGGAGGTTATTATAACCACATATGGTGAAACGTGGAATGAGATGATAAAAAAAAAGGAGCAATCTTATGTTCAGGGTGTCCACAAAACGTAGTCTAGTTTTTCTAGTCCTCTTGCTGTTATAATAATCCCCAGGGGTCACGGACTCCTGGTTGAAGACCCAATCTCTAACGTGCAGTACATCTATGTCACACTAACACGTCAGATTTCACCACACCATACAATGACAACTATAATGACTGTGATGATTGTGTAAAATTTTGACCTAACATCACTTCTTCCTCTCTTCTTAGAAAACCTCCAGCCCTCCGACCGAGGTCCTCTCATCCTCCTCCGTCACCACCATGAACGACACGTATGCTGTTGTCAACAAGGTCAAGCGGCCCCCCACCGCGCCGCCGCTCGTACCCCACCACTACACAACGAAAACAACCAGAAAACATCTCCGCACGACCTGTACACCACCGTCAAGCCGAAAAACAGGGTGGTGCAACACGCCTGCGAGCATGGTTCCTGTTTACGACCGGGCATGGCCCCTCCCCAAAAACCCACAGCGGGATAGACTCTGATGGATAGAACCCTGCCAGGTAAGCACAACCCAAACTTTTCTCATCGTCTGTGAAGAACATTTCAAAAAACCTAGAGAAACCCTTGATAACGGTTTTAAGAGAAAAAGTTGTGATTCACACATTAGTTGGTGTTGAAGCTTGCAGCAGACCAAACTGAGATGTTGAGAAGCTGATAAAAACTCAGGAAGTCGCAGGTTCAGGGAAGTGGTATCTGTTCCTCAGGAACTGACTCTGCATCTAAACACATATTGGTCATATCTTATATTCTGCTAATATTCTCGTGCATCGCATCGTGATCTCTGTACAGTATTAGTCAGATGTCGAGAACATTTTAGTGTCGTTTGTTTTTCACGCAGGTTCGTTTTTTGTCTTCTTCCATTGCTACTTTCAGTCTTGGTTTTTACCCATTTTACATTTGCGATGCTCCTGTAACAGTTTTAGTTGAAAGGTATACGTTTTTGTATATCAACTGGAAGAAAGCGACTTTCTAACTATGTTGTGGAGCAAAAAAATGGTCACCTGTATTCAGAACAGCTCAGGAGCATTCTGGAAACCTTCTCATTAATGCGTTCGTTCTGATACGTAATATGTGCCAAATTTTGGGACACCTGACTGTTCCAGCAATCGGCTTCCCTTTACTCAACCAAGAGACCCAAACGTGTTCCAGTGTGCACTGTGCACAAAGCCAGATCCATGAAGATCTGCTTTACAAGGGTTGGAGTGGAAGATCTCCTGCTATAAAGCTCCAACTCATTGAACACCCCAGAACCTCCTCACTTTCATCAGTACCTGAATTTACTAACAGCAGGGTTTCTACAGGGTCTTAAAAAGTCGAACGTTTATAAATCTAAAGTCTTAAATAAATAAACAGGTCTTAATATTCCGATGTCATCTAACGCTGAATCTGATGCTCATCGAAATGTTCTGCAGCACTTTGACTGGTTTGTTTGTCATTTCCGTGGTGTTGTAGATCTTTCTTCGCTAGTCCAAATATAATACGCTGTGACTTCAAATCAGACCAACAGGCAACAGCCAATCATCTTTCTTTATTGGTGTGGATTTGATTTTTCAGCTATGGGGAAGTTCACGTTGAGTGAAGTTCACGTTGAGTGAAGTGCACGTTTAGCTTGGGCTTGGTTTAGGGCCGGACGCTAACAGTGTATTGGTGTGTGTTAAAAATCTTAAATTTGACTTTGTGAAACCTGCAGAAACCCTGAAGACACATTTTGTTGCTGAATGAGGACAATCTCCACAAGATCTAGTGGAACATCTTCCTGAAGAGTGAAGCTTATTATAACAGCTAAAAGGAACCGGATGTGGAATGGGGATGTTCAAAAAAGTGCATACAGATTTTATAAGACACTTATGGATCTTATTGTTGTTGGATAAAGACAGCTGATTAGATGCTCACTCGTTAGGAAGTTCACGATATAGCGTAAAATTTGGACCACCTAGAACATCATGTCCACGCTTCTGAGTAGATGTTCCACTAGATTCATTCAGCTGCTTGGTAAAGTCAGGTAGTGATGTAGTGAGAAGGTGAGAGGTTCTGTGGTGCAGTCAGCGTTCACATTCATAATGTTCATTAGGGTGGAGCTCTATAGCTGGAGATCTTCCACTAGAACCCATGTAAAGCAGATCTTCATGGAGCTGGGTGGCTACAGAAGTCAGTGTAGGTACTGAGCGAGGCACTGTGAATGTGATATGAACCCCAAACTCCTGATGAGAAGATATTATCTGTCTCAGCTTTTTCAAAGCCCTGAGCAGAAACAGAACTTATTTTCTTTCCTATTTTAAACGCAACCTTCAATTAAGAAACTTTCCGTCTTTTTTCGAATCTTTATATCGAGGACTAATAAATAAACTCAGATTTGATGTTTGAACTGAGCAGCTCGCTCCTATGTTGCGAAGTGGTGCGACTTGTGCGACGGTTTCAGTGTTCGTTGTTGAGCTTTGTGTAAATTGTGCGTTTTCTCCGTGCTGCACAGTGCATCTTTTCTTCTCTGGTTTTACTTCTCTTTTGAAATTCCTGTATTTGTAATGACCCTAAAAAATGTCTTTGTAATGTTTTTTATACAAATTTCAAGCTATACGCCCAAAAATATGGGACACATGACTTTTCCAAACAGACATGGTTCTTTCTGGAACTGTCATCACAAAATGTTGGAGTCGCACAATTGTACAGGACGTCTATGGACGCGGGAGCATGAAATTTCCTTCACATGGACTAGGAGAACCAAACGTGTTCCAGCGTGACAATGCTTCTGTGCACAAGCCTGCTCTATGAAGTCTGCTTTACATGGCTTGGAGTGGAAGATCTCCTGTTATAGAGCTCCAACCCTATTGAACATGATGAACTGGACCTCAGCCTCCTGACCTTTTATAGCAGTGGAACATCTAGTGGATCATCTTCTCAGAAGAGGGAGTGGAGATTATTATAACAGCAAATGAAATGAATGAGATGATGGAAAAGAAACACATGGTGATCTTATGGTGTGTCCACAAACTTCCGTCTAGTTTTTCTAGTCCTCTTTGCTGTTATAATAATCTTCACTCTTCTGGAAAGACTGTCTAATAGATTTTATTGTGTGGCTTTGAGGGTTTCTGACCATTCAGATACAAGACCATTAGTGAGGTTGAGGAGGTGAGGAGGTCTGGGGTTCAGTCAGCATTCCATTTCGAAACTGTTTATTGTTGTTGAGAAGGTCAGGCTAGATCGAGTTCTTCTCCTTTATTTTTGGAACACCAGATGGTCACAGTGCTTGCCTTTGTGCACAGGGGCATCATCACGCTGGAGCAGGTTTTCAGTAAGAGGAAGCTGCAATGCCACAGTGCACAAGGTGTTCATACAATTGTGTGCTTTAAACCTTGTGGCAGCAGTTTGGGGAAGAACCACATATGGGTGTGATGTTCACTGCAAAAGATCAGACTGCTGCATATTTACATACTTAGAACCGTGTTCTGAAGACACAATGTAGCATTTGTTCAACTTTACTAATGTCCTTGTGGCTGAATGAGTGCAAATTTCCAAAAGCACCCTCCAAAATCTAGTGGAACATCTCCCCCAGAAGAGTGGAGGTCATTTTAACAGGAAATTAGGACACAAACCAATGATATGCTCAGGTGTCCACAGACCTTCATCCATATAGTGTATATTAAGAACTGCTGCTGAGTCATAATTTTCACGATGCTCTGATCACCTTCTAATTATTAAAACATGCTCACGGTTATGCACTGATCTGCTTCTTAATGAAATGTGTATTTTTATGTTCCAGCGGAGTTCCAGGTGCGAGGATCACAGGTAACATCTTCATCCCCGTTCTACCTGATCATTTTACCAGTGACTACATGCAAAAGAGCACTGCAATGTTGAATAAATGAATCCTGACCGCTAAAAAAATACAGTTTAATCTCTTATCTTTAACTTCACTACAGTCATACAGACACACGTGTACCGCATGCAAACCTTTTTACATGTGGAACATAGTAACAATCTGAGTTCACTCAGGAACGTATTAAGCCACAGACTGCAAGTTTGTTTGTGTGTGTGTGTGTGTGTGTGTGTGTGTGTGTGTGTGTGTGTGTGTGTGTGTGTGTGTGTGTGGTGTGTGTGTGTGTGTGTGTGGTGTGTGTGTATATATATATATATATATATATTGAGAGAGAAGAGAGAGAGAGATGCAAGAAAGTGTGGTCACAAATTATTTACATGTACTTCAGTTAGGTTGTTAATAAATAAATAAATAAATAAAAAATAAATAAATAAATAAATAAAAAAATAAATAAATAAAGGCTGTTTATAGTTTAGTGCACTGTTTTTTTCCTCACGTTTTCCTGTGAATGAAAATACAGAAGTGTTTTTAGTACATAAACTCTGACTCGATGGTTTCACTCACACTACTGGAGGAAAAGTGCTTTTTTCCAACATTGTGAAATTCTGTTTTTTTTGTGTGTGTATTTTACAGCTCTATCCGTCTCTGCCACAACTACCGCGTAAGCACTTTACACTCTACACCCACTCTACACCCACTCTATACACACTCTACACCCACTCTATACACACTCTACACCCACTCTACACCCACTCTATACACACTCTACACCCACTCTATACACACTCTACACCCACTCTACACCCACTCTACACCCACTCTACACCCACTCTATACACACTCTACACCCACTCTATACACACTCTACACCACTCTAACACACTCTACACCACTCTATACCACTCTAACACCCACTCTAACACATCTAACACCCACTCTACACCCACTCTATACACACTCTACACCCACTCTATACACACTCTACACCCACTCTACACCCACTCTACACCCACTCTACACCCACTCTATACACACTCTACACCCACTCTACACCCACTCTATACACACTCTACACCCACTCTACACCCACTCTACACCCACTCTATACACACTCTACACCCACTCTATACACACTCTACACCCACTCTACACCCACTCTACACCCACTCTACACCCACTCTATACACACTCTACACCCACTCTACACCCACTCTACACCCACTCTATACACACTCTACACCCACTCTACACCCACTCTACACCCACTCTACACCCACTCTATACACACTCTATACACACTCTACACCCACTCTACACCCACTCTATACACACTCTACACCCACTCTACACCCACTCTACACCCACTTTATACCCACTCTACACCCACTTTATACACACTCTACACCCACTCTATACACACTCTACACCCACTCTACACCCACTCTACACCCACTCTACACCCACTCTACACCCACTCTATACACACTCTACACCCACTCTATACACACTCTACACCCACTCTACACCCACTCTACACCCACTCTATACCCACTCTACACCCACTTTATACACACTCTACACCCACTCTATACACACTCTATACACACTCTATACACACTCTACACCCACTCTATATACACTCTATACACACTCTACACCCACTCTATATACACTCTACACCCACTCTACACCCACTCTACACCCACTTTATACACACTCTACACCCACTCTACACCCACTCTATACACACTCTATACACACTCTATACACACTCTACACCCACTTTATACACACTCTACACCCACTCTACACCCACTCTATACACACTCTATACACACTCTATACACACTCTATACACACTCTACACCCACTCTATACACACTCTATACACACTCTACACCCACTCTATATACACTCTACACCCACTCTACACCCACTCTACACCCACTCTACACCCACTCTACACCCACTCTACACTCACTCTACACTCACTCTACACCCACTCTACACCCACTCTACACCCACTCTATACGCACTTTACACCCACTCTACACGCACTCTACACGCACTCTACACGCACTCTATACACACTCTACACTCACTCTATACGCACTCTACACGCACTCTACACTCACTCTACACCCACTCTACACCCACTCTACACCCACTCTATACACACTCTACACCCACTCTACACCCACTCTATACACACTCTACACTCACTCTACACCCACTCTACACCCACTCTATACACACTCTACACCCACTCTATACACACTCTACACCCACTCTATACACACTCTACACTCACGCTACACCCACTCTATACACACTCTACACCCACTCTATACACACTCTACACCCACTCTATACACACTCTATACCCACTCTACACCCATTCTATACACACTCTACACCCACTCTATACACATTCTACACCCACTCTATACACACTCTATACACACTCTATACACACTCTACACCCACTCTACACCCACTCTACACCCACTCTATACACACTCTGCACCAACTCTACACCCACTCTACACCCACTCTACACCCACTCTACACCCACTCTACACCCACTCTATACACACTCTACACTCACTCTACACCCACTCTATACACACTCTACACCCACTCTATACACACTCTACACCCATTCTACACCCACTCTAAACACTCACTCTACACCCACTCTATACACACTCTACACCCACTCTAAACACTCACTCTACACCCACTCTATACACACTCTACACCCACTCTACACCCACTCTACACCCACTCTATACACACTCTACACCCACTCTACACCCACTCTATACACACTTTACACCCACTCTACACGCACTCTATACACACTCTATACACACTCTACACTCACTCTATACACACTCTACACCCACTCTATACACACTCTACACCCACTCTATACCCACTCTACACCCACTCTATACCCACTCTACACCCACGCTATACACACTCTACACCCACGCTATACACACTCTACACCCACTCTATACACACTCTATACACACTCTATACACACTCTACACCCACTCTACACCCACTCTATACACACTCTACACCCACGCTATACACACTCTACACCCACTCTATACACACTCTACACACACTCTACACCCACTCTATACACACTCTACACCTACTCTATACACACTCTACACCTACTCTATACACACTCTATACACACTCTACACCCACTCTATACACACTCTACACTCACGCTATACACACTCTACACCCACTCTATACACACTCTACACCCACTCTATACACACTCTATACACACTCTACACCCACTCTATACACACTCTACACCCACTCTATACACACTCTACACCCACTCTACACCCACTCTATACACACTCTATACACACTCTACACCCACTCTATACACACTATACACCCACTCTATACACACTCTACACCCATTCTACACCCACTTTATACACACTCTATACACACTCTACACCCACTCTATACACACTCTACACCCATTCTACACTCACTCTATACACACTCTAGACCTACTCTATACACACTATACACCCACTCTATACACACTCTACACCCACTCTATACACACTCTATGCACACTCTACACCCACTCTATACACACTCTATACACACTCTATACACACTCTACACCCACTCTATACACACTATACACCCACTCTATACACACTCTACACCCACTCTATACACACTCTACACCCACTCTATACACACTCTATACACACTATACACCCACTCTATACACACTCTACACCCACTCTATACACACTCTATGCACACTCTACACCCACTCTATACACACTCTATACACACTCTACACCCACTCTATACACACTATACGCCCACTCTATACACACTCTACACCCACTTTATACACCTACACCTCTATACACTCTATACACACTTACACCCACTCTACACCCACTCTATACACACTCTACACCCACTCTACACCCACTCTATACACACTTTACACCCACTCTTTACACACTCTACACCCACTCTATACACACTCTATACACACTCTACACCCACTCTATACACACTCTATACACACTCTATATACACTTCATACACACTCTACACCCACTTTATACACACTCTATACACACTCTACACCCACTTTATACACACTCTATACACACTTTATACACACTCTACACCCACTCTATACACACTCTATACACACTCTACACCCACTCTATACACACGCTACACCCACTCTATACACACTCTATACACACTCTACACCCACTCTATACACACTCTAACACACTCTACACCCACTTATACACACTCTACACCCACTTTATACACACTCTACACCCACTCTATACACACTCTACACCCACTCTATACACACTTTACACCCACTCTTACACACTCTACACCCAATCTTACACACTCTATACCACTCTACACCCACTCTATACACACTCTATACACACTCTTATACACACTTCATACACACTCTACACACTCTATACACACTCTACACACTCTACACCACTCTATACACACTCTACACCTCTACACCCACTCTATACACACTCTATACACACTCTATACTACACTCTAATCACTACACACTCTACACCCACTCTATACACACTCTATACACACTCTATACACACTCTACACCCACTCTACAACCCACTCTATACACACCACCCACTTTATACACACTCTATACACACTCTACACCCACTCTATACACACTCTATACACACTCTACACCCACTCTACACCCACTTTATACACACTCTATACACACTCTACACCCACTTTATACACACTCTATACACACTCTATACACACTCTACACCCACTCTATACACACTCTATACATTCTACACCCACTCTATACACACTCTATACACACTCTATACACACTCTACACCCACTTTATACACTCTGTACACACTCTATACACACTCTATACACACTCTACACCCACTCTATACACACTCTATACACATTCTACACCCACTTTATACACACTCTATACACACTCTATACACACTCTATACACACTCTACACCCACTCTATACACACTCTATACACACTCTATACACACTCTATACACACTCTACACCCACTCTATACACACTCTGTACACACTCTACACCCACTCTATACACACTCTACACCCACTCTATACACACTCTATACACACTCTACACCCACTCTATACACACTCTACACCCACTCTATACACACTCTATACACACTCTACACCCACTCTATACACTCTACACCCACTCTATACACACTCTATACACACTCTACACCCACTCTATACACACTCTATACACACTCTACACCCACTCTATACACACTCTACACCCACTCTATACACACTCTATACACATTCTACACCCACTCTATACACACTCTACACCCACTCTATACACACTCTACACCCACTCTATACACACTCTATACACATTCTACACCACTCTATACACCACTCTACACCAGAATTTTTGTTGATAGTGTAAATATGACTGTGTGTGATAATTCACAAATATTGTGCAGCTTTAAATTACCTAGATTACCCCGAAGGGGTGTGTGTGTGTGTGTGTGTGTGTGTGTGTGTGTGTGTGTGTGTGTGTGTGTGTGTGTGTGTGTGTGTGAGAGAGAGTGTGAGCTTGAACTGGAGTTGTCAATCCTCTAGAGACTTTTTATTAACTTCAGCAAATGCTGTGAAAAGAAAGACAGGAAGAGCTGTTATATTAGATTTTGTCTCTTTTTTATTTCCATCTCTCTCTCTCTTCTCTTTTACTCTCTCTCTCTCTCTCTTTTACTCTTTCCTCTCTCTCTCTCTTTTTACTCTCTAGAGCTCAAACTCTTTTTTCTTTCTGCCTTTTTTTTCTTTCTCTCTCACACAAAAACTTCATCCTCTTGTTTCACATCTGATGTTCTGACCTATTTTCTCTGTGTGTGTGTGTGTGTGTGTGTGTGTGTGTGTGTGTGTGTGTGTGTGTGTGTGTGTTCTTAACAGCAAACAGACATCATTCAGATGATGATGATGACTATGAGTACGTCTCAAACCCAATCAGACAGATTAGTAGCAGCAACAGCATCTGCAGCAGCAGCAGCAGCAGCACTGGGAGGCATGGTCAGTCACACACACACACACACACACACACACACACAACTTCACTACATTCTAGTTAATACACACACATACACACTCACATACATACACACTGACTTCAATACATTCCAGTTCATTTCTCTCTTTGCATCAAAATAAGTGTCCTGAGCAAAAAACAGGAAGTGTCCTAACCACTCACACTACTTATTATTGTGTAATACTTATTTGTGTGTCCTGGAGCACCTGGTACTGCGCTGTGGTTTGGTAACCAGCACCCTTCAGGCTATCACAAACAGCGTTTACCAGGAAATCATACTGACCACAAACTCAGGGGTCTGGGGTTCAGTGTTCACTTCTACCTGCCCGAGTGCTGAGAAAACCTTCAGCTTGATACGGTGAGAGTTTCTTCTGGGTATTAAACCATTAAACTGAAGACTCTCATACGACCAGACACCAGTTCAGTGATGTGAACCCAAATCAAGCCGCACCTTCAACTGAGCTCAGAAACAGTCGTGTGAGTACCTGAGTGTCGATTCGGGGAAATAAACACAGCGTTTAATGTGAACTTAAAGAACCTGCCTGAGTGATTAAGGGTTTTTTGTGTACCTCTTTAAAAAACGTTTTTACTCAGTAATAAAATCGCACCCCAGAAACATCTGCAGCAGTTGTTTTGGTAGGTGGAGAACAAACACACTAACTCAGAAGACAGAAATATAAGACAGACGCCAGTGAGCAGAGCAACAAGTCAAATGGAAAGTCGTTCACTGCATGCGCTCGCTGAATGGATTCCGAATCTGCATATGCGAATTCTCTCATTATCATAAATGACATTAAAAGGAGATTTATTTTGCTGTGAAAGTGCAGAACTCACATTAGACTCGAGGACTGTTTTTATTTTTTTATTATTTTTTTATAGACTTTAACTTCTAAATTGTAATTAATTCTAGTTTCATCCAGAAACGCTTCTCTTTTTCCACATTTTAGGTTAAAGTTTTATTCCAAAATAGATTTAAATCATTTTCCTCAAATTATTACGATTACATTTATATATATATATATATATATTTGACATAATATTCACAGCGTTTTCTCGCCATTTTGTTGAAGTCATTTTGAGTTTGATGCTACAAACTTGAAACTATTTTTGGGCAGTTCTCCTGTTCTTCTCTGCAGAACCTCTGAAGCTCCATCAGGTTTTATTATATTATAAATGAGCTACTTTTTACTTTGGCCTGAGTGGATTTTAAAACCAGGAACTTTACTCGTACTTAAGTAAAAATGTCATTGAAGTAACAATTTATTTACTTGTTTTTTTATTCTCCACCTCGGCGGATCAAATGATCTTTTACAACATGACATAAAAAAGAAAATGAAAATGTGCCTCACAACGATTCTTTTTCTCTCAATTGCTAATATAAAATTGACAATTTTCTCACACATAAAACACAATCTCATGACTGGTACCAACCTTGAACTCAAATATTTCAGTCAAACACACATCCTCTTCTGTTGACCTCAAACAACACACAAACACTCAAAAGTATTGGAACCACCTGAATTCAGCCATATGTGGTTCCTCCACAATCTTGCAGACACACAATTGTGTAGAACCATTGGAAGCAGGAGAACGAAAAATAAATATTTAAATATTCTGGAAGCACAGGCATAATATTGTTTCTAAAAAGTGATGTTTGCGGTCTAAAAGTAAAAACAAGGTTCACCCACAGAAAACAATTTCTGAGCTCGAACGAGTGCATTTACGCTCCGTAAGCGCTTTCACATCTGATTTTGTCTGTTTGTATTTCCAGGTTTTAAATGCCGAGTCAGGAAACCCAAAGGACCCAGAGATCCGCCTTCGCAGTGGAATCGCCCGGAGAGATGAAACGATCACGATGATGATTCTCTCTTTACATAACGAGCATTTATTTCATTCAGGAAGTTGTTTTTATGTTGTTCTAGAGGTAATGGTTTGTAGTTTGTTTGTGAAAGTGTGTTTGTGTGTCTGTAAAATGTAGTTTATTACAAATATACTGTACATGTTTAATTTATTGCAATAAACTTTTTTTTTTCTTGGGTCTGTATCTATGTGTATGTGTGTTGTGTAATACACTGCTCTGACCAGCAGAGGGCACTGTTGAGGTTTAGTTCGAACCTTTGCACCGTAGAAGCAGTAAACTGGGTCACCTGAATAATGAAACATTTATTTGGAGAGATTAGGGTCTGTTCCTGGTGCCAATATACATGTGCAGCTTGTATATCTACAAATATATCTTTTTCTATCAGAATTTATGAGTGAATTGTACATTAATTCAGCCCAGAGGATTGAAACGGTTTATAATAGAAACCTTCTGGAAGACGTTGCAGCTGTACAGACTGACCTGTGACTCCACTGCTATTACATTCTGCTATTGAGTTTAAGTTCAATTTAAAACCTTGCAGCCGCAAACACCAGATACGATTCTGGGACTCGATTCAAGCGAGAGCTCGTACACACTCACTGATTAAATAAAAAAAATAAAAAAACTCCTGATCCACAGTCAGTTTCATCATTAAAAAAAAGAATACCAGATAGCACTTATTTCTGAGATTACAAAAAAGTATTGGGGACAGTCGACTTTTCAGCCGTACGAGGTTCTTTTCCCAAACATCTCGAACGTCAATTGGATGCTGTTGCATTGAATTCTTTTCCCTTCACTTGAACTAAGAGATTCAAAACCTGCTCCAGCATGACGATATGCCCCTGTGCACCAAAGCTCCAGCTCCATGAAATTCTGCTTCGCATGGGTTGGCGTGGAAGATTCCTGCTGTAAAGCTCCAACCCTAATGACATAAAT
>JBCEWE010001910.1:0-21643 GCA_039877035.1 Silurus lanzhouensis | reverse complement strand
TAACTTGTAAAGGCTTGAATTGTTTAAACCATGTGGTACCTTAAAATGGCTCAAAATGATATCTTTTAGCGTCGCGCTGCATGTAAGTAATGCAGTAAGATTATTACACTTGATAAGATTTCTTAAAATAAGAAACATGCCTATCCTTTAGAAAATAGCAAGTGTTTTAAAACAAGGATTAAAATACTTATTTAAAGCAGTATATTTAGTGTAATTTACTTAAAACTAGTTGTTAATTCTTTTTTTAAGAGTTTGCTTTTCTTAATTTGTGTGAAAGATCCTAAAACCAGAGCTATTAAAACAAGACAATTCTTCTTAATTTAGGATTTTCATAAGGTAATCTGTCTTAAAATGAGTAAAGCATTTAAACTTAAAACAAGGTTATAAAACTAAAATCAAGACCATGCATTCAGAGTCAAAAATTATTTATTCATATGAAAACCTGTCTTCTTACACAGAATAGTTACCATGCACAAAACAAAGCTTACTTTACTGCTTCTCAAAATACTTCAACTTACTGTAACATAAAACACTACATGTGTTGCCATTGCTGAACACGGAATCACAATCAACATGAGAATCTGACACTGTAATACAACTACAAAACAACTTGTAACAGAGATGCCAAAGAAAAAAGAACAAAAACACACAAGTCGTCTGTATAAACATCACCCCCCCCCACACACACACACACAAAAAGAGTTAAACTCACTGAATTTACTTTAACATTTACCCTACTACTACGTCCAGTAATCACCAATATATTACTTCCAATAAAGTCTTTTCACTCTGTCATGGCTTTTTTATATGAAGCTGTGGCACCCCCCTCATGAATTGAATCCCTAATATTTCTGAATCCCCTAATATTTCTTAATTGCACTTAAAACTGGAAATGAATAAATTGTAATAAATAAAATGGGTTGTACATAATACAACTCTAAAATAATCTGTATGTAGGCTTGTTAAAAAAAAAAAGGTCAAGTTCAATTGGTTCTTCTGGAGAAGTGGGTGGGTTTAGATAGATTTCTGACATTACTAGGCAACAAACAGTCTCATCACATAGATGTGGTCCTCTTGACAGGCATTCCTCTTTACAAGCGCGTACTTGTTCTAGTGTAACGAAGGTCATAAGAACCGTATCAAAACCTAAAAAAGAGGTTTTACAAATGCACAATCATTTAAAATCATATTTAAATATCTTATTTTAAGGTTTTGGGAATCAAATATTGCCAAAAGAAATTAGTAAATGTCACAAACCAGAAATATTTATGAGATGAAATAATTAAGAGTAGCTCTGCCTTAATGATTGTTTCTTCGTCATCATGGTGTGATCAGAGGGGAGGAGCCTTGAACAGAAAAAAAGATGCATGCCATTAGCAGTACTAAAAAGAAAAAAAAAACTAAATGAAAACCAAGCTGATGACTTTGTGCCTTGTCTTCTCATGGTTGTTTTTTTTTCTCCCTCCCATTGTTTCCTCTTCACAATTGTTGACATCTCTCTTTGATGCTGGATGAGGAGTTCTCGGAGCTCTGGAATTATAATCGTTTCTACTATCAGCTAGGAGGTCAACATTGGTGGAGACTGGCGAGCCCCTTGTTTCCTCTGAACCTGGATCATTTTCTGTTCTTCATCTGTGTGCTACTACCATAAGTGCACCATTTTCCTTTTCTTTTTTTTCTCCCTCTCACTTCCTGGATTTCCATGAACTTTTTTTTGAATGTGTTGCAGGTCTGAATGACAGGAAAGGATGTATATTTACAAATGACATGAAGTTTTGACCAAAGAAAACATGAAATATTTTATGTTCATATTGTCTGCAATAAATACAAGTCAAAGTAAATTTAGAAATCACTACTTTCTTTTTTTATTTGCGTTTTCCATACTGTCCCAACTTTTTCTGATTTGGGTTGTAGTTTTCTAGTTTTTCCATTGCGGGACGATTATACAGTCTTTAAAACGATTTGCATCAAAACTGATACATAGAATCTATCGAGTCTCGCCATAGATAAAACATTATCCTTGCTGTGTTTTGTGTTTTCCAATTTTGCTTGTACTTTTAAAATGTGCCCTTTAACTATTTCTTCCATTGTGTAAGACAGGGTGGCCAACCAGTCAGAGACGAGAGCCACATTTTTGACCGTGTTACCGCAAAGAGCCACATCATACACATGGGCACACATGAACATCACCCATCCCTTCCTCTTACACACACACACACACACACACACACACACACACACACACACACACACACACACCTGCTCAGACAGAATTATTGTAAATGTCACACACTAACATAATGACAGAAATTGACTCCTACAGTTCTAAGACCACAGGACAGTCATTTTCAACATTTAACATTGTGTGCATTGTCTCACACACACAAACTCTCAGTTTAACCAAGTCCACAAACAAAAACATAATCATTTACAATAGTGTTTTTCTTTTACTATGCATGTTACTTAGTGGGACTTTTGGCATCCTTGCCTTGAACAATCCCCTTCAAATTGCCTCGTATTCCGTTGTTGCCACTCGGAGCAATTCTTTCACGTGTGTGTCAGTCACACAGATCGATGCTTTGATTTCACGTGTTTCAGGGTAGAAAACAGACTTTGTGGGGGGTTTTTTATGTGCGTGTTCACTTCGCTTGAGTTTAATACGGTATTTTCGTCAAATGCGCATGTGCGTGAGATGAATATACCGCAGGGGGGCAATTGATTTTTACAGGGGGCCACATGAGAAACCTGAATTGTGTCAGAGGGCCACACCAACGATAATATTTTAGGGATGCACCGAAATGAAAATTCTATTCAAAAGGCAATGAAATCCATCATTTTTTGGTTTATGCCTTTTGCCTCGGCACCATCACTGGAAAACTTTCCTGCCTTTTCAAAAACGTCCTCTACAGACGGAGTGCGCATGCTCAGATTGACTTACTTTTCTGCGCCGCGTTCTTCTTATATTAGAAGGCAATCGGAATGTTTGGATTTCAGGTGATAAATTAAACCCGACTTGGAGAAACTCTTTGCAGATACACCCCTTCTTGAAATTTCAGCATTGCATGTTTTGCAAATCGCTCTCCGCACACCGCAGACATGTTGCTCTTATCCAGATAACCGTGTGCTGGCTGCGCTTTTTTATTGCGTCATTACAATTGTGTTTCTGCCGTGTTGTTTCGGTGATTTAGGTATTTCCGAAAATTCTCGGTGCATCCCTGTAATTTATGATGGCCTCATGCCAAGATCTGATATACCGCAAAGTTTCCCAGTGGGGCGAACTCATTTAAGTCTTAAAAATACCGTATTGAACGTAAGCAAAGCGAACACGCACATTAAAAATCAAACACACAAAAATCGATATGAACGTAAGAGCTGCATGAAACCAGCAAAGAGCCGCATGCGGCTCGCGAGCCGCGGGTTGGCCACCCTGCGTTAGAGCATGTCCGAAAGAGATCGCGCGCCATGCTCTAATAAACCTCAAACGAACAGGTACGTGTCCTTCCATTTTCATCAGTTCTTAGAAGCATTATTAGCCCACTGTTTTATTATGTCGGTTGAGACTAATGTGTTTATGACAGAATGCACAATTTTAATCCTAAAAGAAATGACCGCGCCATCAACTGAAGTAATTGGCAAACTAACAGGTAACGTTAGCGTTAAGTGAACTCTTCACTTGTCCATCCATTTGTCCATAGACAATGCACTATCCATTTGTACATAAAATGCAGTAGTGTACTTTGTATTAATGAGAATACATTATTTAACCATATGATTTACACATATTACTCAGCAGTTTAGTGGAACAGCAACTGGAATTTTTTGGATACTTAAGTTGAGACGTTTTTCTCTGTTTTAGGTTTGTGCTGAATTCGCTTGCATAACAACTGTACCCTTAATTTCAAAATTCCTTAATTTCAAAATTCTTCTCAAAGCTGAATGAACACACTCCAAATCTTTTGAGGATCTTTGCCAAGAGAGGTGGAGCTCAGGGGCAACGGATAAGGAAACTTCTCCTGCCACTTACACAGGTATGATAGCCATGAAATTGTTTTAATAGATGTATCAGTCAGTTGTTTCTTACTTATGACTTGTGTTAACTTAATAATGTAGTAGTTTATAGGTACGTGTTGCTAATTTTCTTTATTTTCCTTAATGGTCTGCATTATTGTTAGGAGAGAGTGTGTCCTTGAAGCCCTGATTGTCTACCTAAATGAGGATCCTGACAATCTAATCAAGGAGTACATGGTATAATTGCCTCAATATTGAGACAGAGACTTTGTGTATAACAATGTATTTTATGTTACAATGTACTTTGTTCTGTTTATAGGATGCAGATTTTTCCAATGCTCAAGCTGCACTCAAAGAAATGGTGATCAGCGTTTTTTTGTCATCAGATGTGAAGGATGTGAAGTTGATGATGAACCTGCAGATGTTGGACTAATTCTTGAAGGGCTTATAGCACTAGAAGATCTTGGTAATGTAGCTAATGGTGTTGCTTGACTAATTGGCCTAATACTGTATATGCTTTAACCTAAGTTATGGTAAGGAGCTTTGATATACCTTTTGAACTCCTGCAAAAAGTGTTCCTGGAGCTTGATAGACACAAACTCTCCACCAAAGTTCAAGCACTCAAGAACAAGCTTTTTACAACACATTAAAGGACTGATGAACAGACTGATCTTTACCTTAAAACTATAACAATAACTAATTGTTATTAGCCAAAAACTTTGCTGGAAGAAAATTTGAGAGCTTAATTTTATTGTTCACAGAAATACTCTTAATTATTCAGTTTTTTTGTGAAATGTGTGTAGCAATCTAATAAAAAAATATTAAAAGCAAATACTATGCTAGTTATTAATGGGTTACCCCTCATTTGTTGTACATGTAGGAATGTGAACATGTTTGTTTCATTTAGGAGTTGTTTCATGTTATGCTCATGCTACACTGCTTTAAATGTATTGAGTTTTTGTTCTTAGTTTTAAAAAAATATATTTTTTAAACATTGTTTTTCTTAAAAGCACATGCAGTCATGTGCACGTGGTCATGGACAAATAGGAAGCAGCAAGTTCACAAGTTGCTGTGTAAAAGAAAGTTTCTGTACACATTTGTGTTATGTCAGAAAACTAGCTTACAAATGCATTAGTTTAAGTGTTTTGTAAAAACAAATTGTTAAAGTATGGCACCTGCTGTAAACTGTTACCTAGTAAAGGATTTATTATATATTTGCTGCCTCTGTAGTCATCTTTCAAAGGTCATTGGAGCAAGGAAAGGAAAAACAGGGCTGATAACATTTAGCAGTACTAACTTGACTAAATTGGATCCATTAAAAGTGATGTTAACATATAGGCTTAACATCATTGATTAAATTTAAGATATCATGATTAATTGACGTTCAACAAAAACCATTAATTCAAGTTAAATAGAACTATTGAAATCATGTTTAATCAACATCATCTGTTTATGTTAAATGAACACCAATGTGTTGAGCTTGTTTAACATCATCCAGTTTTGTTAAGATAATGTGGTGTAATCGTGTGGAACCACTGTCCATGATTGAATCATGTTCAACCAAAGTGCTATTTTTTTTAGTGTAGAGACGCTGGGAACGCCTCTTGATACTCGCCAAATTGTTGAACTTTTGTTGATTCCAGCGCATGGCCATGAGAGTCAGCATGTCTGTGCGTCCTGCAAACACAGAAAATATCATGTTACCATATTCCCCTGTAATGATGTAACAAGTGCAGTAGAAGGTCATTTTACCTGCTTTAGACATGTGTTTTGTGGTCACTGCAATCCTGGAGAGGGAACCATTGCACTGTTCCACCTCCTCTCCTAGTGTTAAACCAGCCCCATCCTGATATGCTCCACTCCATTTTACCTGATCAGGAATGAAAAATAATAAAATAATGCTGAGAAAGTTTTGATATTCATTTGCAGATTTTATTAATCTCATAGCAAAGTTCACCTACTTCGCACTTAAAATCATGGGCTTTGGCATGGAATACTGAAAGAAAGGGCTTCATGTTAAGAAGGTGCTGGAGCTCTGGGCAGCTTTTTGCTATTCTTTGGAGGTAAGGCCAATATTTGCAGGTCACATCCATACAAAAAAAAGTGATTTGCCTTCTAGCCAGCCATTTTTACAGGTACAGATAAGCAGAAATTTTCCCCCTGTACATATTTAACGCACAGAGTAGCACTCCATGCCGACACACCGCAAGCTCCAGTCCCTCCTCGTCGATCTTGCAGATCTTTGGGAGGCCTTTCTGGCTGCTGACCACTCCCCTCCACAAACACCTCTTCCACTGACCTTTAAAATAGAAAATAGTTGATGAAAATAAGACTCTCAAACAAAATCTGTAGTCGGAAGCAATTGTACTCCTGTATAAAGTCTAATCATCTGCGATTTCACAGTACATGTTTGGATGCCTTGTGAATGTAGTCCACAAATCTTGTCGCATCTTCATCCTTAGCTATAAAGATGTCTTCAAAAATGGCCTGTTCTTCAGATCTATAAAAAAAAAAACAAAAAAAAAAACATACAGAATACACAAAATGTAATGATACACTGTAATCTAATTTAACTTTACTATACACATTATATGAATATTTCTTCTTATTAATATTGTTCCAACATTGTGACATTATACACAATTCTGGTTTACCTAGCTGCATTCTTGAAACGGTAAAGCTTGCGGTTTCCATCTGCTGAAACTGCCAGAATATCTGGGGTGCATGCAGGACAGATGAAAGGCTCTTACTTGCAGATTTTGTCCACCTCAAAACGGACAACCTCCCACTCAAAACAGCTTTTCTGAAAACTGTCTGTGGAGATCTTGCCAGTCTATTAAAAGTAAGGAAACCAACAGCTAATAATGTAAAACAAATGCATTAGCATCAAACACCTTTCAACCCAGAATACAGAAAGATTACCAATACTGTAGGATAAATAAATGTAATACTCACACGACCAAAGCGAACAGTTCGCTGATCCAGCATTCTTGAAAAAGCTTGACAGGACAGTCCTGGTGCTGCCATCTTCATTTCTTCAAATGAAAAAAAGACATCTGTGGCATAAATTGTGGCAAAGTTAAGGGTCGCAGGCCAGTAGTCACTTTGATTTAGCTCGACCACTCCAGCAGCCCAAGTGGCTTGGCATGCCTCACAACTCAACTCAGGCATGCTTAGATCATATCGTCCTGAAAAAAATCAAAAACATTTCCACTTTAATGTCAACCTTAAGTGATTAATCAGGTTTTGGATTATTTCCACCTTTTTTACATGACTTTGTATACTTGTTAAACATTACTCAAAAGTCATGTGTAGATCTTACATACAGACCTGTGCCAAACTTATGGAGCATGTAGAGCATGTATAGATTTTGATCTTCACACACTTACCATTCATTGTGATCACAGCAACAGTCTTTCCTGGGCTGACCCTCAATGACTCTGGTGAACAACCGCAAATTCTGTCAGGAACCTCCACAGGCACATGGCACACTGAACAAGATCACACATGAATTAAGATCATTTGGATTGACTGAGTAATATAACATTAAAACAATTCTATGGTATTGAAGTACACTGCTGAAAAAGTATACAGAGATGCTCAAAAAGCTAACTGACACAAAGTATCCACATAAATTCAATATCAAACAACAATAGACAAAAAGGCATATTTAACTAGTAAAGCTTATGAGGACTAATAATTCCTAGAATAATATTTATGTTGTCCAGACACAAACAAGAACTTACCACAATGGGAAAGAGCCGTATCTACAACACAAGTTGTTGGAGGCAATGGCTGGTAGAATCCAGGAGTCATGGCATCTCGGTTATGGAGAACATGTCTGGTGTGCATGATAACATCACATTCAGCACGAAAGAAGGGGCGTGGTCGACAGTCACAACACCGGACAGCAGCTGGATTGCTTCCACACATTTGGCAGATGTGTGTTACCACATTTTCTTGTGCCACAGCCGTGTTCACCAGGCGGGGTCTCTCTGCCCTCCACTTCTCTAAAATGGGACTTTGTCTTGTGCTCCAGTTTGAGGAAACTAGTATACCTATAATAATAATAATAATAATAATAATAATATATATATATATATATATATATATATATATATATATATATATATATATATATATATATATATATACAGTGAGGAAAATAAGTATTTGAACACCCTGCTATTTTGCAAGTTCTCCCACTTAGAAATCATGGAGGGGCCTGAAATTGTCATCGTATGAGAGACATAATCTAAAAAAAAAAATCCAGAAAACAGTGTATGATTTTTTAACTATTTATTTGTATGATACAGCTGCAAATAAGTATTTGAACACCTGAGAAAGTCAATGTTAATATTTGGTACAGTAGCCTTTGTTTGCAATTACAGAGGTCAAACGTTTCCTGTAGTTTTTTCTGGCCTGTCACTGAGAAACATGGAGTTTGAGCTCCCTCCAAAGATTCTCTATTGGGTTTAGGTCTGGAGACTGGCTAGGCCACACCAGAACCTTGATATGCTTCTTACAGAGCCACTCCTTGGTTATCCTGGCTGTGTGCTTCGGGTCATTGTCATGTTGGAAGACCCAGCCTCGACCCATCTTCAATGCTCTAACTGAGGGAAGGAGGTTGTTCCCCAAAATCTCGCAATACATGGCCCCGGTCATCCTCTCCTTAATACAGTGCAGTCGCCCCGTCCCATGTGCAGAAAAACACCCCCAAAGCATGATGCTACCACCCCCATGCTTCACAGTAGGGATGGTGTTCTTGGGATGGTACTCATCATTCTTCTTCCTCCAAACACGTTTAGTGGAATTATGACCCAAAAGTTCTATTTTGGTCTCATCTGACCACATGACTTTCTTCTATGGCTCCTCTGGATCATCCAAATGGTCATTGGCAAACTTAAGACATGCCTGGACATGTGCCGGTTTAAGCAGGTGAACCTTCCGTGCCATGCATGATTTCAAACCATGACGTCTTAGTGTATTACCAACAGTAACCTTGGAAACGGTGGTCCCAGCTCTTTCCAGGTCATTGACCAGCTCCTCCCGTGTAGTTCTGGGCTGATTTCTCACCTTCCTTAGGATCATTGAGACCCCACGAGGTGAGATCTTGCATGGAGCCCCAGTCCGAGGGAGATTGACAGTCATGTTTAGCTTCTTCCATTTTCTAATGATTGCTTCAACAGTGGATCTTTTTTCACCAAGCTGCTTGGCAATTTCCCCACAGCCCTTTCCAGCCTTGTGGAGGTGTACAATTTTGTCTCTAGTGTCTTTGGACAGCTCTTTGGTCTTGGCCATGTTAGTAGTTGGATTCTTACTGATTGTATGGGGTGGACAGGTGTCTTTATGCAGCTAACGACCTCAAACAGGTGCATCTAATTTAGGATAATAAATGTAGTGGAGGTGGACATTTTAAAGGCAGACTAACAGGTCTTTGAGGGTCAGAATTCTAGCTGATAGACAGGTGTTCAAATACTTATTTGCAGCTGTATCATACAAATATATACAGTGGAACCCGGTTATCTCGCCCTCGGTTTCCTCGACAACCCTATTAAGTCGACGTTTTTGAAGTGGAACCGCCAAATTCTCGCATTTTCTTAGCATTTTTTTATCGGTTATGTCGACTTTTTTATGTCGCGGAACCCTAATATCTCGAGCACAAGGGGGGAAAAATTAGAAATGTTAACGTCAGTTATGTGAATCGGCACTGTGCAGCCGCAGAAGAACTCGCGAAAGTGGCGGAAAAATCAAACCTTACAGATACTACAGGTGTTTGTATTGTATACTGGTGAATCTCTGCTGTTAGTAAGTGCACATATGCATTTTTTTGTTAAATGTTATGCGATGAACGGGAGCGCAGTGCTCCCGGCTTCAACTCCTTACCGAGCGCGCGAGCAGGGTAAGGAGCACGGCTCTCTCGGTAAGGAGCGACGCGCGCGCGCTCGGAAAGGATCACGGCTCTCTCGGTAAGGAGTTGAAGCCGGGAGCTTCAGAAAATGTGTCCGAGAAAGCACCTGCCACGCCCCCTTCGGCCGTCCCTCGTTTTTGGTTTCGGAAGAAAAAAACAACAGTAGAATGGCTTAGTGTGGGGGAGGGGAACAGCAGTCCACTGGGAAGAAGTTGGTGTAGTTTAGTGTGGGGGAGGGGAACAGTAGACGCTGTGCTGCAGTACAGAGACTCATGAAGTTCACTACAGAATTGCAACAGGAAGTTTAAGAAACAAATCAGAATGAAAAGAGAAAATAATAACTGAGTGAACTTGAACTGTATGTGGGGGACTTTTGTGTTTGCTTCTTTATGAACAAATACAGAATACATCAGGATGTCATATTTAATTTGTTACTCTCTAAACTCATAGGCTTAAATAATAAAAATAATATATAAAATGTTATTGTAAAATAACTTGTAAATATCTGAATAGTGAAAGTGATTAGTGATGTAGTAACTGTACAGTTTGCTAATTGTAGCCTGTGACTGGAGTTTAGTTTACTAACTAAACTCCACTAACTAACATCATTTTTTAATCTTCTCTTCAGTGTTCAGGCAGAGATGGAAGGAAAGTCAGCACAGGTATGTGCTCTCAGTAAATCCCTCAGTAGTCTTTAGTAACTAATTAAGGAGCAGTTTTTTGAATTTAACAACTCTGTGATAATACAAATGAATTCATGACCTGGAATCATTATAAGATAAGACTAAGAGAACAGTTCATTATTAGAACCAGTGAGTGTGTTTGGTGTTAGATGACTGCTCATGGCTGTTAGATCAGCCGCATTGACGTAGGCTACAGTAGAAAAGCTGCTACAGGTTGTGTAGATAATAGAAGGTTTAGAAGGTGAACACTTAGATTTTATTAATGCATATAAGTGAATAGCTAAGTACAGCAGTAACAGAAGTTTCATGTTAGAAAGGAGTTACTTTTGAACACATTTACAAAAATATGTTAACATTAATGTAAAATATCCTTATTTCATGTTAAGGGAGTTAACTGATAAACCTTATTTATTGTAAAGTGTTACCAAAAGTCTATGTAGACATTTGGAGAGTGTACAATAAATACAACAACTACACAAGCACAGCTTTTCCCTTCAGTCTGTGGAATACATCCTTTCTTTCTCTAGATGAGGCAGACCAGGGGGGTATTCCAGAAAGCAGGTTGTGTGACATACCTGGGTATGTTTAAGGGTAAGTTCGTGGATAACCTCAACTGTCGGTCCCAAAAACGGAGGTAAGTTTCTGGGTATGTATGTAACCATAGCAACTGACTCTTTGAGGATAACCTGCTCGGGAGCAGGTTATGTTTCAGTGTAACTTCGTTTCAGAAGGTTGGTGAGCATGGCGTGCCCTTTTGATGAGGATCCTGTGGACATAGAAGCACAAATTATACAAGGTTTTTTTTTGTCGGGAGAGGGTTATAAGACCGCGTATTGATGTGTTTGCATACCCTAATGAATATTTAAAAGAGCATTATCGTTTTTCAAAAGATTCGTTAGTTTATTTAACACGTCTTTTAAAACCGCATATCGCAAATGTGACAAACCGCGGTTCTGCGCTTAGCACCGAAAACATTCTGTGCATAGCACTTAGGTTTTTTGCGTCTGGCCATTTTTTGTACAGTGTGGGCGATTCGGAGCACGTGGGAAAGGCAACTGTGTGTAGAGCCGTTCGTACAGTATGTCTGTCACTTAAACAGTTCTTACCAGTTCTTTGTACAGTTCCCTGGCCATAACCCTCTGCTTGTTAATGAAGACGAATTCCACAGATTGGCAGGTTTGTCCTTTGTAGTAAAATCTATGATGCATATTATTTATATCTATACATGTATTCATTATGCCCACACACACACTTCATACTTCCATAACTTTCTGTTTCAGGGTTTCCAGGCACTCACATTCCTATTAAAGCTCCACCAATAAATGAGGGAGACTGTGTTAATATTAAATCTATTTTTCCCTTCTTAAAATCATTAAAGTCATTACTTTTTCCACTAACTAGGTAATATGTGAGGCAACCCAATCACTACCAATGTCGAGGCAAAATGGCCAGGATCTGTGCATGCCAGATGCTAGAATTTTCCGCGAGTCATCATTATCCCAGACATTTCAGCAGGGTATGTTTTGCTTTATACAATTTTTTTTTTTTTTTTCCTTTTTACTATATTTGTGTTGTACACTTCAATCATTACAGGACAGTACAATGGTTACTTTCTGGGGGACAGAGGATACCTTTGTCTGCCCTATTTATTGACACCCTACCCTGAACCTGACCCTGGATCACAGACACGGTTTAACCTGGCTCACAGCCGAACACGGGCCGAGGTGGAGATGACTATAGGGATCCTCAAATCTCGGTTTCAGTGTCTGCGTGGGCTCCGGGTTAGTCCAGAGAGGGCATGCGACATTATAGTGGCTTGTGTTGTGCTTCACAATATTGCCACTATAAGAGGAGAGAGCCCCCCTCTTTGTATTGAGGAAGATGGCCCAGAGGAACACCTACAGATTTTATGAATGAATATACTAAATCCTGTTATAATAATAGTTCAGTAATTGTGTAATTAAATATGACTTTTTGCAGAATGTTTTTGTGTTTCATTTTGACTTGGCTTAAAGTTCTTGTGGCTCCAGAAGGATTACAGCTTATTAAATAAGAAATATACATTATTATTTTAAACTAAAGAAATAAATGGCAGGAAAAGTAAATGCTTTCATAGTGATATAACATATTCAAAAGGATGTATAAGTCATACTTCATTATTTTGCATTATAATAAAACGGGAACCAATACCAAATTTGTAATTTAATACACTCACGCATTTACCGGTATTTTTTGCCAAGTCAACTCTCTTGCTTTAGCCGATGCAGCTGTATTGCTTCTTTTTAATATTAATGGCGTAAACGCCTCATAAGCGTGCATTAAAACCTCCAACTCCGCCTCTGTGTAATACCCCGCTCTCTTTATTCCGCTTTGAGTTTCCATGGTGACTCGTGAAATCGGCGATCCATTGAGAATGTCTTTATATATGCACCGTGCACGCGCATAACCTCTGGGTAACCAGTTGGAGGTTGATTAAACTAACTCTTCTCAGGTGTTTTGGAACCGACATACTCATGGGAAGCCTGTTTGGGGTAAATCAACCCAGAGGTTATGATTTATCAAATGGTAAATTAACCAAGCTTTCTGAAATACCCCCCTGTTCTCCTACACCAATGCTGCTCAGATCATGTATTTGCTTCGCAAACAGCCATAAAAGAAAAAGAATTAGCTCCGCCCACAACGGTTTGAATGAGTTTCAGGCAGTTCCTCTGGGAAATGTTTAAGATAATAACGTGCTTCTTCACTACAAGAATCTGAGGAAACTACAGAAGACCTCAAGCTGACTAAGGTACGTGTTTCAAACATGTGAAGCACATTTTATAGTGACTGCGCATTTCTGTTGTTAAATAGAGTTTTGAAGTAAAAAGTGCAGTATTTTATACAGTCACATGACGACAGCTGCAGAGTGCAACACAATGAAAGTGTATATATTTATGAGATGCACTGGGTTTTATCATTGTGTGTTTTTTGTATTGTACAGATGTTTGTGCAACTACATGCAAAGTCCAATGTTTTTATTTTTTTATTTTTAATTAGATTTTTTTTGGAGCTTGAGGTAATGTATGGTGTTCAGGCTGAGAAGTGTGCTGAGGTGTTGGAAGAAGAGGTGGCTGAAGTGGATTAAAGCAGCAGAAGAACTGTTATATACATATATATATATTGTAACTGTTATATATAAGAAAAAACTGAACTATCGTCTATTTTACAAAATATATACGTTTATATTATATATATTTTTGTTTATATATGTTTACATATATTTTCTTAAATATGTTTAGTTTATTTATATATGGAATGAATGAAATAATGTTTTATATGTGTTATGTTCGCCCGACGTCGGGCCTCCAGGTCCCCCTAACGACGGCAGAGCTCTCCAGAGGCCCTCCGAGGGTGTCGTTCCGGTGCAACGTCCTGCCGAGGGTGCCTCTGTGTTCCTGGTTTCCGCAGAGGGTGTCGCTTCGCTCCAGGTTATTCGTTGCCTGCCAGGATAACCGACAGCTGTGGCTCGTTAAGGACTAGACTATATAAACTCACGTTCTCGAGTCACAGGCTGTCGGTTCTTAAAGTGTCATGCTGGTCACTTCGCGACTACCTGCCTTCCCGCTGGTTCTGTTCCCAGGACTCTGTTTCCGCGTTGGATTACTCGTTGCCGTGGAGTTGCTTTCAGTTCAGGTTTAGTTTTCCGTTGGACATTCACTTTCGTTTTGGATTACTCGTCTCAAACGGATATCTTAGTTTGCTTTCCTTCGCCTTTTAGGTGATGAGTTGCACACAGCTTTGCGAGATGCTAATAAGTTACACATGAATCCAATCTGTTGGCCGTTACTGATTTACCAAAAGAATCAGTTATTGATGGAGAGTTTTTGGTTTGAATATGATGACTTTGTCAGTGGTGATATAGATGTGGTTGATGGTGAATTTATTGAGAGTGGTGTCTACAGCAGTCTTTCAGCTGGATTGGAAAAAATGTTTGCACAGTTTGACTCATGTCTTTTGACATTGTGTAGTAGTACATGTGCAATAATTTCTCACAATGGACAGTATGCACTGATTGACTCTCATGCACAAAATGCTCTTGGCATGGCTGATGGAAATGGAAGGAGTGTGGTCATTTTTCCTCTGTAAAAGATTTGCATAAGCACATTTGCCTATTTTCTAAAGGGCTGACTGAGAAGGAAAAACCTTTAGAAATAGCTGGCATGCGTGTCACAAATACATCTGTGAAAGTTACACAGAACAATACATAAAAAATAAAAAATGAGAAACATACAAAGTGCGTAAGAGCGGCAGAGAGCTATAAAGGCTGTGACGAGACATTTGAAATATGTCTCGTAATATTTCAGTAAGTAATTGTCCTTCAAAGAAACGAAAAGATGCGATGTTTATGTTAAATCAGGTGTTGAGTTTGTTAGTGATGTACAAAAGAGAAACATGGTGTAGTCCTATTTGTAAGCATGTTTCTCAAACTTTGTACTCGTTTAAAGGTGGATTTTGAAGAACAAAATGTTCCAGTATTTTCACACATTGGTTTATTAGGAGTTCCATGCAAAAATATTAAAGTATAATGGCTGATGGGAACTGTTTTTTTTCGAGCCATCTCTCAAGCTGTAAGTGGTACACAAAAGTATCATAGAAAAATATGACTTTCTGTTGTGTTTACAAAAAGTTGTAGAGGATGGCAATAGTTTTTTTAGAGCAGTGTCACAAGTCATTACTGGTTCTGAAAAGAGTCATGGGAAAATAAGACTTGCTGTTGTGAAGTATATGCATAATCACAGTGAAGAACTCATGAAGTTAGTAGGTGAAGAATTTGCTTCAATGTCGGAATATATTTCCAAATCACAAATGCAATATGTTGGATATTGTGCTTCAAACATAGAATTTCAAGGTACAGCAAATGCTTTAGGAGTAGATCTATTTATGTGTAATGGGGGAGAAATGGGTCAAATACAGTTGCATGAGTGCATTGTTGGGAAGTGATGGAATATATTTAAAACATGGTGTAAATAATCATTTTGAGCCAATAGTTTGTGTTCAACATGCTGAGAAAAAAGTTGGTAATTTGCCTGAAATGCAGTATATGTTTAGAAAGAATTCAGAGAAAGTATGGTAGTGAATTAAAGTATCATGAAATTGTGTTGCATAAGGAGGTGGTATATTATATGAACAAATTTTAAACACAGTTTGGTTTTGTTATGAAGCATTTTTTGAAATTGGTAAAAGATGGAGCAGATTTTGTGTGTTGTGTTTGCAAAAGATTGTTATTTTGACATCAGGTTTTAAATTGTAATAAAGATGATTATGTCAAAAAGAGCACAGCTTTGATAAAGGCCATTATAAATATTAATTTGTTGACACAATGCACATAAGACAAGCATTACAATGTTTAAAACAGATACATGTGCATTATAAAGATGTAGACTTTAATGAAGTTTGGCTAAATGAGTTCTGTTGTGAACAAGATGGTGTTTTAGAAAAAGAGACTGATGTAGATGCAGAACATGGTAAAGTGTCTGTAGAGGTTGGTGAAGATGAGCTTTTGCATGACAGACAGCAACATTGCATGTTTCAGGATACATGTCTTATGCCTGTTGATGTTGGTCAGGAATACTAGTTCAGTATTTTGATGGAATAATGAATCTGGCACCAGCAGAGGGGAATAATCCTGTTCAATTACTTTCTGATTTTGCCAATGAAACTAAATGCTTCCCAGTGTCATTTCCACAGGGATGGAATACATACCATGAAAATCAAGACAGGCGTTTGACATTGTCAAGATATTTTAACAACCGGATTTTGCATGCTGACGGTAGGTTTGCACGGAACGTAGAATATATATTTTTTGCGCAGTACATTTCTGAAATTCAACAGGTTGTCAAATGTATCTATTGCATTGCGTAAAGGAAAAAGTGGCTCTATGGTTAAAAAAGTTGGTTTTGTTCATTTTCATCCGCAGATATGTGATGGAATAATCTTTTTAGTATTTTGAAACAAGAAGGAAAAACACAGACAATAGAACAATTCCAATGGGCAGATAGGTGTAAGCTTTTGCGTCGCAATCCTGTCACAGCACAAGAATGTTTGATTTCCGGTGGCATTGTTTTTTTAATTGTTACTTTAGTCTTCATACCATCCAATAGGTAAAATTAAGGATTATTTTTATCGTGTTTAATTTCAGCAGCGTGGTTCACCACATGTCCATTGCCTGTTTTGGATTGAGAATGCCCCACTAATTGATAGAAATACAGATGAAGAGGTCATTCAATTTATTGCTAAATATGTAATTTGTGAATTACCATCACAGGATGACTCATTATTGGAGATTGTTACATCTGTGCAGCAGCATTTAAAACCCCATTCCAAAATTTGTAAAAAGAAAAATACGGTGTGTCGATTTAATTTTCCCAGGCCAGTATCTGCTCGAACCTTTATATGTCGTGGTAAAAGTGATGTAAAAAGTCAGTGTAACTGTCATGCAGATAAGACTAATAATGTAACTAATAAATGTGCATGTGGAAATCAGGGTCTGACAGATTTTAAAAGAGAAAAGGCAGGTAAAATTTTGTTAGCCATCAAAAAGGCTCTTTCAGAAGAGAAATGCAATTATAACAGTGTAACCCAAGTATAGATCAATCAATTTTTGAACTTGCATATAAATCTGTGAGTAGAAATACACAAGTTGTGCTAAAAAGAGAGGTCAATGAGGTTTGGATCAATCAGTATAGCAAGCCACTATTAAAGTGTTGGAATGCAAATTTAGATATCCAGTATGTTGTAGATGCATATGCTTGTGTAGTCTATATCATTTCTTATATATCAAAGTCAGAAAGAGAAATAGGATTGTTGTTAAACAATGCACAAAGAGAAGCACTTAAAGAGGGAAATGTTAGTGCAAAAGAGGCAGTGTTTATTTACATAATAAAGATGTGTGTGCTTTAAGAATCTGTGTACAGGGTAACAAATATGCATCTGAAAGAGTGTTCGAGGAAAGTTGTGTTTGTGCCAACAGGAGACAATATCATTAAAATGAGTCTTCCTTTAAATGTGTTGAAGCAAAAAGCAACATCAAATAACCTTACAACAAAAGACATGTGGATGACTAGTATTGTAGATCGCTATAAGAACAGACCAGTTGATTTGAACGATATGTGTATGGCAACATTTGCATCAGAATATCGCAATTTAACTAAAAATGAAAAATCCAAAAGTCCACCTAAATTACAAAATGAATATGGTTTTATCACAAAAAGAACACGAACGCAACCTGCAGTTGTTCGTTATGTGCGCTTTTCTGAGGAAAAAAATCCAGAATGGTTTTATGAAAGTAGTCTGCAGTTGTTTTTACCATACCGTGTAGATACAGAACTAAAATCTCTAAACTGTGAGACATTTGAACAATTGTACAGAAATGGTTATGTAACATTTAGTGATGGATCCAGACATTCAGTCAAGTCAGTAGTTGATGTAAATAGAAAGAAATTTGAAATGGAAGCAGATGAATTAGATAATATCCAAGAGACTATAGACAGTAAGGGTGTAATAGAAGATGGCTGGTGTGACCTGTGCCCAGAGCAAGAGTTAGAGCATTTACTTTGTGTAGAGGAAATAAAAGAAAGAAAACAGCTAGTGGAAGAACAAAATGAAAATATTCCAGACTTAGCATCAGTTAAAGGAAAAGTTGCACACTTGGAAAAGAAAAATAATATAATGTGTAGAAGCGATGGCTTGACCTTAATTAGATCTTTAAATGATACACAATTATCTTTTTTTTTATCAAATTCGACAATGGTGCTTAGATAAAATAATAGAGAAAACCCCAGATCCATTACATATATTTATTACTGGTGGTGCAGGAACAGGAAAAAGTCATTTAATTAAAGCTATTCAATATGAAGCAATAAGGTTACTATTAACAGTGTGTCGTCATCCTGACTAAACATGTATTTTATTAACTGCTCCTACTGGGATTGCTGCTTATAATTTACATGGAACAACTATTCATCATACATTTAGCATTGGGAAAGACGTCCGTTTACCATACATACCTTTGGGTGAAGACAAGGCTTAATTGTTTGCGTGCTAAATATAGTGATCTGCAGATTTTGATCATAGATGAGATCTCCATGGTTGATCACAATCTATTAGCATATATTCACGGTAGGTTAAGACAGATTAAACAAACTGGTGACTTTTCTCCCTTTGGAAATGTAAGTGTCATTGCAGTTGGAGATTTTTTTCAGTTGCCTCCAGTTAAAGGAAAACCCCTTTATTAACACAGGTATTAACCTATGTTAATATTAACCTATGCTGTATTTTCATCGTGGAACTAAAACAGTAGTTAGACAAAAAGATATGTTTGCAGAGTTACTAAATAGAATAAGAATTCGTACAAAAGTGGAAACCAATGTTAAACAGTGACATTGAGTTATTAAGAAACCGTGAAACCAATGAAACAGCTCAGTTTACACATTTCCAACCAACAGACAGGTAATATGAGCATAAATGTTCAGCAACTGTATAAAACGTGCCCTGAATATGTTGCAATTGAAGCTCAAGATTTTACACTAATAACAAGACAGGGAAACTTGAATTGAAAAATGTCATCATTCCAAAACCTATAATACATATTTAGATGAAACACTGCTTTTAGGAAAGCGCTTGTGTAATGCTATGCAAAAATGTAGATTTATGGATGCCTTTTAATGGGTGTGTGCACAGTAACACATAGTTTTTCCAAACAGTGACAACATGTTCCCTAACAGTGTATGTTAAATTTGACGACAATCAGGTTGGTGCACAAAGGAGGAAATGTTCTGCATATAATACAGCAGTTGAAATGGATTCTATGGTATAAAACCAAAGAGGAAAAAGTTAATAATAAAGGGGAGTACGACGACAATTTCCACTTAAACTGCTTGGGCTTGTACAGTACATAAAGTACAAGGAATGACTGTTGATAAAGCAGTAGTGTCCTTCAAAAATATTTGCACCTGGAAGCATATGTGCTTTAATTCGTGTAGAAGTTTAGCTGGTTTGATTATTCGAGACTTTGAAGAGAAGGCTATATATTGTAAAGACAGCATCAAGGATGCTAATTCAAAGCATGGCAGATTTCCTTTTAAAAGTATACCATGCCCACAAGTCAAAACAAATCATTCAGTGTATTTTGATGAATGTGCAAAATTTAAGACATCATTTAGCAGATTTGATTTTGCATACTGAGCATTTGCAACCTAACTGCATTGCTGTTACTGAGACCTGGTTAATCCAATGTCTCCATTAGATACTATACATATTGATGGTTACAGTTTTAATAGTCAACCACGCAGTTTATCTTACAGTAGCAGTAACCCTATATTAACTGAATTAAAAGCTCAGCAACATGGGGGTGTTGGCATGTATACCTCAAACAGTTTGGTATAGAATGTTGTCCAGGTACCAAATGTCATTTTAGAATGTTTAGTTTGCAACTATGCAATGTACAATATATTAATTGCAGTAATTCATCGGCCACCATCATATCCCATTTCTTTGTTTATAGAAAATCTGGCAAATGTTTGATTTCTAGAACCCCTAAATAATACAATTGCTGTCATTGGAGATTTCAATGATAACATTTTAAAGTTTCAACAATCTGCAAGTTTATTACAGACAGAGGGTTTGTTCAACATGTCAAACAAACTACAACAGAAAAGGGCACATTAATTGATCATGTATATGTAAAAACAACACATTACAATGTAGAATCTATAGTGCTTCCAACATATTTCAGTGACCATGAGGGTATTTTCTGTTCTTTTACATGGAATACCTTTAACACCAGAAATCGAGGGAATCTGACCAGTTGTAGGTTTTTAATATGGTTGTAAATGTTAAGCTTTATTTGTCAAATAAGGTGGAAGGAGAATCCTTGTGGTTAGTTTAACTCCATATACACTGCAGGGAAACATTTCAAGTGGAACATATTAAACAAATTCTTTTGACAAAGGAAAGACAATTTATATCCAGTTGCGACTTTCAAAATAAAGGTATTTTCCTTCTCGCAACACATTTCCATTTCAAACAACTATTCTATTATTCGTCTATTCATATTTCTTCATCTGATGTGCTACAGTTAAAAGTGTGATTGTAACGGGTCAGCTTTGTTTGGTAACGGAGGTGGAGAGGGTTCTTGTGGATGCCTTCTTATCTCTACTGAGCCAAATACTGCTGTATTGTAGTGCATGTTCACTGCAAGGTAGAAATTAAAGTTTAACATATTTACATACTTGTAGTACAAATATGACTTTCAAAATAATAGTTTATTTTACTGCAATGCAACAACATTTACATTTTTACACTTTCTATATATTTTATGTGAACTACTTTGCAGTTGCACTAACAAAACTAGTTATTCTAAATTATATACTTTTTTGCACTCAGCAATGCAACCACTTCAGTCACTCATGATATAATTACCTTGCATAGCTAACAAACATTACTTTGTGCTTCTGGTGTTTTAGATAATAACTTTTAATGAAATCACACTTAAACATATTTAAAATGGAATAATAAGAATACAACAATTAAAAACCTCTTCTTTTTTACCTATTAAACTTTTACATTGATTTAATTTACGTTCCTACATTTTTTTTTGGTCTATAATATTACTCCTAAAATAATTTGTCCATTTAAAGCACTACTTCCACTTATGTTGTTGCTTATGCAGGTTTTCTTTGCAATTTATGTAGCAAAAGTCACTGGTAATGGTACTCCCGGTTTATTGGGATGGGTTCAATTCCCTACAGTGCATTGTTTTTTGGTAGCAACTACATACAATATAATATAATTTGACATTATTCAATATTACTCATTATTATAACTAACCCAGCCATTAGGGAGGCACAAGCCAGTGCATTCTTATGCCGGTCCCAAGCCGGGTAAATGGGAGGGTTTGCGTTAGGAAGGGCATCCAGCGTAAAAACATGTGCCAAATCAAATATGCGGATCACAAATAGAATTTCATACCGGATCGGTCGAGCCCGGGTTAACAACGACCGCC
>JBCEWE010001912.1:0-21673 GCA_039877035.1 Silurus lanzhouensis | reverse complement strand
GTTAAGTATTTTCACAGTTTCCTCAGAGCTTTTCTCTGTGTATTGTATATACACGTTATAAAAGCTAGTAAAGAGAAAGATTACTCCACAGTACTTTTACTGTTTAACCCTCCTGTTATCACAAGGACACTATATGGAGAAAACATGGGTGAAAATGGTTTAAAAAGTCATTATTTCCACATTTTTTATGTTCAGTTTTCCACAGGTGTTTATCTCTGAGGTAAACAAGTTCAATCTCCAGACTTAACTTCGTTATATCGTGCCTGTAACTTTATTTACCACAAATATTTCAGAAGTATACATTAAATAAAAACAACAGTAAAATGTAATTAATTTAAAACAAAACCTAATTTCTTACCGTGACAGAGATGTCAGGTTATCCAGGTCAGGTCAGGTGCTCCAGTGGTAGTGAGTGATGACCGTTTCTTCAGAATCAGAAGGCGGGAACACAAGAGCCAATGGAGACTCTGTGAGCTGCCACTACCGATTCTTAATTTTTTTAAACTAAAGGTATACTATGTTATTTGTTAATAGATAACATTTGTGTTAATCTGTTGATCTTATAAAACACGCAAAAACATATCACTTAAATTTATCTTCGTTTAAATAATTGAATGATAGATTTCTTTGACAAATATAGATAAATAAAGCCCAATGTGGCCATACAGGCCATCAAATAAACAAAATGGGCAACCTAACTGGGGCCACATTCAGACCATCAAAGTGCCCACTCTGACCCCATGCCCACGGGCCACATGGACATGTTGGCTGGGACGGCGCACCAGAGAATTACAGCGAATTCAGTTTAAGGGCCTGAACATTTTTTTCCCGACCATACGATAAAAACCGCAAAAGCATGGGCTGCATTTAACGAGGTGCAGCGGCAGCGCCTTTCACTTTACGCACTTTGTGTTGTTGTGTTCGGGTTTTTTGGGGGGTTTTAATTTCATTTATTTATTTATTTATTTATTTTTCTTCAATTGTTATTTTTTACGGGAATCAAAGTGTAAGTGATCCTGAAAACGTAATGTTCGTTTCATAAGTGATTGGTCGATATTCGTTGGGAATTCATTTTCCTCTAGAAACATAGTTTATATGTTTATGTAGACCGGGGATGAGTAGCCGTGAACTAGATATAGTTGCGCATGATTTATGTTGTAATGAATCTGCTGGAGCCTTCTCTTTGTTTAGGATAGGCTTGTTCTCCGTGTCGTTAGCACATTTATTTGTGTGGGCGGCGGTAGGTTTCTTTTTTGTTAGTTCATGTTGCTGTCCCCTGGGGTAACTGTTAGAATGGGGACTCTACTTGTGTGTTGGGTATGTGTTTGTGTGTCGGATGCACGCACACAGGGGTGTGGGGGTGGGGATCCCCCTGGCTTCACAGGTCCTGTTTTAATTTTTTTTGTGTAGTTGTTTTTGGATGAATGGCTGACACTAATACAGACTCACATTTAGCTGGCAGTGGTGCAGCTATCCAGTTCCTTAGCTGAAATATTAGGGGTATGGTTAATCCTATTAAACGTTCTAGGGTTTTTACCCACCTGAAATGCTTACGCGCCAACATAGTATTTTTTACAGGAAACACACCTCCGAATCAGAGATCATCATAGGCTTCACCGTCCTTGGGTGGGTCAAACTTTCCACTCCAATTTCAATTCTAAGGCACGAGGGGTGGCCATCCTAGTAAATAGAAGCATACGGTTTTCACCTACCCATATAATTGCAGATAGGAATGGCAGATATGTAATTGTGGCTGGTACGCTGATACAGACCAAGGTCTGCTGGTTATTATTTACGCTCCAAACTTTGATGATCCTGATTTTGCGAATAGGTTACTGAGCAGTCTTCCCTTTATAAATACCCATCTGATCATTTTTTGTGGAGATTTGAATTGTGTTTTGAACCCTGTTTTGGATCGTTCTAGTTCTCGTGCTGTGTCTCAATCTGCAATGTCTAAAACGTTCTCCTATTTCGTGTCACAGAACGGCTTGGTAGACCCATGGCGATGTCGCAATCCCGGGATAAAAAAAAAATCTCATTTTTCTCCCCGGTGCATCATTCATATTCCAGAATTGATTATTTTTTATTGATAGCCGTCTTAAACGCTCGGTTGTATCTACAGATTATTTGGGCATTGTGAACTCTGATCATGCTCCTCTAGCATTGGATATCCAATTCTTAACCCATAGACCCACACAATCTCTTTGGCAGTTTAATTCGCATCTCCTGGCAGACAAGGATTTCTGTGCATCTATTTCGTACTCTGCTTTCATATGTCGGGAGCACAGAGCTAAACTCAGGGAAATTTCATCGGCTATCAGCCAACATCGTATTATGAATACGGTCACAAACCGAGCAGATTGTCAGCTCATCAGCTAGGACGGCAGGCTGCATCACGCCTAATACCGCAGATTAATAATGACTCAAATGTTACCGTTACCGATCCCATAGAGATCAATGCAGCATTTAAGTCATATTACTCTGCTCTTTATAAATCTGAATGCCTTACTTAGCTTCAATAAAGGCGATGCAGTCTAATAAAGCCCCAGGCCCAGATGGTTTTCCAGGTGAGTTTTTAAAAATGTTTATCGATAAATTGGCACCACTGCTCCTTTGTGTGTTCAATGAATCTCTGGATCAGGGCGTGCTACCACCCACTTTCAATCAGGCCTCAATAGCCCTTCTCTTGAAGATGGGCAAGGATCCCAACCTGTGCTGGTCGTACAGACTGCTGTCGCTGCTGAATGCCGATGTAAAATTGCTGCCGAAAGTGATTGCATCCCGGTTAGAAAATGTACTACCACGTATCATATCTATGGAGCAGACTGGATTCATAAAAGGGCGACATTCATTTTTTAACACTCATACACTTTTCAATATAATTTACTCTAAGCAGTCATCTCCTTTCCCTGAGGTTGTAGTCTCATTGGATGCTGAGAAAGCGTTTGATAGAGTCGAGTGGGAATACCTGTTTGCAATATTAAAGAAATTTGGGTTTGGTGATACATTTGTCTCCTTTTTCAAATCTCCGCAAGCCAGTGCTCGTACAAATTATATTAGCTCTGATTATTTCAGTCTCGGGCGTGGAACCCGGCAGGGGTGCCCACTGTCGCCACTGCTATTCGCCCTTGCCATTGAGCCATTATCCATTAAACTTAAATCCTCATTAGCCTTTAAGCACAGCAAAAACGGCAGTGTACATTTTACTCAAATTGAGTCAAATTCAACACTCCAAAAATGTACATATGACTCCCTCCGTTTTGGAGTTAAAATAACACTTCTGAAAGTGTTGAATATGTACATTGCTTTGAGAGTAAATTTGTACACAGTAAGAGTTTATAAGTACACCCAACAGAAGTGTATGTATATCCTTTCAGTGTTATCTTTTACCACTAGTGTTAAAATGTAAACCCTTGTAAGATTAAATACACACCACAGCACATGTTAATAATAAATTACTAAATATTAACTATGAATGCTAATTAAGTAATACTGATGACTTATTCTGTACTAATATACACAATGATCAAACAAACATATATAGAAATGTTTTTTTTATTTCTGAAATATGAATTTTGAAAGTTGCAATTAGTTTTTTTAAGAACATGGATTATTTCAGAAATCCAAGACATTCAACACGTTCAACACATTGCAATTTTAAATTCAAAACATTTGAAAGCATAACTTATGACACAAGAATGACAACTTGTCTTCTGACACAAATATTATATATATATATATATATATATATATATATATATATATATATATATATATATATATATATATATATATATATATATATATTATATATATATATATATATAAATATAAATAAATAAAAGACTGGAGTATAAACTGTAATATTCCATCAATACAAAATAAATTATAAGATCATTTGTATGCATTAACATACCATCATAAGACATGTTTTTAACATGTAAAACCAGTTGTCAATTGAATTGGATTTGTAATTACATTTTACATTTATAGAAATATTTTCCAACAAATGTAAAGTCCAAGACTAAACATCTTCATGCACAAAACAATGCACTGGAACAATATACAAATGCGGTTCATCAAAACCATATGACGTTTGTAAATCAAATGGTCTGAAAAAAGGAATATCCTCTACTCTTAACAAACCAAAAACATTTTGTTCTCTAACATGGTAAACATGAAGATGCTCAACAAAACCAATAGTTTCAAAGTCCTTAGTCACCAAAATATTTTGGTCATCTATTAGAACAATATCAGTAATTTTGCTAAAAATCGGTAGGTCCTTCTCCATTTTAGTGCAAACCAGTAAATCAGTATGATATTCAGTTCCAGAATGTCTTAACCATGAAGTTACTGTGATGTCACAATCCAAATTCGGATACTTTTCAAGAAAAATGTCTCTGTATGGTACATCCTCAACCTCTAATGTTTTTAGGGGCCCATATTCAACATTTCTAAAGGGCAAACTTTCCCAATGATACGCAATTGCATACTGATGTTTTAACGCGAGAGACTTTGTGATGTTTTTGAAATTTTTTACACTGTTTTTAAAAAACTTGTGCTTAGCCTCAAATCTCATGGTCCATACATGGACTAACGGACCAATCTTGCGTATGCAACGTGGATAATGTAACATGTAATGGTGTTTAGGAATGAAATTCCTCTGTGGATATAACTCTTTAAAAAGCCTATGATGATCCACAATAAGGTGTTTCAAATAGTAGGTCATACCTTCTGTGATTAAAGGAGAAAACACTATATTTATAATCTGCAATAACAAAAGTAGTAAGTGCCAGTGCTTATTTCCCTCACAAACAATGTCTCCAAATATTAAAGGAATATTTCGAATTAAACAGAATGTCTGAATGGCATTCAGTCCAATTCCATTCCCTGCCTGATCCAGGTTTAATCTAGTAGGCCGATTTTTCCTTTCCAAATATTCATAATTAAATGAATAAATTCGGTTACATATGTCTTGTCTGGATATAATTCCAGACAGATACTCAAGAAGTAATTTTATTTCATATTGTCCAACACCCTCAAGGATGTCGTGCATTATATCTGGAGCGTAATTGTCACAAATATGAAAATATTTCAAGTCATTGAGCAGACATGTGCGTTTAACACCAAAAGACGAAGAAATGGTAGGGTCTGCTAACAAATCTGCATAGTGCTGTTCTTGTAAACCTTTGTTTCGTAATACAACATTTGTGTCATCTTCGCTGAAAACTGACTGGGATGTTTTCTTGTCTATTAGACAGAACCGACAGAAATAATTCGCACTGAAAGATTCCATAAACCCAAGAAGTGTATGCATCCCTAAATTATCCCCTGTAACCTGGGCAACTGTGCCAAACAAGGGCTCTTTGGAAAAAGGAACTTGAATTCCTGAACTTTCAAGGACTTTTAAATCTTTAACAAGAGGCTGTAAAATGGCATCAAATCCATAATTCTTAACATCTTGTGCATGAAATAATGACAGTAAATGAATATTCATTAAACTTGAATTCAGTTTTGGTGGGAAATTCCTGAGAATAAAGTAAATCGCTCCAATTTTGTGGATACCTTGCTTGGAGCCCAAGGGATTTGCAGATTCAAATTCATCATAAAATAACTGTATTTGAAGTGCATTTTGTTGTTTACTGAAAAGTGGATGGTTTTTATTATAACTTCCGTCACAAAAATCTTTATAGACACCGTTACTCTTACTTGGATCTGACATATGTTTATATATCTCAGAATTTCTACAAATAAACTGCAAGGTATCCAACAAGGGAATGTAAATGAATTTGTCAGCTACAGGGATCTGATCATATGTCCGTGTCACCCGATTCAATCTACTATCAAATCTTACCCCCAATTTGATCTCTGCAGGGTCAACTACAGCCCATTTTTCTTTGATATATTTTTTCCATTTGGTTTCTGTATTTAGCTTTGAGAATGGATTACTAAGATGATCAAAACAGTGTTCTATTTTAGATGATGTTGCAAAATCATCAGATGGAAGTTGATTCATCACCTCACTTTTGATATTTGAATGAATTTCATGTACCAGTTCTTCCAAATCCGATACTACAGATGTTACAACACTGGTTGCTACTCCACTGTTTTGTAATCTAGCAATTATGGATGCACACATTTTTTGAGTTTCAGTACCTCTCCTTTTATCATTTATGGATGATGTCTCTGGTATTTCAAGATCATTATTTAAATCTGTCATTACCTCAATCTGTTCATTATCTTCATCAGTTAGATTCTCAGTCACAATTTGGTCTAGGTAGTCATTTCCATGAACACTACTTAAGTGTTTTCGAAATCCAGCATAAGTCATGAAGCTATGTTTACAGTTGTTCTGTGCACATTTCAGGTTCAATTTTTTCCCTGGATAGTAAGCATGAATAAGTTTTAGGTGACGAACAAGGTCATTGATTTTAGAATGTACCAGTTTGCAAACAAAGCAGCGAAACATTTTAATCTAGCTTAAGTAATTCAAAAGTTTAGCTCGTAGGTCTTTGACCCTAGGGGTTTCATGGACTGTACCAAGATCTATCTTGTAGATAGTTGTCTGGATGAATGTATACATTGCACTTAAGCAGTGGGGGTATGACACGCTAAAGACAAAGTATGCTTTAAAAAGTTCATCAAAAGCAGCAAGAGAAGACTTTGCCTGACATGGAAGAAGCTTTCCGTCCAGCACGATGTAAAAATCATGGATGATGTTCTTCGCTGAGCCAACTGCAAGGAGATGTGGTTGAAGGCCTTCAGACTTGTTAATGTGTTCAGTTAGACTACGGCAAGCCTGAAAAAAAAAATTGAAAACATATAACCCAATACATGACCCATGACAGCTCACTTATGTTTCCATGCAAACCTTGTGAAACTGCACAATGTGGTCCATTGCCTCTCTGATGCTGATCTTGGATTTGTTCCTACCACCAGGTGAAGGTGGCATAAGGTAGGCCAGGAGTAAAATAGAGGACATGTCGCTGTCCCATCCTGCAAAAAACAAACAAACAAACAAAAAAGAAACATGTGGATTAACAGAAGTTAGCTGATTGTGAGTAGCAGAGAAATACTAACATTATCTTTACAGAAAACCTTACCTTGCCAATCAGAACCCTCATCTTGACTGTTGCCCTGGGCATCTGAGAGCAGGTTTGTCAGATGCAAGGTCGAAGTAAGTGTTCTTGCTTCTGCAATGATCTTGGGCTTCAGACTGTCCCATTGTTCAAGAAGTCTGGAGGCTGTTTCTGTTCCAAATTGGACATCAAAATCTTGAAGTATCTGCAACAAATATGAATTAACATTAATAAACAATACAGGTCCTAGACAACACAGTTTTTCAAATAAGCTATATTTTCTCCCATCATTGTACTCGTCATCTGTATCTTACCAATCCCTTGGTGTCAAGAAATCGTGGAAAAACTGAAAGCACTGTATTGGACTTTGCTTCATCATGAATAAGGAACTGTCTGTGCTTGAATGTGGCTTTCATCTTCTCAAAAATCAGGTCCTTTTCTGCACAATGATTCATGAAAGATATCGCTTCTTTGCATTGATCACCCTCTAACTGCAGTTCCAAATGGTTGCAAGTTTCTCTATAAGCTGTTGGTCCTCCACTGCCCTCACTGTCTGATGTTCCACTTGACCTGGCATCCTTCTTGCTGTGGTGTCCACCATGGTGTTTGCTTTGCCGCGAAACTGTTTTGAGTCGCCAAGATATGTATCCTTGGTTGCTCTTAGGGTCATAAAAATGTTCCTTTGCATAAAAACAAAACAAAAAAAAAAAGCTGATGATCAAATCAAACAATTCTTAACTTGTCATTGTTCTAGGCATGGCTGAGAAAGTGAGAAGAGTTCCTTAAAGCCATAATAAATTTCATTTAAAATATTTCTATTAGGTATTTATAACAATGAATAAGATGTTAAGTACTTACATATCCAGTTCTTGAGTATGTTTTTAGATTCAGCTTTCTAACTATGGCACGAAAAAGGCATCAAGCAACTTTATAATTTGTACAAAGATGGCATCTTTAGAAGTTTCACCAGCCTGTCCTTGGAGTATGGGCTGCCTACAGCTCATTTTTTTCGATATCTCCAAGTCCGCAGCTTTGTATCTAAATGCCTTCCCAATTTTCCCTCTGTACCCCCAAAGCAACCTTGGGAGAGTTTAGTCATGTTTACTCCACACCAGCGTGGTTTGATTTCCTGGATATACAGTTTCATTTTATCTCTCAATAGCTGTAATACAGATAAAACCAGGACCGCTTTGGAGGAGGAGTTAGGGCTGCAGTTTGGCGACGAACGGTGGGAGAAGGCCGTAGATAGGATACGGTCTACCACTTCCTGTGCCCGCCTCAGTCTAATTCAGTTTAAGGTTTTGTACAGAATTCATCTTTCCAAATCGAAACAGGCAAAAATCTATCCCGGGGTTGAGTACAGATGTGACAGATGTCATGCTTCCCCCTGTCATTTAAGTCATATGTTTATTCTGTGCCCAAAATTACATACATTCTGGACAGGTTTTTTCGGCATTATGTCCTCCATATTTGAAGTGCAATTGACGCCATGCCCACTGATCGCTATATTTGAGGTTACCGATGAGTCGGTATCACTGAGTTCTGTACACAAAGATGTTTTAGCCTTCTCATCTTTGTTGGCCAGACGTTGCATACTTCTGCACTGAAAAACAATAGGATGTCCCTCCATATCTCGGTGGTTTACAGATTTGATGTTTTTTCTTAAATCGGAGAAAATAAAATATACACTGAGGGGTTCTACTGACATCTTTTTTTGCAAGTGGCAACCTGATATTTCTTATTTTAGGAGACTATGGGTGTTACCTGATTGAAGATCTAAATCGGTTGAAATTGGACTGTATACATAACCTTTCTTTTGTTTCTTCAGTTGTTTTAACAGGGGGATGTGGGGTGTGTGTGCATGCTCATGTGTGTGTGTCTTTGTCTGGGGGTTTGTTTGTGTTTTGTGTGGTGGGGTGGGGATGTTTGCTCTTTGTTGTATAAAAAAGAAAAAAAAAGGAGAATTTCTGTTTACATTTTTGTATCTGTGATTGTTGATTCTTCAATAAAACGACTTTGTGGTTTGCAAATTATTATTTTTTTTTTAAATAAAAAGATTAAATTTATTGGTAAAAATATAAATTCTCATATTATCTCATATTCTCATATCAGAATATTTTCATTAAAAAAAACTGTTGAAAAGTGCAAAAATTCAATGAAAACCGTGATCAAGTTTTTACAATTTATTGTGAAAATATACATTCACATTCATAATTTTACAAAAAAAATCTATGCATTAAGTAAACGAAAAAGATTTCATGATAAACCATGTTTTGATGTAAATTTGACTTTTCTTTTATAAATATGAAATTAATTGGTAAAATATTAATTTTCATATTTAAAGGAATTTCAGGAAAAACTGTAAAAAAAAAAAAAAAAAGTGCAAAATTTCATTGAAAAATGTGTATGACAGATCAAGTTTTTACAAGATAATGTGAAATTATGACTTTTCATATTCATAGGCATCATTTAACTAAAAAAAACATTGAAAGTGCAAAAAATCTAAGCAAAAAATGATAAACAATGGTTTAAAAAAAACTTTCTTGAATAAAATATTTATTGTTTTTATTAAAATATTAAAGTTCATATTCATAATCATAATTGCATAAAATGATTATCCCTCATCATAAAAATACGAGTTATTGTAAAATATACATCATATGTTCATGAAAAACCTTTGAAAAAGTGCCATAAGTGAACGCAAAACAATAAAGTGGCTATACAAAAATCAAGTTTTTAGAAACTTTTAAAAACGTGCAATATCTAAGCAAAAAACTTACTTTAAAACCTTGCGCTGAGAAAAATATAACTTTAAAAAAAATAAAAATATGAAATAAATGGGTCAAATTTACATTTTTATATTCATACAAATAATTAAAAAGTGCAAAAATTCAATAAAAAACGTGATATGACAAAGTTTTTACAAGTCATTGTGAAATTATGACTTTTCATATACATAAGCTTCATTTAACTAAAAACCGTTGAAAGTGCAACAATTCAACGCAAAACGTAATGACAATGGATGAACAAAATCTGACTTTCTTTTATAAAAATTTTTTTTATTAAAATATTACATTTCTTATCCATAACCACAATTTAATCAAAAAATATGTTAACCTTTATCATAAAAAATTTGTTGTGAAAATATGAATTTTCATAAACATTAAGCATAATTTCATTAAAAACTATTAATAAGTGCAATAAGTGCACGAAAAATGGTGAAATGACAAAATATGTTTAGACAGAAATGTAAAGTTTTTTATAAAAAGAGTTATTGTAAAAATATGAATATTTAAATTCATAAGCACAATTAAATGAAAAAAAAGTTAAAAAGTGTTATCCGTGAACGAAAAACTTTTACATGACAAACCATGGGGTTCACAAAAATATGATTTTTTTTTTACATAAAATATAATAGTCATTATGAAAATATGAATTTTCATATTCAGAAGCATATGTGTATGGAAGACCTTTAAAAAAATTGGCATTAAGAAACAAAAAACTAAAAAGTGTGCCCATACAAATCATATTTTGACAAATAAATATGAAATTTACAATTAAAATGATAGTTATTGTGAAAATATTAAATTTTATATTTAAAAGCATCGTTTAATGAAAAACCATTAAAAAGTGCAATATGCAAACAAAAAAAATTTACATTAAAAACCATGTTCTTAGAAGAATATAACTGTGTTAGAAAGTCATGATGATTTAAAAACGAACTCAAAACCCATATTTTGCAAAGAGCTGTGGCGACCCCTAGTGGAAGAAGCCGATAGAAAGTTAGTTTTTTTTAATGTGCTCTCAAGAATGAGCTGAAAATGCGATTCCGGACGAAGAGAAAGCGGTTTTTCGAACTAAGCAAATATGCACAAACAGCATGCATTTCCCCATGATTTTTTTCCATGTTTATGATGAGATCATATTACAAAACATTGTCTGACTAAAATATGACATTTTTAATAAAATTATTATAGTTATTTAAAAATTATTAATTTTCATAGTCCTAATAATAATTTTATAAAAACAGTTGAAAACTGCAAAAAAAAGAATAAAAATGGGTTAGAAAGTCAAAATTGATGAAAAAAGATAGAACACAACATATTTGGAAAAGCCTTTTATGTGCTGTCAGAAATGAGTTTCTAACGGGCTGAAAACGCGATTCCGCAAGTCTCAGGCTTCTAGGACGAAGAGAAAGCGGTTTTTCGTACCAAGTGAATTTGCACAAACAGCATGAACTTGCCCATGAGAAATGCAGGTTTTTTTTTATGAGATATTATATTACAAAACATTTTCTGACCAAAATATGACATTTTTTTATATAAATAATAGTTATTTCAAAAATATTAATGTTCATATTCAAATTCATAATTCCATAAAAACTGCAAAAAAAAAAATGAAAATGGGTTAGAAAGTCATAATTAATGTAAAACGAGTTAATAACACATATTTGGCAAAGCTTTTTATGTGCTGTCAGGAATGAGTTTCTAACGGGCTGAAAACGCGATTCCGCAAGTCTCAGGCTTCTAGAACGAAGAGAAAGCGGTTTTTTAAACCAAGCAAATATTCACAAACAGCATGAACTTGCCCATGAGAAATGCACATGTTTTTTTATGAGATATTTTATTACAAAACATTTTCTGACCAAAATATGAAATTTTTCATGAAAATAATATATTTATATCAAAAATATTAATTTTCATATTCAAATTCATAATTTCATAAAAACTGTTGAAAACTGCCAAAATCGAATGAAAATGGGTTAGAAAGTCATAATTGATGAAAAAAGTAGAACATCACATATTTGGCAAAGCTTTTTATGTGCTGTCAGAAATGAGTTTCTAACAGGCTGAAAACGCGATTCCGCAAGTCTCAGGCTTCTAGGACGAAGAGAAAGCGGTTTTTCGAACCAAGCGAATATTCACAAACAGCATGCATTTACCCAAGATTTTTTTCCATGTTTATGATGCGATATGATATTACAAAACATTTTCTGACCAAAATATGACATTTTTCATAAAATGATAATAGTTATTTAAAAAATATAATTTTTCATATTCAAATTCATAATTTCATAAAAACTGTTGAAAAATGCATAAAACGAATGAAAATGGGTTAGAAAGTCATAATTAATGTAAAACGATTTAATAACATATTTGGCAAAGCTTTTTATGTGCTGTCAGGAATGAGTTTCTAACAGGCTGAAAGCGGTTTTTCGTGCCAAGAGTATATGCAATAACAACATGCATTTCCTCATGATTATTTTTACATGTTAATGATGAGATATGATATTACAAAACATTTTCTGATTAAAATATGACATTTTTCATAAAAATATTAATTATTTAAAAATTATGAATTAAATTTTTATTATTTAAAAATTATGAATTTTTTTTCATCATTTATTTTTCATAAATGATGAAAAAAGATTGAACATCACATATTTGGCAAAGCTTTTTATGTACTGTCAGGAATGAGTTTCTAACAGGCTGAAAACGCGATTCCGCAAGTCTCAGGCTTCTAGGACGAACAGAAAGCGGTTTTTCGTACCAAGTGTATATGCATTAACAACATGCATTTCCGCATGATTTTTTTTACATTTTTATGATGAGATATGATATTACAAAACATTTTCTGACCAAAATATGACATTTTTCATAAAATGATGTTATTTCAAAAATAAACATTTTCATATTCAAATTCATAATTTCATAAAAACTGTTGAAAAATGCATAAAACGAATGAAAATGGGTTAGAAAGTCATAATTAATGTAAAACGAGTTAATAACATATATTTGGCAAAGCTTTTTATGTACTGTCAGGAATGAGTTTCTAACAGGCTGAAAACGCGATTCCGCAAGTCTCAGGCTTCTAGGACGAAGAGAAAGCGGTTTTTCGTACCAAGCGAATAAGCACAAACAGCATGAACTTGCCAATGAGTAATGCACATGTTTTTTTATGAGATATTATATTACAAAACATTTTCTGACCAAAATATGACATTTTTCATATAAATAATTTATTTATATCAAAAATATTAATTTTCATATTCAAATTCAAAATTTCATAAAAAATGCCAAAATCGAATGAAAATGGGTTAGAAAGGCATAAATGATGAAAAAAGATTGAACATCACATATTTGGCAAAGCTTTTTATGTACTGTCAGGAATGAGTTTCTAACAGGCTGAAAACGCGATTCCCCAAGTCTCAGGCTTCTAGGACGAAGAGAAAGCGGTTTTTCGTACAAAGTGTATATGCATTAACAACCTGCATTTCCTCATGATTATTTTACATGTTTATGATGAGATATGATATTACAAAACATTTTCTGACCAAAATATGACATTTTTTATAAAATTATAATAGTTATTTCAAAAATATAAATTTTCAGATTCAAATTCATAATATCATAAAAACTGTTGAAAAATGCATGAAACGAATGAAAATGGGTTAGAAAGTCATAATTAATGTAAAACGAGTTAATAACATATATTTGGCAAAGCTTTTTATGTACTGTCAGGAATGAGTTTCTAACAGGCTGAAAACGCGATTCCGCAAGTCTCAGGCTTCTAGGACGAAGAGAAAGCGGTTTTTCGTACCAAGTGTATATGCATTAACAACCTGCATTTCCTCATGATTATTTTACATGTTTATGATGAGAAATATTACAAAACATTTTCTGATTAAAATATGACATTTTTCATAAAAATATTAATTATTTAAAAATTATGAATTTTCCTAGTCATAATCATAATTTCATGAAAACTGCAAAAAAAAGAATGAAAATGGGTTAGAAAGACATAATTGATGTAAAAAGATTCATCAACACATAATTGGCAAAGCTTTTTATGTGCTGTCAGGAATGAGTTTTCTTTTGGTCTGAAAATGCGATTCCGCAAGTCTCAGGCTTCTAGGACGAAGAGAAAGCGGTTTTTCGAACCAAGCAAATAAGCACAAACAGCATGAACTTGCCAATGAGAAATGAACGTTTTTTTTTTTTTTATGAGATATTAAATTACAAAACATGTTCTGATTAAAATATGACATTTTTCATATAAATAATATATTTATATCAAAAATATTAATTTTCATATTCAAATTCATAATTTCATAAAAACTGAAATTTGTTGAAAACTGATAAAAAATCGAATGAAAATTGGTTAGAAAGGCATAAATGATGAAAAAAGATTGAACATCACATATTTGGCAAAGCTTTTTATGTACTTAATATGACATTTTTCATAAAATGATAATAGTTATTTCAAAAATATAAATTTTCATTTTCAAATTCATAATTTCATAAAAACTGTTGAAAAATGCATAAAACGAATGAAAATGGGTTAGAAAGTCATAATTAATGTAAAACGATTTAATAACACATATTTGGCAAAGCTTTTTATGTGCTGTCAGGAATGAGTTTCTAACAGGCTGAAAGCGGTTTTTCGTACCAAGTGAATATGCAATAACAACATGCATTTCCTCATGATTATTTTTACATGTTAATGACTCATCATTAACATGTAAAAATAATCATGAGGAAATGCATAAATGCATGAAAAATGTCATATTTTGGTCATAAAATGTTTTGTAATATCATATCTCAATATGATATTACAAAACATTTTATGACCAAAATATGACATTTTTCATAAAAATATTAATTATTTAAAAATTATGAATTTTCATAGTCATAATCATAATTTCATAAAAACTGCAAAAAAAAGAATTGAAATGGGTTAGAAAGACATAATTGATGTAAAAAGATTCATCAACACATAATTGGCAAAGCTTTTTATGTGCTGTCAGGAATGAGTTTTCTTATGGTCTGAAAACGCGATTCCGCAAGTCTCAGGCTTCTAGGACGAAGAGAAAGCGGTTTTTCGAACCAAGTGAATATGCACAAACTGCATGAACTTGCCAATGAGAAATGCACAGTTTTTTTTACGAGATTATATTACAAAACATTTTGACATGTTTCATATAAATGATAGTTATTTTAAAAATATTAATTTAAATATTCAAATTCATAATTTCATAAAAACTGTTGAAAACTGCAAAAATCGAATGAAAATGGGTTAGAAAGTCATAATTGATGAAAAAAGATAGAACATCACATATTTGGCAAAGCTTTTTATGTGCTGTCAGAAATGAGTTTCTAACGGGCTGAAAACGCGATTCCGCAAGTCTCAGGCTTCTAGGACGAAGAGAAAGCGGTTTTTCGAACCAAGCGAATATGCATTAACTGCATGAACTTGCCCATGAGAAATGCAGGTTTTTTTTTATGAGATATTATATTACAAAACATTTTCTGTCCAAAATATGACATTTTTTTATATAAATAATATAGTTATTTCAAAAATATTAATGTTCATATTCAAATTCATAATTCCATAAAAACTGTTGAAAACTGCAAAAAAATCGAATGAAAATGGGTTAGAAAATCATAATTAATGTAAAAAGATTCATCAACACATATTTGGCAAAGCTTTTTATGTGCTGTCAGAAATGAGTTTCTAACAGGCTGAAAACGCGATTCCGCAAGTCTCAGGCTTCTAAGACGAAGAGAAAGCGGTTTTTCAAACCAAGCAAATAAGCACAAACAGCATGAACTTGCCAATAAGAAATGCACGTTTTTTATGAGATACAATATTACAAAACATGTTTTGAATAAAATGACATTTTTCATATAATTGATAGTTTTTTCAAAAATGTTAATTTTCATATTCAAAATCATAATTTCATAAAAACTGCAAAAAAAGAATGAAAATGGGTAAGAATGTCATAATTAATGTAAAACGATACAACACATATTTGGCAAAGCTTTTTATGTGCTGTCAGGAATGAGTTTCTAACGGGCTGAAAATGCGATTCCGCAAGTCTCAGGGTTCTACACTAAAAACCCTAATAAGTTCAATGAACTCAACCTATTGAGTAAACTCGTTTACTCAATTGAATTGATTAATGGATTTTCCAAAACTTGTTTATTTAAGTTCACTTGGTGCTCATGTAGACTGTACTTAAATTGTTGAGTTCATCTAACTTGGTGTTTTATATTTTGCACTTAAACTATTAAGTTCACTTCCTTACATATTTAAGTCAACTTAAAAATTAAACTGAAATTCCAAATGATTATAAATTAAATTGACAAATATCATTGTTCTTTTGACTGTTAAAGCTTTATTCAGTCCACAAAACACATTAAACATCATATTAAATGTATTTATTGTGCAAAATTGTTTAAACATTAAAACAGTTAAATTTCAATAAATGAAACAGAACTGGTCACAGCCACAATGTTCAAAAATGTACAGATAAATGCTATAAATTACATTTCAGTTTAATTTCGTAAACATACTGTATCAGAAAACACCTAGGCCTCAGTCTACAACACTGTACAGGTGGTAACAATATTCCACATTAACTGCAGCACAACAAACATAGACTGTGGGCTTGGGGGCATTCTGTCCCATTGACATCAGTACACGCTGTATGAAATCAAATGTGTTTGCGAGTGATTTGGGGTAATTCAGGTCTAATTTCCAATGTTCTTGTTTCACCTGCAAAATAAAACAATTGAAAATATAAAAAAAATTGACAGTCATTGACAACCATAATTTTTATATTATAATCATAATTTCATAAAAACTGTTGAAACTGCAAAAAGAATGAAAAAAATAAAAATAAAATGAATGAAAGTTATAATTAATGAAAACGAATCAACAGCACATTTTTGGCAAAGCCTTCTCTACGTGGTGTCAAGAATGAGCTTCTTATGGTCTGAAAACGCGATTGCGCAAATCTCAGCCTTTTAGGACGAAGAGAAAGCGGTTTTTCGATCCAAGCGTTTTTGCCCAAACAGCATGCGCTTACCCATGATACATTTACATTTTTATAACGAGATATGATATTACAAGACATTTTCTGACCAAAATATGACATTTTTCATATAAATATTAGTTATTTCAAAAATATGAATTTTCATATTCATAATTTCATAAAAACTGTTGAAATCTGCAAAAAAAATTTTAATTAGTTAGAAACTCATAAAACGAAACAACAGCACATATTTGGCAAAGTCTTCTGCGTGCTGTCAAATATGAGAAAAAGCGGTTTTTCGATCCAAGCATATTTGCACAAACAGAATGCGCTTCCCCATGATACATTTACATGTTAATAATTAGATTTGATATTACAAAACATTTTCTGACCAAAAAATGACATTTATTATATAAATATTAGTTATTTGAAAAAATATTCATTTTCATATTCATAATTATAATTTCAGAAAAATAGTTGACAAGTGCAAAAAGAGAATGAAATTGGGTTAGAAAGTAATAATTAATCAAAACCAACCCAACACATATTTGGCAAAGCCTTCACAGTGCTGTCAGTAATGAGCTACTTATATATCCAAATAATTTCATAAAAAATTGTTAAAAAGTGCAAAAATTCAATGAAAACGTGATATGATATCAAGTTTTTACAAGTCATTGTGAAATTATGACTTCATATTCATAAGCATAATTTAACTAAAACCGTTGAAGGTGCAACAATTCAACGCAAACCGTGATGACAATGGTATGAACAAAATCTGATTTTCTTGTATAAATTGTTTTTAATTAAAATACTACATATATTCATAACCATAATTTCATTAAAAGAATTGTTAACATTTTCATAAAAATGAGTTTATATAAATTAACATATACAGTGGCATAATTTAATTAAAAACTATTAAAAAGTGCAATAATGGCTTGAAAAGGTGACATGACAAAATATGTTTAGACAAAAATATAAAATTTTTCATAAAAAAGTTATTGTAAAAATATGAATATTCATATCGATAAGCACAATTAAATGAAAAAACTTTAAAAAGTGCAATCTGTGAATGAAAAACTTTAACATGACAATCCATGGTTTGACAATAATATGATTTTTTTTTACATAAAATATTATAGTCACTATGAAAATAAGAATTTTCATATTCAGAAGCATATGTGAAAAAAAAAACTGCCATTAAGAATCAAAAAACAAAAAAGTGATAATACAAATCATATTTTGACAAATACATATGACATTTTTATTGAAATTGTGATATTCTGAAAATATGAATTTTCTTATTTATAAGCATCGTTTAATGAAAAACTATTAAAAAGTGCAATATGCAAAAAAAACTCCATTAAAAACCATAACCTGAGAAAAATATAAATTTTTAAAAGATACAAATTAAAATATAAAATCAATTGCTAAAATTATAAATTCTTATATTCATCAGAATTATTTAAATTTTTTTTAAGTGCAATATTTAAATGAAAAACATGAAATGACAAATCAAGTTTTTACAAATTATTGTGAAAATTTAAATGGTCACATTCATAATCATTATTTCACTAAAAATCTAATAATGTGCAATAAGTGAATGAAAAAGATTTCATGATAAACCATGTTTTGACATAAATATGACTTTTCTCATATAAATATGAAATTAATTGGTAAAATAATTTCATTATTGAAAGGGATAATTTCATGAAAAACTTTTTTAAACAGTGCAAAAGTCTATGAAAAACATGCTTTGACAAATCAAGTTTTTACAAGATATTGTGAAATTATGACATTTAATATTCATAAGCATCATTTAACTAAAAAGCACTAAAAAGTGCAAATGTTAATCGCTAAACCTATTATGACTAACAATCGATTGAAACAAATCTGACTTTCTTTGATAAAAAAATATTGTTTTTATTAAAATATTAGATTTCATATTGATAACCATAATTTCATCATAAAACGTTAACATTTTTTCATAAAAAAAATATATTAGGAAAATTGACATTTTCATAAAAAAAAATGAATGTTAAGAATAAGTACATTTTCATACACATAAGCATAATTTCATGTTAAACCGTTGAAAAAGACCAATAATTAAATAAAAAAAGTTGATATGAAAAATTGTGTTTTGGTAAAAAACACTTTTACATAAAAATCTGAAAGTTATTGTTAAAATTAGAAATTTCATATGCAGAAACATAATTTAATAAAAAAAAATTAAAAAATCTTATGTGAACGGAAAAAAGTGACATGACAAATCAAGTTTTGACAAAAAAAAAATGAAAGAGTTCTTTCATAAAACATATGATAGAGATGATGGAGAACATCTCTATACTTCTCCATCAACATTCTCAAAGCAAATAGAGCATCTGTGGTGCTCTTCCTTGGCATGAAACCATACTGTTGCCCTTTTCTCTCAGCCTGGCTTCCACTACTCTTTCCCATAACTTCATGGTGTGTCTGATCAACTTTATTCACTTGTAGTTATTGCAGGTGTGCACAGCTCCCTTATGCCTAAAGATCGGTACCAGCACACTCCTTCTCCATACCTCAGGCATCCTCTTAACATACAGAATCTTGTTAAACAATCTGGTTAAAAACTCCACTGCCATCTCTTCTAAACATCTTTATGCTTCTACCGGTATGTCACACTTTCCACTCTTCATCCTCTTAAATGCTGCTCTCACTTACTCCTTACTAATCCTATTCACTTCCTGCTTCACCAACTCAACATCATCCAACCCTCTCTCTCTCTGATATTCCTCACTCATCAGTTGCTCAAAATACTCCCTCCACCTTCTCAAAGCACATCCTTCCCAGCTCGGTCCCTCTGCCTGGCCAATCGGTACAAATCCTTTTCTCCTTCCTTAGTGTTCAACCTCTCATACAGCTCCTCGTATGCCTTTTCCTTGGCTTTCGCCACATCCCTCTTCACCTGCTGCTGCATCTTCTTGTACTCCTGCCTACTTTTCTCATCACCCTGGCGATCCCACTTCTGTTTTGTTAACCTCATTCCCCTTAGCATGTTTCTGTGTTTGGTTGCATTGTGGGGGTTTGCAATACGTGTTGTCAAACTGATAAAGTTGGGTTTTTTTTTAATTTGCTGGTGTTTTCTTAAGTTGCAGCATGTTGAGCTCTCTCAGCCACTGTATAGGATGCCTTGAGGATAAGTAATTTATGAGATATTTTTTCATTTCAGGGTGGAGTATTCCCTTTAATTAAACAAAGGCAAAAACAGTGATTGGGATAAAATATTATTAATTGTGCACCCTAGCTATAGGTTATATGACTTACACTTCCGGCTGTACTGCCGTCCGATCATGGTCCCTCTGGGCTCTCAAAGCACGGTTGTTTTCTCTGTCTCTTTTGCATTTGTGAACCATTTACCAAGCGCTTTCTCCAGCTCTTTCTTACTTACAGTTTTCAGCAAAGGTTCTGCTTCAGGCTACCTGTAAAGCAAAAAAAATTATATAAAGTAGAGCATGCTACTGTATCAACCAGGGCACAACCCATTATTTGTATGTATAAAGCATGCAAGTTACATAAGCATAAGACTATCAGAACTAAAAAAAAAAAAAAATAAATAAAAAGACTAAAAATCACAAGGTTGTAATCACCCTCTAATCCACCATTTGCCCAAACTGTTAACTGATTTGAGTAAATGATGTTCAAATTACACAATACCATGCAAAAAGTTAAATGCATTAATATGGTGAATTTCAGGCTTTGTTGTGATTAATATCTAGAATAAGTAGTGGGGCCTTGAACACAGATCGATTATTAAATTCTTACTTGCACACCTGGTATACTGGTACACTTTAGACCAGCGGTCACCAACCTTTTTGAAACTGAGAGCTACTTCTTGGGTACCGATTAATGTGAAGGGCTACCAGTTTGATACACACCGTTTTCAGTTTGATCTGAAATAACACATTTGCTCAATTTACCATTAATTATATGTTATTATTCATAATTAATGATATTCATCTATGTGAAGACACTTTTTTCATAATAATTATCAACAATAATTTAACAAAGTAGGAAACAGCTATTTTTAGAAAAGGCCCGCGGGCTACTCATGTGGTCCTTGCGGGCTACCTGGTGCCCACGGGCACCATGTTGGTGACCCCTGCTTTAGACCGTGAATTTGAACTGACCACTGTAACATTAGTTTAAGTAACTTACTTATAACGATCTTCTTCTTCTTCTTCTTCTTTCCGCTGCTCCCATTAGGGGTCGCCACAGCGGATCATCTGTCTCCATACCACCGTGTCTTCTACATCTGCCTCTTTTACACCAACTACCTGCATGTCTTCCCTCACCACATCCATAAACCTCCTCCTTGGCCTTCCTCTTTTCCTCCTACCTGGTGGCTCCATCCTCAGCATTCTTCTACCAATATAATTCATGTCCCTCCTCTGCACATGTCCAAACCATCTCAATCTCGCCTCCCTCACCATGTCACCAAAATATCCTACATGCGCTGTCCCTTTAATAAACTCATTTCTAATCTTATCCATCCTCGTCACTCCCAACGAAACCTCAATATCTTCAGCTCTGCTACCTCCAGCTCCACCTCCTGTCTTTTACTCAATGCCACTGTCTCTAATCCATACAACATCGCAGGTCTTACCACAGACCTATAAACTTTCCCTTTCATTTTTGCAGATACCCTACTATCACAAATCACTCCTGTCACTCTTCTCCACCCACTCCACCCTGCCTGCACTCTTTACTCACTTCTCTAACACACTCACATTACTTT
>JBCEWE010001908.1:0-21686 GCA_039877035.1 Silurus lanzhouensis | reverse complement strand
CCTAATTAGATTGTGTAATTCTGTGTGGGTTGAAACAGATGAAAGAGGAAGTAAAAATATGACTGGAAGCTATGCAACAGCTTCCAGTCATATTTTTACTTCCTCTTTCATCTGTTGCATTATGTGCAAGTGTTTGTCTGTGTGTTGCATTTAAGCACATTGGGTCATTGTGGTCATTACTGTGGTGTGTACGTTACTGAGTTGTCATTCTTAGAGAATATTTGTATTCACTATAAATGTTAATAAAAGTTGTGCAGCGAAGGAAGTGAGATGGAGAGAGAAGTCCAGGTGCTAGTTGCTGGGTGTCTCCTGGTTTAATCTCCGAATGGCCTGCGGGAAGATGCTCCTCCTCATTCTCTCTGTGTTTGCTTTCAAGAATCAGAAGCGCTTCCATGAACGCAACAAAGAAAAGAGTCCATTGTTGGGATGGCTGAGGTCCTTCACAATCTTCCTGGCCTCGGTGCGGTTGGTACGTTTCAAGACTATGTCTGATAAGGTTTTGTTTCATGTTCTGCCCCTCATTGGGTTTTATGACAACGATTTTATACTATCAATTTATACTATTATACAATGTGTGTGCTAAATTTCTTCTATGTCTGACTATCGTTCCTGCATCTATTTATAATGGATTCAATATTGACAGATGCCCCAATAAGACCTCCGGTTCGAACAACTTCCAAACCGGGTATTAAATACAACTTTAATAGAAAATCATTTTTTTATATAACAGGACCTTGGAGCAAGGCTCAATCCTAGATCTCAAAAACACTTATTTTTGCCCTTTATTTTTTGATCTCAGCTACAAAACCAGGCCTGGTGACCAGTAACTACACAAATCCACCATCTGAAGCATCTAAAAATGGTATAAATCGATAATCTTTTGTTTTTGTGTTTCATGATTGCTTAATGTTTTCCAGAAAAGGAAAAGACTTATACAGAAATGACAATTCATTAATGTACATCAACTCATGTATTCCTACCAAAAATACCTTTAACATTCTGTTTTAGAGCATATTTTGCATCCACCTTATAGCAAATAGGATAGAATTTTATTTCATTCATACTTTTCTAATAGAGAATCATCCCTAATTAGAGTAAAGCTGTATTCATGTAAAACATGTTAATTTAACAAACTACAGTCCAGACTTAAGTCCAAACAAAAAACTTTTGGCACATTATGAAATGAAAAACATGACAAAGAAGACCAGGACTGTTGATCAGCTAGAATCCTGTATCAGGCACAACATTCCACTCACAAAACTCCAGCAACTGCTTTCCTCAGTTTTCAGAGGTATAGCATCAAAACAACATCCTGATTTTTTTTGGACTTTCTGTAGGGTTGTATATAAATACTAATTTTATATAATTCTGTGAAGAATTGATTATATGAAGGATTGTAACTTTTGATAAGAAATGATACAAGGAATTGCAACTCTACAAACACCTTGATGGAAATCACTCCATCTTCTCCATGAAAATTTCCATGATTGTTTCCTTCAATAGGCATGAAATGAATAGAATACAGTGAACAGTGTAAACATTGATAATGTTCTGGCTGATATTGATGAGTTTCTTTCAGAGTCGCTTCCCTTTGTCCCTTTCGCCTTGGTGACTGTAAACTTTCTGCACATCATTGTGGGTGTGGTTTACTACACCACCAGAAACAAAGGTACTTTCAAGGTCTAGCAAATTTTACAACTATGTGGAAGATTGTCTTCCACCTACACACTATTTTATTTTCATGAACTGAGAGTTTCTTTTTTTTTTTACCCTCCAGGTCCTAATACAGTTCATTACAGCAGAGGTGATGGATATGGAACACTGAGTCTACAGTAGAGATGAACATCAGCAGAAGAACACACATGTAACAGTGAGCAGTGACAGTCTTACACACCTGATTAACAGACCAGAGAGCAGTTTGGTCCTCAAGATGACTGTTATTTAGAAAACTGATTGTAATTAAATTACTTTAATTGCACACTTGGGACCAGTCCCAAACTCTATATTGTATAAAATTGTATTAAAGCCTGTCTGAATGTAGTGTAGCTTTGTTTTAAATTTACAAATTGTTGTTTAAAATACTTAACATTTAATTCATGCTTTTTCATGCCCAACTGTACAACATTTACTGTTGAATCTGTTGTATATGCTTCTGTTGTTATCTTTATATTATATATTATATAAAATGCTTTGCATCAAATAACAAATTAGACACAAGCTTTTAGAATTTTAAATGTGTTTACTATATTCAGAATAAAAAAACAAACAAACATCATATTTAATGGAATTTACTTCTGTGCATTTCCTCTATATCATTCATTAATCGATACATACATTGGAGAGAAAGACAGATGGAGACAGCAGTGATACAGATATTGACAAATACATAGGGTCAGATAGACAGTAGTTTATAGAGAGATAGAAATATGGAAAAAATAGAAAAAGAGAGTAAAAGATACAGACACAGGTAGGTGGATGGAGACAGGTAGACAGAAAACTGGAGACTGAGTAATACAGCAGAAGAAAGATGGAGAAACACTACAAGTGTGAAAGACCAACAAAGACATGACTTTAAAACAGACACACATACAGAGACAGATATAGAGATAAGACTGACCAATGTAGATCTGTTTTGTGTGTGTCTGGCCTAAAACACTAATAATCTCATAGACCTGTTTGATCTCTCAGTTCATGACTAACCGAATCATTGCAGATGAAGGGAATATGCGGAAAAAAACATACAAACAATCTAACAAGCAGATGACTAGAGTGTAAATGGTTTAAAAACTTACCTGAATATTTAAACATCTCAAACAGGTAGATCTGTTATTTCGATGGGTAAAACAATAATTGACCCGTGATTGTTTTTTATGGGTGAGAATTGTGTGAACAATGTTTTCATCAGCAGAGGGCAGAAGAAATCAGTAGGTTTGCTGCATTTTTTGGTTTAATATATATATATATATATATATATATATATATATATATATATATATATATATATATATATATTTATATTATGAAGTCTATCAGTGCTCATTATTTCTTACATGATCATATATGCAAAGTTTCGAGGATTTGCAAGGGAAAAAAAGGCTTTGTTTAATAGTTTAATAGTTTATTGCCATTATATCATTTGTAACGTCAGTATTCAGCGAGTAGCCCAACTGTTAGAAAAAAAAAGTAAGAAACTTCCTCAATTCTATGGTTAAGTTCATGCTGCCAAATCTGCACTTCCTGTGTAAAATGTGTGTGTAATTGTGCTCTATAAGGTGTGTTCATTATGATCAGATGCAGTGCAGCAGTCGGTCAGTGTGTGTTCAGCTCTAATACAGTCTTTGGATTGATGTGTGGGTTCTGGTCCTCAGTAAGAATGCAGGTGTGTTTTCTTCTCCTCCTCATACAGCTTTATATCACTGAAGGTGAGTCTGCAGTTCTCTCTCTCTCTCTCTCTCTCTCTCTCTCTCTCTCTCTCTCTCTCTCTCTCTCTCTCTTTTTCTCTCTCTCTCTCCTTTTAAATATATAAAAGCCTTCAAATGTAAAGTATACACTGAATTGTTGAAATGATTTTGCGAGTTTTGTCGTTTTTCTGTTGGCCGTGAAGCCAAATATAAATATAATCATTATAAAATGTTCATCTTGGGAATGTTTAAAACATATTAAATAACCATTTTTGTCTGACTTATTAATTCCCAGCTTTTTTTCTGGATTCATGTTTAACACTAAGTCTCCTTTATTATGATTGGCCACTGCTAACCCATGTGGTGGGTTCACACTTCACCAGTAGTTGGTCTTTTTGATGGTGTGTTAAATGGTGTTAAATCATTTTGTACCTTTCATAATAGTAATATACAATAATAATTAGTTCATAATAATCAACATCATGTAATAAGCAGAAAGTGGATAGATAGATAGATAGATAGATAGATAGATAGATAGATAGATAGATAGATAGATAGATAGATAGATAGATAGATAGATAGATAGATACAGTGAGGAAAATAAGTATTTGAACACCCTGCTATTTTGCAAGTTCTCCCACTTAGAAATCATGGAGGGGTCTGAAATTGTCATCGTAGGTGCATGTCACTGTGAGAGACATAATCTAAAAAAAAAAATCCAGAAATCACAATATATGATTTTTAAACTATTTATTTGTATGATACAGCTGCAAATAAGTATTTAAACACCTGTCTATCAGCTAAAATTCTGACCCTTAAAGACCTGTTAGTCTGCCTTTAAAATGTCCACCTCCACTACCATTTATTATACTAAATTATATGCACCTGTTTAAGGTCGTTAGCTGCATAAAGACACCTGTCCACCCCATACAATCAGTAAGAATCCAACTACTAACATGGCCAAGACCAAAGAGCTGTCCTAAGACACTAGAGACAAAATTGTACACCTCCACAAGGCTGGAAAGGGCTACAGGGAAATTGCCAAGCAGCTTGGTGAAAAAAGGTCCACTTTTGGAGCAATCATTAGAAAATGGAAGAAGCTAAACATGACTGTCAATCGCCCTCGGACTGGGGCTCCATGCAAGATCTCACCTCGTGGGGCCTCAATGATTCTAAGGAAGGTGAGAAATCAGCCCAGAACTACACGGGAGGAGCTGGTCAATTACCTGAAAAGAGCTGAGACCACCGTTTCCAAGGTTACTGTTGGTAATACACTAAGACGTCATAGTTTGAAATCATGCATCGTCTTAAGTTTGCCAATGACCATTTGGATGATCCAGAGGAGTCATGGGAGAAAGTCATGTGGTCAGATGAGATCAAAATAGAACTTTTGGGTCATAATTCCACTAAACGTGTTTGGAGGAAGAAGAATGATGAGTACCATCCCAAGAACACCATCCCTACTGTGAAGCATGGGGGTGGTAGCATCATGCTTTGGGGGTGTTTTTCTGCACATGGGACAGGGCGACTGCACTGTATTAAGGAGAGGATGACCGGGGCCATGTATTGCGAGATTTTGGGAAACAACCTCCATCCCTCAGTTAGAACATTGAAGATGGGTCGAGGCTGGGTCTTCCAACATGACAATGACCCGAAGCACACAGCCAGGATAACCAAGGAGTGGCTCTGTAAGAAGCATATCAAGGTTCTGCCGTGGCCGAGCCAGTCTCCAGACCTAAACCCAATAGAGAATCTTTGGAGGGAAATCAAACTCCGTGTTTCTCAGCGACAGGCCAGAAACCTGACTGATCTAGAGAAGATCTGTGTGGAGGAGTGGGCCAAAATCCCTCCTGCAGTGTATGCAATCCTGGTAAAAAAACTACAGGAAACGTTTGACCTCTTTAATTGAAAACAAAGGCTACTGTACCAAATATTAACATTGACTTTCTCAGGTGTTCAAATACTTATTTGCAGCTGTATCATACAAATAAATAGCTAAAAAATCATACATTGTGATTTCTGGATTTTTTTTTTTAGATTATGTCTCTCACAGTGGACATGCACCTACGATGACATTTTCAGACCCCTCCATGATTTCTAAGTGAGAGAACTTGCAAAATAGCAGGGTGTTCAAATATTTATTTTCCTCACTGTAGATAGATAGATCAAGTCAAGTCAAGAAGCTTTTTTTTTACTGTCATTTTAACCATATATAGCTGATGCAGTACATGGTGAAATGAAACAATGTTTCTCCAGAACCCAGGTGCTACATACAACAACAAAAAACAACAGTCACAGAAACAGAAAAAAAACAACAAAAAAAACCACAGGGCCAAGAACTAGTTGAAAGATCGATAGATAGATAGATAGATAGATAGATAGATAGATAGATAGATAGATAGATAGATAGATAGATAGATAGATAGATAGATAGATAGATAGATAGATAGATAGATAGATAGATAGATAGATAGATAGATAGATAGATAGATAGTTTTTATGTGACTGTGTAAATCTGTGTGGGTTAAAACAGATGAAGGAGGAAGTAAAAATCTGTAAAAAGCTGTTGCTCCATTATGTGCAAGTGTTTGTCTGTGTGTGTTGCATTTAAGCACATTGGGTCATTGTGGTCATTACTGTGGTGTGTACATTACTGAGTTGTCATTCTTAATGAATATTTGTATTCACTATAAATGTGAATAAAAGTTGTGCAGCGAAGGAAGTGAGAAGGAGAGAGAAGTCCAGGTGCTAGTTGCTGGGTGTCTCCTGGGTTAAACTCCGAATGGCCTGCGGGAAGAAGCTCCTCCTCATTCTCCCTGTGTTTGCTTTCAAGAATCAGAAGCGCTTCCCTGAACGCAACAAAGAAAAAAGTCCATTGTTAGGATGGCTGAGGTCCTTCACAATCTTCCCGGCCCTGGGAGCTCGGTGTGGTTGGTACGTTCAGCTGAACCGCACCACCCTCTGGAGGGATCGTCTGTCCTGCATGGTGCTGTTCCCAAACCAGGAAGTGATGCTCCCCGTCAGCACGCTCCCAATGGTGCAGGTGTAAAAATCTTTAGCACTGAAAAGGTAGTTTAAAATCCCTTAGATCTCTCAGATGGTACAGACGTTATTGGGTTTCTTTAGTCTTTAGGTTTTTAAATCTCCTTTAGGTAGGCTGTCTTGTTGTTGTTGGAGATCAGGCCCACCACAACAGTGTCATCAGCAAACTTGATGAGGGTGGTGGAGTTAGAAGTGGTGGCACAGTCTTTCAGCACCTGGACAGTTCCTTTCTCATAACAATCTGCTGAAATACTTCACCGTGCATCTCATGAAACATTTAATAAAAGTCTGTGTTTCCAAACTTAGATATTATTAGTTTTTTTATGTGTGTAATTGCTGCATCATGTGATGAAACTTTGAAAGAGGAAGCAACCAGTAAAGAAGTAATGGAAACTATTACATCAATACTTGTGGTGTGTGTGTGTGTGTGTGTGTGTGTGTGTGTGTGTGTGTGTGTGTGTGTGTGTGTGTGTGTGTGTGTGTGTGTGTGTGTGTGTGTTCTCTCTGTTATGATAGTCATTACCACCCTAATCTATTTTGTAGATTTGATTTATTTGTATTTTATTTCAAGATTCATTTTTTTAATACTGCAGCTCAGGCATTGACTTGTAATTGTATTTATTTATTTACAGCATGTTTTCTTTTAACATTTTCATCTTTAGTCACATTCCTACTTTAGTGAGTTTAAGAGTTACAGGTTGTCTGTAGTTCTGTAGAGTTGCTGCAGATGGTGAACTGCTCATTAACAGATCAATAACTGGTGTGTTCCTACAGGCTGCAGACTGGAAGGAAATAGTCAGACAATAAAACAGATCACTGCATACACAGGAGACTCAGTACTGCTGCCCTGCTCCTGCACTGACCTCCACATTAAACCTCAGAACTTCACATGGAAGAAATACATTACTGGATGGGTACATACACCTACTCAGAGTAAAGAGAACAATGAGAGATTTCAGCTGGTTAATGATCACAGTTCAGGAAATCTCTCTCTGCTCATATCACACCTGACTGTAGAGAATGGAGGAGATTACACGTGTAACACAGAGAGTGAAAACAGACTAATCAGACTCACTGTTGTAGGTAAATAACTCATTTATATTCATAATGTTAATTTAGTGATAATCTCATCACAGATTCATCTGATGTTGTAACAGTAATGCAATATGTTGATGTTTGTTTATTCTCCAGGTTGCACAAAGAATACTGAGAGAGTGTATCTGACTGGTTGTGTTTGTGTTCTGACCCATATTCACATCTGATTATGATTCCTGGATTAATCTCTAATGGATTAAATATTTCTCTCCTTGCAGAGGCTCCAATAAGACCTTCACCATCCACAACAACAATCCAAACCACTGCTAAACCAGGTACTAAACACCACTGTAACAGAAAGTGTTTTTTTTAGTGCTGGTTACTGCTTCACCTTAGAGCATGTCTCAAACACTAAACTCAAAAACTACACTAATTTTTGTCCTTCAGTTTTTGTCTCAGCCTCAAAACCAGGCCTAGTGGCTGAATGTTACTGAATGTAAATCCCTGAGTTTCTTCAGCATGAATGTTTTTTTACACCTTGTGTTATTGTTATTACTGTTCACAGAGTCTCCAGATATAAAAACCATCATCATCATCATCAGCTCTGGTGTTGTTGCAGTTCTGCTTCTGATGATGATTCTCGGAGGAGTCGAGTACCGGAAACACAGAAGTACACACACACACACACACACACACACACACACACACACACACACACACACACAGATTTCTGTAGACTTACTGTGTCTGGTTACATTCTATAGGACAGAGAAGAGAACAGATGAGTGAAGGACAAACAGGACAGAGGACGCAGCAGCAGAAGCAGGTGAATACATACATCTAATCAGCTTGATGATTCTGCTGTTCTTTATGCATAATTTAATCGACCACCTGAAGACACCAAAGCAGAAGAAAAGGTGTGTATTATTGTATATGTGTGTGTGTGTGTGTTTGCGTGTGTGTGTGTGTAAGTGTGTAATAATGTGTTGTTTATGCTCTATTTCTGTAGGATGACATGATGTACTCAACTGTAGTCCACAGTGACACTCACAGGGCCGCACGCCCTCCAGTGGCATCAGGAGATACTGCATTATATGCCAGTATCAAAACTAACTAATTATAATAGAAATATTAATAAAAACTGAACTGAAGAACCTGGCAGATTTAATCCGTTCTTACATCTGTCAGGTTTTTCAGTTCACATTTGTGACTGTATGTCTACACCTGTATACTATCTAACATGAAGGGGAAAAAAAGTTTTTTTAATCAGTTTTATTTGATATATAATATTAGGGTACCAATATATGTTGTAATAATAATAATAATTATAGTTAATGCTTTTTGCAATGTACAACCTGATATTTAATATATAGTGAATTTCATGACTTCAATATTTAGTTTTTTTTGTAAAATAGTTTGTATGAGGGGTGTATGGAGTATTTGAGATTTCTAATAAAAGTTTGGTTCTGAATTAAAATTTGATCAGACCCCACAGGGGAATGAACTGACAGGCCTTTGAGAAGCGATCCACCACCACCAAGACACAAGAGTTAAGCTCCGACCGTGGTGAGTCTGTCACGAAATCTATACCTAGATGGGAGCAGGGGCGTTGAGGGATCGGCAGCGGCATCAGCTTGCCCATGGGAAGGTGGCATGGGACTTTAGAGATGGTGCAGGTGGGACATCCATTGACAGAGCGTGCGACCTTATGGTGCATTCTCGGCCACCAATAGCGAGTCTGGATGAGCTGTATCGTTCGTTTCTTGCTTGGGTGACCCGATCCGGGTCCCTTGTGTATCGTCTGGATGAGATTGCATCGGCAGATGGTGGGGACGTAAACTCATCCCTTCAGGCACCCTTCTGGGACCGGTTCTTGGAGGGTGGTTAAACGAATCTCCTCGTCGATGTTCCAGACGATATGGCTGAGGATGAGTTCGGGGCGAATGATGGGTTCCGGCTCGCTGGGTTTGTCTGGCCTGTACATCCAGGCGAGAGCGTCAGCTTTTCCGTTCTGGACACTGGCCCGGTACGTGATATTGACGCGAAACTGGGTGAAAAAGAGGGCCCAGCGAGCTTGCCTGGGATTAAGTCTCCGGGCCGCCCGCAGGTACTGGAGGTTCTTGTGGTCGGTAATCACAGAGAAGAGGTGTTTAGCTGCCTCCAGCCAGTGTCTCCACTCCTTCAATGCCAGCTTGATGGCCAGGAGCTCGCGGTTGCCTATATCATAGTTCTGCTCAGCAGCTGACAGTTTGTGTGAAAAGAACGCACATGGGTGGAGCTGTGGAGGAGACCCGGACCGCTGGGAGAGGGCAGCCCCCACGCCTGTTGACAGGGTGTCCACATCCAACACAAAAGGTTTTTGGGGGTCATGATGGCGCAGTTCGGGTGCGTGGCAGAACTGTTTCCGGAGCATGTGGAAAGCTTACCTGGCTTCGTGGGTCCACCGTAGGGTCTTCGCCTTGCCTCAGAGGAGAGAAGTAAGGGAAGCGATCGGTTTTGCTAAACCCCTGAATTAACCGACGGTAGAAATTTGCGAAACCCAGTAAACGTTGAAGCTCCTTCACGGTCTCTGGGATGGGCCAGTTTCGTACTGCCTTTACCTTCCAATCGTCCATCTGGATGCCATACGAGCTAATGATGTAGCCCAAGAAGTGAATCTCTGAATGGTGGAACTCACACTTGGAGAGGTTTAGGTATAGTTGGTGGGAGCGGAGAACCTCCAGGATCGTGCACACGTGTTCTCTATGCTTTTGAGGATTCTGGGAATAGATCAGGATAGATGATATTACATGTGTAACACAGAGAGTGAACGCAGAGTCATAAGGGGATGTAAACTCATCCCTTCGGGCACCCTTTCCGGGACGGATTCTTGGTTGAGCAAATCTCCTCGTCGATGTTCCAGACGATAGGGCCGAGGATGAGTTCCGATGGGTTGATGGGTTCTGGCTCGCTGGGTTTGTCCGGCCCGTACATCCAGGAGAGAGCGTCAGCTTTTCTGTTCTGGACACCGGCCCGGTACGTGATGTTGACGCGAAACCGGGTGAAAAAGAGGGCCCAGCGACCTTGCCTGGGATTAAGTCTCCAGGCCTCCCGCAGGTACTGGAGGTTCTTGTGGTTGGTAATCACAGAGAAGAGGTGTTCAGCTCTCTCCAGCCAGTGTCTTCACTCCTCCAATGCCAGCTTGATGGCCAGGAGCTTGCGGTTGCCTATATCGTAGTTCTGCTCAGCAGCTGACAGTTTGTGTGAAAAGAACGCGCATTGGTGGAGCTGTGGAGGAGAGCCGGACCGCTGGAAGAGGGTGGCCCCCACGCCTGTTGACAAGGCATCCACTTCCACCACAAAAGGTTTTCGGGGGTCAGGATGGCGCAGTAAGGGTGAGTGGCAGAACTGTTTCCGGAGCATGTGGAAAGCTTACCTGGCTTTGTGGGTCCACCGTAGGGTCTTCGCCTTGCCTCAGAGGAGAGAAGTAAGGGAAGCGATCGGTTTTGCTAAACCCCTGAATTAACCGACGGTAGAAATTTGCGAAACCCAGTAAACGTTGAAGCTCCTTCACGGTCTCTGGGATGGGCCAGTTTTGTACTGCCTTTACCTTCCAATCGTCCATCTGGATGCCATACGAGCTAATGATGTAGCCCAAGAAGTGAATCTCTGAATGGTGGAACTCACAATTGGAGAGGTTCAGGTATAGTTGGTGGGAGCGGAGAACCTCCAGGATCGTGCACACGTGTTCTCTATGCTTTTGAGGATTCTGGGAATAGATCAGGATATCGTCGATGTAGACGATGACGAATCTCTGAGGTCACGGCCGGAACACCTCATTCATGAAACCCTGGAAAACCGCAGGAGAGATGCAGAATCCGTACGCCATGACCCTGTACTCATAATGTCCTGAGGGCATGATGAATGCAGTCTTCCACTTGTCCCCCTTTCGGATACGCAACAGGTTGTAGGCAGAACTCCGAGTCTCTCTTAGATCCTCCAAAGCGGCTGGTATGAGCGGGAGAGGATAAGGGAGTGGTGCGATCTGGGCGTTAAGCTGCTGGTAGTCGATACAGGGCTGGAGGCCCTTGTCTTTCTTTCCGACAAAGAAGAAGCTTGACACCGCAGGGGAAGAGGAAGGGGTTATGAAACCCTGACGGAGTGCCTGCTGGACGTACTCCTCCATCGCCCAATGTTTGGGAGGGGACAGAGGGTACACCGACCCCTGGGTAGCTTTGCTCCGGGGATTAAGTCAATGCTGCATTTCCATGGTCTATGTGGGGGGAGACGAGTGGCAGCCTGTGCACAGAACATGTCCGAGAAGGCCCGATATTTCACCCAGGTGGCGCCTACTGTGAGCTTGCCATAAGGACGCGAGGGAAGCTGAAAAAGGCACTGCTCTTTACACCGGGGGCTCCATTCCAGGATGTCGCAGGGATCCCAGAAACACTTGGGGGTGTGTAGAGTTAACCAGGGTCTCCCTAGAATCACGCTGACCTTTGAGTTCTCCAACACCATAAAACGTATCTCCTCCTTGTGAAACAACCCCACTTGAAGGGTGATTGCAGGTGCACAGTACTTCTTCCAACCCCGGCCCAGCGGGCGTCCCTAGATAGTTTGGACTGCTAAGTCATGGTACCGCCTCTCTTGGGGAAGCCGAAGTCGGTCGAGGTAGGCCTGTGAGATGAAGTTCCCTGCTAAGCCGGAGTCGACTAGAGCGAGTACGGAGACAGAAAGAGTGGGGGTTAGGAGAAGAAAGGCGCGGCATTCGGCTGCTTCGCCAGAAAAGGTGGTCGGGAGTGCCATCGGGCTGCTAGTAAGAGCGGGCTGGTTCTGGCGAGCGGCGACAGATGGAAAGGCGGCTCGGAGAGGGGTAAGGTCACGGACTGTGTCGGAAGGAGCAGCGGGTTGTGGATCCATGTCGAGGCAACGCTGATTTTATCCTCTCTCTCTCTCTCGCTGTTCGGTCCATTATTCTGTTATGCAGCGAAAGAACGGAGGCGAAAGGAGAGGAGGCAGACCGATAAACATATACCATAAACATGTACCAACTGGCAGAAGAGTCTGAGAGGGTAATATCCATGGTGCGTTTAGGAGGAGCGCAGTCCACAAGCTCCAGGAAAGAAGGAGAAGGGTTTAAAGTTAATCCGAGGTATGCTTATGGGAAAAGCGTAAGAAAAGGATTGCAGGGTGAGTCCAACCGAACGCGACGCATACGGTATTTAATAACGGACGGCGAATGGGAGTGAGTGAGGGGTTTATATATGTGCCTGGAACGAGTGTCAGGTGTGGATGATTAGAAGGAAGGTGAGGAGCTCCGTGTGGGTGGGCCCGCACGGAAGGAGAAGCAGGAGTCTTCCTGACAAATGCAATATGTTGATGTTTGTTTATTCTCCAGGTTGCAGACTGAATCATGAAACAGCATATGTGACTGGATATGTGGGACATTCTGTTCTTCTGCCCTGCTCCTGCTCTGAACTACAAGCCAAACCACAAACTCTCACATGGTCCATTTATAAAGAATCTAATTACAAAGAAATCTTCCCAAAGGACCAGACAAATTGCTACACACACAGAGTTCAGCTCTTTAATGATCATCCTCCAGGAAATCTCTCTCTACTTACAGTGAGGAAAATAAGTATTTGAACACCCTGCTATTTTGCAAGTTCTCCCACTTAGAAAAAATGGAGGGGTCTGAAATTGTGATCGTAGGTGCATGTCCATTTGCATGTTATTGCTTCTCCTTAGAGCAAGTCAACCACTAATCACAAAAACTACACTTATTTTTGTCCTTTACTTTTTGTCTCTGCTGCAAAACCAGGCCTGGTGACCAAAGACTCCACAAATCCACAGTCTGAAACATGTGAAAAAGGTAATGATTGATAAATCTTAATTTTTGGTGTTTTGTGTTTGACTAATATTTCCAGAAAATAAAAGGACTTCCAATTATCCCAAAAATGATCCAGATATCTTAAGAATTGTGAAAGTATTTTAATAAAGAGTGTACCCATTGTATCACAATGAAACACATACTTGAAATAGCTTGGATTTTATTCCATTTGTATTTGTCTAGTGTATAAACCCTAATTTGAGTTAAACTGTTTGAGTTAAATGTTTCTGCAGGTTAATCACCATAGAGCAAATCTCATACACTAAACTCAAAAACTACACTTTTTACTATTACATCAGCATGGATTCTTGGTAAAAAAGAGTCTGGGTACTTCTGCAGCTGATTACCAGACCAGAGAGCAACTTGGTCCACAAGGTGGAAGCTTTGCTGATCTGTTGTTTTTTAGCATGTTGTAAAATATACTTGATATGCTTCTCTTTTTTCTTTATGAAGTTAAAAGGACAAAATTATCCGCAATTCTAAATACCTCCAATTTAGTTGTTCTCCATTTTCTCTCCAGATTACAGGCTGTTCTCTTAAGGGGAATGCGTATGACTATTATTCCATGGTGCAGGTGTTTTTTCTCTTACCTTTTTTAATCTGATGGAGCAATGGTCTCTAATGTGCTAGTGAGGATAGTGTCTATGTTGTTAGCCATTCATCAAGATCATTAGCATTGAGTGGTTTAGTGAGAAATTGAGCTAAATCTGGGAGGTTATTTATGAATCTGTCCTTAGTGGTCGGAACAATAGTCCTACCAAGGCAATAACGTGGTGAGACACAGCTATCTGCTCTACTGGTAGTGTGTACAGTATGAGGTAATGGTCTGTGATGTCATCACTCTGAGGTAAAATATCTTTGTATCAGTGACTTTATTAAAGCTCTTAAATTCAGCTCCAAAAGGAGATTTAAGGGCTTTAATAAAGGTTTGGTCCTGGGATAAATTTGATCATATATTCAGTGTATAATACAGAGTCAGCACTTGATGAATATAAAACCTGATTTAGAACTCAGGAAGACTGTCACCCTCTCAGATTTTACCTGAGCAGTTCTATTAAGATGTAAATGCATTCATTATGCAATAATCCAGAAATAATCTCATAACATTTAATTCTAATAGTTTAACATCGAAATGTTTAAAATTCAATTGACTCATGTTTGGTTATACAGTGCCCTCCACAATTATTGGCACCCCTGTTTAAGATGTGGTCGTGGACTTCTAAAAATTCTCCTTTTTTTTAAAACAACATAGAACCCAAATGCAAAAAAAGAGAAAAATGCAACCTTTCATTTAAGTACATTACTTTGGTGGTAAAAAAATCACACATTTAGAAAAAAAAAAAAAAAAAACTTGAAATCATGTGTGCCACAATTATTGGCACCCCTAACAATTCCTCTGAAAAATTTTTTTTTTTTTTTATATATATATTTTTCTGTAGTTGCTAAGGTTGGTCAGGGTATCTAGGGACTTTTAATTAGTAATTCATGATTTCCTGTTTCCCTGGGGTATAAATATGACGTGACACAGAGGCCTAATTCTCTTACCCATTTGTCAACAAGCAAAGACAAGAGAGCACACCATTCAAGTAAGGCAGATGTGTGTCGACCTTCATAAGTCAGGCAATGGCTACAAGAAAATAGCCACTCGCCTTAACTTGCCGGTATCTACAGTCAGAGGAATTATTAAGAAGTTTAAAACAACTGGAACAGTGACAAACAAGGCTGGAAGAGGTCCCAAGTTTATCTTGCCACAACGCACAGTGAGGAGGATGGTAAGAGAAGTAAAAAAAATTTCCCAAGCTCACCGTCACAGAATTGCATCAAAGAGTGACATCTTGGGGTCACAGAGTCTCCAAAACAACCATCAGACGCTCTCTACATGCCAACAAGCTGTTTGGGAGGCATGCAAGGAAAAAGCCTTTTCTCACTAACACTCACAAACGTAAACGTCTGGAGTTTGCTAAGCGGTACTGGACTTCAACTGGGATCGTGTGCTTTGGTCAGATGAGACTAAGATTGAGCTTTTTGGCAACAAACACTCTAAGTGGGTCTGGCGAATGAGTATGCCGAAAAGCACCTCATGCCCACCGTGAAGTATGGTGGAGGATCTGTGATGCTGTGGCCTGTTTCTCTTCCAAAGGCCCTGGAACCTTATTAGGGTGCATGGCATTATGAACGCTTTGAAGTACCAGGATATTTTAAATAAAAACCTGATGGCCTCTGCCAGAAAGCTGAAGATGGGTCGTCATTGGGTCTTTCAGCAGGATAATGATCCAAAACATGTGGCAAAATCTAGACAAAAGTGGTTCAGCAGTCACAAACTCAAGGTCCTCCCATGGCCATCTCAGTCCCCAGACCTCAACCCAATCGAAAACCTGTGGGGAGAGCTAAAGAGAAGAGTGCATAAGAGAGGACCCAGGACACTGGATGATCTAGAAAGATTGTGCAAGAAGAATGGTCAAAAATCCCTCTCTCTGTGTTCTCCAATCTTGTGAAATGTTATAGGAGGAGATTAAGTGCTGTCTTGTTGGCAAAGGAGGTTGTACAAAGTATTAACATCAGGGGTGCCAATAATTGTGGCACACATGATTTCAAGTTGTTGTTTTTTTTCTAAATGTGTGATTTTTTTTACCACCAAAGTAATGTACTTAAATGAAAGGTTGGATTTTTCTCTTTTTTTGCATTTGGGTTCTATGTTGTTTTAAAAAAAAGGAGAATTTTTAGAAGTCCACGACCACATCTTAAACAGGGGTGCCAATAATTGTGGAGGGCACTGTATGTGTGGGAATTGTGTAAACAGTCTTTTTTTTACCAGCAGAGGGCAGAAGAGGTCAGTGGGTTTGCTGTATTTTTTTTATTTTTGTGGTTAAATCTAAAAAACGATATCTATATATAAATAATGAAAAGAAAATGTTTATATATATATATATATATATATATATATATATATATATATATATATATATATATATATATATATATATATATAATTTTTTGTTTGTTTGTTTGTTTTTGGATTTTATTTTTATTATTTATGTATTTCCACATTTCTTCATTCATTTATTTCTGTGTTCTGTATTCTGTGTAAATATCAGGTATTAATAATGTAGGCTGTACAAAACTCACTCTAAACCAGGATTTGTAAACAAAGTGAGAAAAAAGTGAAAAAAAAGAAACGAGAGAAATACCTGAAACAGTTAGAGATAATTGTTAAAAAACGGTTTAAACTTTTATTATTTTTGTGCAAAAAATTCCATCACGTTAAAGTTACCTTTGTTGGAAGAGAACAGAAATGTGCATTTAAAATCTAATAATTTGACAAATGTTTAAAATATAAATGGTTATTTATGGGTGAGAACAGTGTTTCACCAGCTGAGGCGGTAGTGACCAGTAGGTTGAATTTTGTTCCCTTTCAGGAACTCAAGCAGCGTCACAACACTTTGAGAACACTTCCGCATTGTCCACGCTCTGAATCACGTGTGTAATCTGTCCAATACCAGCGGGGTGACGTCATGACCAGAAAGCTATAAACTACCTGATGCCAGTTTGAAATAATGATTAAATAAAAATGCGTAATGTTCCATCATGTGAGAGTGACCTCTGCTGGAAGAGAACAGAAATGCATCTTCACATATTTTTAATGGTAACAAAACAAATCTACTCTATATATAGTTCTATATTTATTTCAATATTTGATATTAAATGTCTCATTTAAGTGTCTTTTGTCATTTTCTGTTTATTACAGTGTTTGGGATTTGTGTGTTTCGCTGCAGCATTGTGCTTTTGGCTTACTTTGTATTTCACACACTTTCGCATGGTCAGTAGTGTGATGCTAAGTTTGCACTTTCTGTGGTTGGTAGCACTTCCTGTGGAGGTGTGAAGAAGTTAAAGGAGTAAACTTGCAGTGTAAAATGTTTAGAGCGTTCATTATGATCAGACACATGCAGCAGTCAGTCAGTGTGTGTTTAGCTGTAGTTCTCTCTTTGGATTAATGTGTGGGTTCGAATTTACATTAAGAATGCAGCTGTGTTTTCTTCTCCTCCTCATACAGATTCATATAACAAAAGGTGAATCTGTGCTCTTTCTCTCCCTCTCTTTCTCTCTCAGTCTCTCTCTCTCTCTCTCTCTCTCTCTCTCTCTCTCTCTCTCTCTCTCTCTCTCTCTCTTTCTCTCTCTCTTTCTCTGCAAATCTAAACCTTGGACTTATTCAGAAAAATAATCAATGCATTGCCTCAATTACATTATTATTTTTACTGCCTTACTTTACATACACTGCACAAACTCTACAGTTAATGTCTTAATCTTTACTCAAGATTTTATCATTAGTGCTGCATGAAAATGACAAATGTTCTCATAACTCGTGCCGCAGTTTTGCCCCTGCACCACGAATGATACCACAAAATGTAAGGGGCAATTAAGGGCAATGGGTAAGGGGCAATTAATCACCCACCCATTGAAATGAATGGGAAACCAAACAGCCCGGTGGGGGGAATTGCATAAAGGGACATGCTCTTATCTCACACTGAATGGGGAAGGGGAGCAGGGGCAAAAAAGTGGGTGGAGTCACAAAAACAAATAAGGGGGAACTTGTGATATATCAACAGACTCAGTCCAGCATAGGAGTTGCACTGTCGGTAATATAGTGACGTCACGTGGCATCACCTCAAGCCACGCCCCCACAATCAGTCCAAATTGGCAAAAAAACACTAAGTTGCTCAGAAATGGGCATGTGATATTAAAAAAACTCTTATACATTATGGAGGAAGTTGAAAGGTGACGTCTTAGGCCTTGCCCATAGTGCAAACCTATTCGCTTACCACCTCAATTTGGCTCTGACCTGGAAGTGTGACACCACAAGGAATCTTCAGAGTAATGCCATATCCACGCCACATGACAAATCCCATGTACATGCAAACCCTGAAATCAGGCAATGATACTGTTTCTGATTCTGAAGTGTCTATAATGATATAATAATTATACTGTGTGAAAAGGGATATTACACAAAATAATGTTGAAGACGTACAACAACAGGAACAATGTCAACACAGTTATTGTTAAATTGAAGTAAAATTCCTTTTACATCTTCTTCTTCTTCTTTCGGCTGCTCCCATTAGGGGTCGCCACAGCGAATCATCCGTCTCCATTCCACCCTGTCATTTACATCTGCCTCTTTCACACTAACTACCTGCATGTCTTCCCTCACCAAATCCATGAACCTCCTCCTTGGCCTTCCTCTTTTCCTCCTACCTGGTGGCTCCATCCTCAGCATTCTTCTGCCAATAAAACTCATGCCCCTTCTCTGCACATGTCCAAACCATCTCAATCTCGCCTCCCTCACCTTGTCTTCAAAACATCCTACATGGGCTGCCCCTTTAATAAACTAATTTCGAATCCTGTCCATCCTCGTCACTCCCAACGAAAACTCAGCATCATCAGCTCTGCTACCTCCAGCTCCACCTCCTGTCTTTTACTCTATGCCACTGTCTCTGATCCATACAACATCGCAGGTCTCACCACAGTCCTATAAACTTTAGTTTCATTCTTGCAGATATCATTATTAGATATTATCACAAATCACTCCTGTCACTCTTCTCCACCTACTCCACCCTGCCTGCACTCTTTTTTACTTCTCTAACACACTCTCCATTACTTTGCACTGTTGACCCAAGGTACCTAAACTTCTCCACCTTCTCCACCTCTTCTCCTCTCTTCCTCACCTCTCCACCTCTTCGTTTCTTAATAAGGGGTGGATAACTGCCAGTTTGAAGGATTTTGGTACATAACCAGTGCTAATGGAAGAGTTTATTATTTTAAAACAGGTTCAATTACCTCTGATTATCTGTTTAAAAAAACTTGTAGGCACGGGATCGAGAATGCAGGTTGATGATTTTGATGAGGAAATTAATGAAATAAGTCATTCTCATGAATAGGAGTGAAGCTTTGTAGTTGATTGTCTGCTATAATTATGCTGCTGTCTACAGAGGTACTTGTAAAATAATTTGGATTTATATTAACCGTCTGGATTTCTTGCCTGATGTTCTCAATTTTATTATTAAAAAAGTCATGAAATCATTACTACCTAATGATGGTGTCATGTTAGTGCAGTGCTTTATTCCCTGTTAATTTTGCTACCGTGCTGAATAAAATCTAGGATTATGCTTGTTATTTTCTGAGGGTGGAGAAATATGCTGATCTAGCAGCACTAAGAGATTTTCTATAATTTAGGAGGCTCTCCTTCCATGCTATTTGAAATACTGTTAATTTTGTTTGACGCCATTTACGTTCTAATTTTCGAGTGGTCTGTTTTAAGGTGCGCGTATGATCATTATACCACTGTGCAAATTTTTTCTCCTTGATCATTTGGTCTTAAGGGGAGCTACATCATCTAGTGGTAACGTAACGTTGATTCTAGGTGTTCAGTGGCCCAGTCGAGCTTTGCGGGTCAGACGGAGATCTATCTAATATCGTAATTTCGGGAAGATTATTGATAAAACGTGCTACGGTAACATGGTGAGGTAGAAATGCAATGACTGAGGCAGATTTTAAAAGAGATTAGATAATGGTCTGAAATAGCTTCAGACTGTGGAATTATGACTAAGTTTTTTTTTTTTTATCCAAATGTTAACAACAAATCGAAAGTGTGCCCACCACTATGAGTGGGTCCTATAACATTCTGATTAATTCCAACTGACTCTAGAATGGACACAACTGCTGCTCTTAAGGGGTCTTCCTGATATCAAAATGAATATTAAAGTCACCACTAATTAATGCTTTGTCTAAAGAAGTAGCTAAATTTGTGAAGAAATCTGCAAATTCTATGAGAAAATAAGAGTAGGGCCCTGGGGGTCTATAAATAATAATTAGTGGAATTGACTGACTGGACCTGCTTCGGACACTTCAAATGTTTTACATTTGGTTTAGTGTTTTGTGTGACGTTTAGATTATTATTATAGATAGCTGCGACTCCGCCTCCTCTGCCCATTTAGACGGGGTTGGTGTATGTAACTATACCCAGGAGGACTCCCTTCATTTAATGCTACATATTCATTTGATTTAATCCAGGTTTCTGTCAAACACATTATATTAAACTCCTGGTCGGTAATAATTTTGTTTATAGTAAGCGCTTTTGACGTGAGAGATCTAATATTCAACAATCCTATTTTTAGATCAGAGGTGCTGGCTGTGCGATCAGTCCTATTTAATGTTAATCAGGTTACTAAAAACAGACTTTCTGATAATTCCTATATTTTGGTTTTGCTCGGGGACAGACACAGTCTCAATATGGTGGATCCTGAGTGATGAATCTGTGCAGCTAGCAGACGGTCGGTTTAGCCTGTCTGTCTGTTCCCTGGCCTTGGCTCTAGACAGTCACTTGTTAACTAGTGCTGTTCTGAGACTATTACCTATACTACAAGAAATGAGAGCAGCACCTTCCTGGGTGGGATGGATACCTTCCCGCCCTAACAGGCCAGCCTTGCTCTCAAAAATGCTCCAATTATTAATGAAGCCCACATTGTTTTTGGAGCACCACTCGGACATCCAGCAGTTCATCGACCATAACCTGCTGTAGGCTACATCGCCACATCACATTGGGATGGGGCCAGAGCATGTTACAGCATCGGACATTGCCTTTGCTAATTTACACACCTCTATAATATTACTCTTAGTAACCTCTGACTGTCGAAGCTTATATCATTAGCTCCTGTGTGAAAAACTATCTTAGAGAACCTGCTTTCCTAAGAATCTAAGCTGACCTGCTATGTCCGGCGCCCTGGCTCCCGGTATACACATAACCTGTGCTGCTGGTGCCCCTATCCTTCTCCTCCATCTCACAGCTGACTTGTGGAGCATAGGCACTGATGACATTTATCATCATCCCTTCCACTTCAGCTTCACGTTCATCACCCTATCAGAAACTCTCTTCACCTCCACTACACTCTTACTGAACTCTTCCTTCAGAATCACCCCTACACCATTTCTCTTTCCATCCACACATGATAGAACAGTTTAAACCCACTTCCAATGTTCCTGGCCTTACTCCTTTTCCACTTGGTCTCCTGAACACACAACATATCTACCTTTCTTCTCTCCATCATATCAGCTATCTCTCTCCCTTTACCAGTCATAGTACCAGTATTTAAAGTACCAACGTGAACCTCCATTCTCCTACACTTCTCCTTTTCCTGCTGTCTCTGTAGACGTCTTCCTCCTCTCCTTTTCCTCCTTCGGCCAACAGTAGCCCAATTTCCACCGGTACCCCTGTCTGCCAACAATACCTGTGGCGGTCGTTGCTAACCCCGGCCTCAACCGATCCGGTATGAAATTCTTATTTGTGATCC
>JBCEWE010001929.1:0-21699 GCA_039877035.1 Silurus lanzhouensis | reverse complement strand
CAGGTGCTGTAAGCTTTAATTTTTTTTTCTTTGCTTTCATGCTTAATTTAAGGATGAACATCTCTGTGGTGGATAAAGTGTGAAAAGGTTAAACTGAATGCAGGAAAAGGCATATAAGCAAACAACACGTGCAAGCAAAAATAATTGGCAATTTTGAAACGCGATTCTCGCTTACGGCCATACACTCTGAGAACGCTCGATCTCGTCTGATCTCGGAAGCTAAGCAGGGTCGGGCCTGGTTAGTATTGGATGGGAGACGCTGGGAATACCAGGTGCTGTAGCTTTAATTTTTTTCTTTCTTTGCTTTCATGCTTAATTTAAGGATGAACATCTACTGTGGTGGATAAAGTATTATAAAAGTTGAACTGAATAGCAGAAAGGCATATAAGCAACAAACACGCTGACAAGCAAAAATAAATTGGCAATTTTGAACGCGATTCTCGTTACGGCCATACACTCTGAGAACGCTCGATCTCGTCTGATCTCGGAAGCTAAGCAGGGTCGGGCCTGGTTAGTACTTGGATGGGAGACCGCCTGGGAATACCAGGTGCTGTAAGCTTTAATTTTTTTCTCTTCCTTTGCTTTCATGCTTAATTTAAGGATGAACATCTTCTGTGGTGGATAAAGTATTATAAAGTTGAACTGAAATAGCAGGAAAGGCATATAAGCAAACAAACGCTGACAAGCAAAAATAAATTGGCAATTTTGAACCGATTCTCGCTTACGGCCATACACTCTGAGAACGCTCGATCTCGTCTGATCTCGGAAGCTAAGCAGGGTCGGGCCTGGTTAGTACTTGGATGGGAGACCGCTGGGAATACCAGGTGCTGTAAGCTTTAATTTTTTCTTTCTTTGCTTTCATGCTTAATTTAAGGATGAACATCTACTGTGGTGGATAAAGTATTATAAAGTTGAACTGAATAGCAGGAAAGGCATATAAGCAAACAAACACGCTGACAAGCAAAAATAAATTGGCAATTTTGAACGCGATTCTCGCTTACGGCCATACACTCTGAGAACGCTCGATCTCGTCTGATCTCGGAAGCTAAGCAGGGTCGGGCCTGGTTAGTACTTGGATGGGAGACCGCCTGGGAATACCAGGTGCTGTAAGCTTTAATTTTTTTTTCTTTGCTTTCATGCTTAATTTAAGGATGAACATCTTCTGTGGTGGATAAAGTGTGAAAAGGTTAAACTGAATTGCAGAAAAGGCATATAAGCAAACAAACACGCTGACAAGCAAAAATAAATTGGCAATTTTGAACCGCGATTCTCGCTTACGGCCATACCACTCTGAGAACGCTCGATCTCGTCTGATCTCGGAAGCTAAGCAGGGTCGGGCCTGGTTAGTACTTGGATGGGAGACCGCCTGGGAATACCAGGTGCTGTAAGCTTTAATTTTTTTTTTCTTTGCTTTCATGCTTAATTTAAGGATGAACATCTCTGTGGTGGATAAAGTGTGAAAAGTTAAACTGAATTGCAGAAAGGCATATAAGCAAACAAACACGCTGACAAGCAAAAATAAATTGGCAATTTTGAACCGCGATCTCGCTTACGGCCATACCACTCTGAGAACGCTCGATCTCGTCTGATCTCGGAAGCTAAGCAGGGTCGGGCCTGGTTAGTACTTGGATGGGAGACCGCCTGGGAATACCAGGTGCTGTAAGCTTTAATTTTTTTTTCTTTGCTTTCATGCTTAATTTAAGGATGAACATCTTCTGTGGTGGATAAAGTGTGAAAAGGTTAAACTGAAATTGCAGAAAGGCATATAAGCAAACAAACACGCTGACAAGCAAAAATAAATTGGCAATTTTGAACCGCGATTCTCGCTTACGGCCATACCACTCTGAGAACGCTCGATCTCGTCTGATCTCGGAAGCTAAGCAGGGTCGGGCCTGGTTAGTACTTGGATGGGAGACCGCCTGGGAATACCAGGTGCTGTAAGCTTTAATTTTTTTTTCTTTGCTTTCATGCTTAATTTAAGGATGAACATCTCTGTGGTGGATAAAGTATAAAAGTTAACTGAAATGCAGGAAAGGCATATAAGCAAACAAACACGCTGACAAGCAAAAATAAATTGGCAATTTTGAACGCGATTCTCGCTTACGGCCATACCACTCTGAGAACGCTCGATCTCGTCTGATCTCGGAAGCTAAGCAGGGTCGGGCCTGGTTAGTACTTGGATGGGAGACCGCCTGGGAATACCAGGTGCTGTAAGCTTTAATTTTTTTTTCTTCTTTGCTTTCATGCTTAATTTAAGGATGAACATCTCTGTGGTGGATAAAGTGTGAAAAGGTTAACTGAAATTGCAGAAAGGCATATAAGCAAACAAACACGCTGACAAGCAAAAATAAATTGGCAATTTTGAACCCGATTCTCGCTTACGGCCATACCACTCTGAGAACGCTCGATCTCGTCTGATCTCGGAAGCTAAGCAGGGTCGGGCCTGGTTAGTACTTGGATGGGAGACCGCCTGGGAATACCAGGTGCTGTAAGCTTTAATTTTTTTTTTCTTTGCTTTCATGCTTAATTTAAGGATGAACATCTCTGTGGTGGATAAAGTGTAAAAGTTAACTGAATGCAGAAAGGCATATAAGCAAACAAACACGCTGACAAGCAAAAATAAATTGGCAATTTTGAACCGCGATCTCGCTTACGGCCATACCACTCTGAGAACGCTCGATCTCGTCTGATCTCGGAAGCTAAGCAGGGTCGGGCCTGGTTAGTACTTGGATGGGAGACCGCCTGGGAATACCAGGTGCTGTAAGCTTTAATTTTTTTTTCTTTGCTTTCATGCTTAATTTAAGGATGAACATCTCTGTGGTGGATAAAGTGTGAAAAGTTAAACTGAAATTGCAGAAAGGCATATAAGCAAACAAACACGCTGACAAGCAAAAATAAATTGGCAATTTTGAACGCGATTCTCGCTTACGGCCATACCACTCTGAGAACGCTCGATCTCGTCTGATCTCGGAAGCTAAGCAGGGTCGGGCCTGGTTAGTACTTGGATGGGAGACCGCCTGGGAATACCAGGTGCTGTAAGCTTTAATTTTTTTTTCTTTGCTTTCATGCTTAATTTAAGGATGAACATCTACTGTGGTGGATAAAGTATGAAAAGTTAACTGAATGCAGAAAGGCATATAAGCAAACAAACACGCTGACAAGCAAAAATAAATTGGCAATTTTGAACCGCGATTCTCGCTTACGGCCATACCACTCTGAGAACGCTCGATCTCGTCTGATCTCGGAAGCTAAGCAGGGTCGGGCCTGGTTAGTACTTGGATGGGAGACCGCCTGGGAATACCAGGTGCTGTAAGCTTTAATTTTTTTTCTTCTTTGCTTTCATGCTTAATTTAAGGATGAACATCTCTGTGGTGGATAAAGTGTAAAAGGTTAACTGAATTGCAGAAAGGCATATAAGCAAACAAACACGCTGACAAGCAAAAATAAATTGGCAATTTTGAACCGCGATCTCGCTTACGGCCATACCACTCTGAGAACGCTCGATCTCGTCTGATCTCGGAAGCTAAGCAGGGTCGGGCCTGGTTAGTACTTGGATGGGAGACCGCCTGGGAATACCAGGTGCTGTAAGCTTTAATTTTTTTTTTCTTTGCTTTCATGCTTAATTTAAGGATGAACATCTCTGTGGTGGATAAAGTTTAAAAGTTAACTGAAATGCAGAAAGGCATATAAGCAAACAAACACGCTGACAAGCAAAAATAAATTGGCAATTTTGAACGCGATTCTCGCTTACGGCCATACCACTCTGAGAACGCTCGATCTCGTCTGATCTCGGAAGCTAAGCAGGGTCGGGCCTGGTTAGTACTTGGATGGGAGACCGCCTGGGAATACCAGGTGCTGTAAGCTTTAATTTTTTTTTCTTTGCTTTCATGCTTAATTTAAGGATGAACATCTTCTGTGGTGGATAAAGTATAAAAGGTTAAACTGAAATGCAGAAAGGCATATAAGCAAACAAACACGCTGACAAGCAAAAATAAATTGGCAATTTTGAACCGCGATTCTCGCTTACGGCCATACCACTCTGAGAACGCTCGATCTCGTCTGATCTCGGAAGCTAAGCAGGGTCGGGCCTGGTTAGTACTTGGATGGGAGACCGCCTGGGAATACCAGGTGCTGTAAGCTTTAATTTTTTTTTCTTTGCTTTCATGCTTAATTTAAGGATGAACATCTCTGTGGTGGATAAAGTGTGAAAAGGTTAAACTGAAATGCAGAAAGGCATATAAGCAAACAAACACGCTGACAAGCAAAAATAAATTGGCAATTTTGAACCGCGATTCTCGCTTACGGCCATACCACTCTGAGAACGCTCGATCTCGTCTGATCTCGGAAGCTAAGCAGGGTCGGGCCTGGTTAGTACTTGGATGGGAGACCGCCTGGGAATACCAGGTGCTGTAAGCTTTAATTTTTTTTTCTTTGCTTTCATGCTTAATTTAAGGATGAACATCTTCTGTGGTGGATAAAGTGTGAAAAGGTTAAACTGAAATTGCAGAAAAGGCATATAAGCAAACAAACACGCTGACAAGCAAAAATAAATTGGCAATTTTGAACCGCGATTCTCGCTTACGGCCATACCACTCTGAGAACGCTCGATCTCGTCTGATCTCGGAAGCTAAGCAGGGTCGGGCCTGGTTAGTACTTGGATGGGAGACCGCCTGGGAATACCAGGTGCTGTAAGCTTTAATTTTTTTTTCTTTGCTTTCATGCTTAATTTAAGGATGAACATCTTCTGTGGTGGATAAAGTGTGAAAAGTTAAACTGAAATGCAGAAAGGCATATAAGCAAACAAACACGCTGACAAGCAAAAATAAATTGGCAATTTTGAACCGCGATTCTCGCTTACGGCCATACCACTCTGAGAACGCTCGATCTCGTCTGATCTCGGAAGCTAAGCAGGGTCGGGCCTGGTTAGTACTTGGATGGGAGACCGCCTGGGAATACCAGGTGCTGTAAGCTTTAATTTTTTTTTCTTTGCTTTCATGCTTAATTTAAGGATGAACATCTACTGTGGTGGATAAAGTATAAAAGTTAACTGAATAGCAGAAAGGCATATAAGCAAACAAACACGCTGACAAGCAAAAATAAATTGGCAATTTTGAACGCGATCTCGCTTACGGCCATACCACTCTGAGAACGCTCGATCTCGTCTGATCTCGGAAGCTAAGCAGGGTCGGGCCTGGTTAGTACTTGGATGGGAGACCGCCTGGGAATACCAGGTGCTGTAAGCTTTAATTTTTTTCTTTCCTTTGCTTTCATGCTTAATTTAAGGATGAACATCTACTGTGGTGGATAAAGTATTAAAAGTTGAACTGAATAGCAGGAAAGGCATATAAGCAAACAAACACGCTGACAAGCAAAAATAAATTGGCAATTTTGAACCGCGATTCTCGCTTACGGCCATACCACTCTGAGAACGCTCGATCTCGTCTGATCTCGGAAGCTAAGCAGGGTCGGGCCTGGTTAGTACTTGGATGGGAGACCGCCTGGGAATACCAGGTGCTGTAAGCTTTAATTTTTTTTTCTTTGCTTTCATGCTTAATTTAAGGATGAACATCTCTGTGGTGGATAAAGTGTGAAAAGGTTAACTGAAATTGCAGAAAAGGCATATAAGCAAACAAACACGCTGACAAGCAAAAATAAATTGGCAATTTTGAACCGCGATCTCGCTTACGGCCATACCACTCTGAGAACGCTCGATCTCGTCTGATCTCGGAAGCTAAGCAGGGTCGGGCCTGGTTAGTACTTGGATGGGAGACCGCCTGGGAATACCAGGTGCTGTAAGCTTTAATTTTTTTTTTCTTTGCTTTCATGCTTAATTTAAGGATGAACATCTCTGTGGTGGATAAAGTATAAAAGTTAACTGAAATGCAGAAAGGCATATAAGCAAACAAACACGCTGACAAGCAAAAATAAATTGGCAATTTTGAACCGCGATTCTCGCTTACGGCCATACCACTCTGAGAACGCTCGATCTCGTCTGATCTCGGAAGCTAAGCAGGGTCGGGCCTGGTTAGTACTTGGATGGGAGACCGCCTGGGAATACCAGGTGCTGTAAGCTTTAATTTTTTTTTCTTTGCTTTCATGCTTAATTTAAGGATGAACATCTTCTGTGGTGGATAAAGTGTGAAAAGGTTAAACTGAAATTGCAGAAAAGGCATATAAGCAAACAAACACGCTGACAAGCAAAAATAAATTGGCAATTTTGAACCGCGATTCTCGCTTACGGCCATACCACTCTGAGAACGCTCGATCTCGTCTGATCTCGGAAGCTAAGCAGGGTCGGGCCTGGTTAGTACTTGGATGGGAGACCGCCTGGGAATACCAGGTGCTGTAAGCTTTAATTTTTTTTTCTTTGCTTTCATGCTTAATTTAAGGATGAACATCTTCTGTGGTGGATAAAGTGTGAAAAGGTTAAACTGAAATTGCAGAAAAGGCATATAAGCAAACAAACACGCTGACAAGCAAAAATAAATTGGCAATTTTGAACCGCGATTCTCGCTTACGGCCATACCACTCTGAGAACGCTCGATCTCGTCTGATCTCGGAAGCTAAGCAGGGTCGGGCCTGGTTAGTACTTGGATGGGAGACCGCCTGGGAATACCAGGTGCTGTAAGCTTTAATTTTTTCTTTCTTTGCTTTCATGCTTAATTTAAGGATGAACATCTACTGTGGTGGATAAAGTATTATAAAGTTGAACTGTAATAGCAGGAAAGGCATATAAGCAAACAAACACGCTGACAAGCAAAAATAAATTGGCAATTTTGAACCGCGATTCTCGCTTACGGCCATACCACTCTGAGAACGCTCGATCTCGTCTGATCTCGGAAGCTAAGCAGGGTCGGGCCTGGTTAGTACTTGGATGGGAGACCGCCTGGGAATACCAGGTGCTGTAAGCTTTAATTTTTTTCTTTCTTTGCTTTCATGCTTAATTTAAGGATGAACATCTTCTGTGGTGGATAAAGTGTGAAAAGGTTAAACTGAAATTGCAGAAAGGCATATAAGCAAACAAACACGCTGACAAGCAAAAATAAATTGGCAATTTTGAACCGCGATTCTCGCTTACGGCCATACCACTCTGAGAACGCTCGATCTCGTCTGATCTCGGAAGCTAAGCAGGGTCGGGCCTGGTTAGTACTTGGATGGGAGACCGCCTGGGAATACCAGGTGCTGTAAGCTTTAATTTTTTTTTCTTTGCTTTCATGCTTAATTTAAGGATGAACATCTTCTGTGGTGGATAAAGTGTGAAAAGGTTAAACTGAAATTGCAGAAAAGGCATATAAGCAAACAAACACGCTGACAAGCAAAAATAAATTGGCAATTTTGAACCGCGATTCTCGCTTACGGCCATACCACTCTGAGAACGCTCGATCTCGTCTGATCTCGGAAGCTAAGCAGGGTCGGGCCTGGTTAGTACTTGGATGGGAGACCGCCTGGGAATACCAGGTGCTGTAAGCTTTAATTTTTTTCTTTCTTTGCTTTCATGCTTAATTTAAGGATGAACATCTACTGTGGTGGATAAAGTATTAAAAGGTTAACTGAATAGCAGGAAAGGCATATAAGCAAACAAACACGCTGACAAGCAAAAATAAATTGGCAATTTTGAACCGCGATTCTCGCTTACGGCCATACCACTCTGAGAACGCTCGATCTCGTCTGATCTCGGAAGCTAAGCAGGGTCGGGCCTGGTTAGTACTTGGATGGGAGACCGCCTGGGAATACCAGGTGCTGTAAGCTTTAATTTTTTCTTTCTTTGCTTTCATGCTTAATTTAAGGATGAACATCTCTGTGGTGGATAAAGTATTAAAAGTTAACTGAATAGCAGAAAAGGCATATAAGCAAACAAACACGCTGACAAGCAAAAATAAATTGGCAATTTTGAACCCGATTCTCGCTTACGGCCATACCACTCTGAGAACGCTCGATCTCGTCTGATCTCGGAAGCTAAGCAGGGTCGGGCCTGGTTAGTACTTGGATGGGAGACCGCCTGGGAATACCAGGTGCTGTAAGCTTTAATTTTTTCTTTCTTTGCTTTCATGCTTAATTTAAGGATGAACATCTTCTGTGGTGGATAAAGTGTGAAAAGGTTAAACTGAAATTGCAGAAAAGGCATATAAGCAAACAAACACGCTGACAAGCAAAAATAAATTGGCAATTTTGAACCGCGATTCTCGCTTACGGCCATACCACTCTGAGAACGCTCGATCTCGTCTGATCTCGGAAGCTAAGCAGGGTCGGGCCTGGTTAGTACTTGGATGGGAGACCGCCTGGGAATACCAGGTGCTGTAAGCTTTAATTTTTTTTTCTTTGCTTTCATGCTTAATTTAAGGATGAACATCTTCTGTGGTGGATAAAGTGTGAAAAGGTTAAACTGAAATTGCAGAAAAGGCATATAAGCAAACAAACACGCTGACAAGCAAAAATAAATTGGCAATTTTGAACCGCGATTCTCGCTTACGGCCATACCACTCTGAGAACGCTCGATCTCGTCTGATCTCGGAAGCTAAGCAGGGTCGGGCCTGGTTAGTACTTGGATGGGAGACCGCCTGGGAATACCAGGTGCTGTAAGCTTTAATTTTTTCTTTCTTTGCTTTCATGCTTAATTTAAGGATGAACATCTTCTGTGGTGGATAAAGTGTGAAAAGTTAAACTGAAATTGCAGAAAGGCATATAAGCAAACAAACACGCTGACAAGCAAAAATAAATTGGCAATTTTGAACCGCGATTCTCGCTTACGGCCATACCACTCTGAGAACGCTCGATCTCGTCTGATCTCGGAAGCTAAGCAGGGTCGGGCCTGGTTAGTACTTGGATGGGAGACCGCCTGGGAATACCAGGTGCTGTAAGCTTTAATTTTTTTTTCTTTGCTTTCATGCTTAATTTAAGGATGAACATCTTCTGTGGTGGATAAAGTGTGAAAAGGTTAAACTGAAATGCAGAAAGGCATATAAGCAAACAAACACGCTGACAAGCAAAAATAAATTGGCAATTTTGAACCGCGATTCTCGCTTACGGCCATACCACTCTGAGAACGCTCGATCTCGTCTGATCTCGGAAGCTAAGCAGGGTCGGGCCTGGTTAGTACTTGGATGGGAGACCGCCTGGGAATACCAGGTGCTGTAAGCTTTAATTTTTTTTTCTTTGCTTTCATGCTTAATTTAAGGATGAACATCTTCTGTGGTGGATAAAGTGTGAAAAGGTTAAACTGAAATGCAGAAAGGCATATAAGCAAACAAACACGCTGACAAGCAAAAATAAATTGGCAATTTTGAACCGCGATTCTCGCTTACGGCCATACCACTCTGAGAACGCTCGATCTCGTCTGATCTCGGAAGCTAAGCAGGGTCGGGCCTGGTTAGTACTTGGATGGGAGACCGCCTGGGAATACCAGGTGCTGTAAGCTTTAATTTTTTTTTCTTTGCTTTCATGCTTAATTTAAGGATGAACATCTACTGTGGTGGATAAAGTTTAAAAGTTAAACTGAAATGCAGAAAGGCATATAAGCAAACAAACACGCTGACAAGCAAAAATAAATTGGCAATTTTGAACCGCGATTCTCGCTTACGGCCATACCACTCTGAGAACGCTCGATCTCGTCTGATCTCGGAAGCTAAGCAGGGTCGGGCCTGGTTAGTACTTGGATGGGAGACCGCCTGGGAATACCAGGTGCTGTAAGCTTTAATTTTTTTTTCTTTGCTTTCATGCTTAATTTAAGGATGAACATCTTCTGTGGTGGATAAAGTGTGAAAAGGTTAAACTGAAATTGCAGAAAAGGCATATAAGCAAACAAACACGCTGACAAGCAAAAATAAATTGGCAATTTTGAACCGCGATTCTCGCTTACGGCCATACCACTCTGAGAACGCTCGATCTCGTCTGATCTCGGAAGCTAAGCAGGGTCGGGCCTGGTTAGTACTTGGATGGGAGACCGCCTGGGAATACCAGGTGCTGTAAGCTTTAATTTTTTTTTCTTTGCTTTCATGCTTAATTTAAGGATGAACATCTCTGTGGTGGATAAAGTATTAAAAGGTTAACTGAATAGCAGAAAGGCATATAAGCAAACAAACACGCTGACAAGCAAAAATAAATTGGCAATTTTGAACCGCGATTCTCGCTTACGGCCATACCACTCTGAGAACGCTCGATCTCGTCTGATCTCGGAAGCTAAGCAGGGTCGGGCCTGGTTAGTACTTGGATGGGAGACCGCCTGGGAATACCAGGTGCTGTAAGCTTTAATTTTTTCTTTCTTTGCTTTCATGCTTAATTTAAGGATGAACATCTCTGTGGTGGATAAAGTGTAAAAGGTTAAACTGAAATGCAGAAAAGGCATATAAGCAAACAAACACGCTGACAAGCAAAAATAAATTGGCAATTTTGAACCGCGATTCTCGCTTACGGCCATACCACTCTGAGAACGCTCGATCTCGTCTGATCTCGGAAGCTAAGCAGGGTCGGGCCTGGTTAGTACTTGGATGGGAGACCGCCTGGGAATACCAGGTGCTGTAAGCTTTAATTTTTTTTCTTCTTTGCTTTCATGCTTAATTTAAGGATGAACATCTTCTGTGGTGGATAAAGTGTGAAAAGGTTAAACTGAAATTGCAGAAAAGGCATATAAGCAAACAAACACGCTGACAAGCAAAAATAAATTGGCAATTTTGAACCGCGATTCTCGCTTACGGCCATACCACTCTGAGAACGCTCGATCTCGTCTGATCTCGGAAGCTAAGCAGGGTCGGGCCTGGTTAGTACTTGGATGGGAGACCGCCTGGGAATACCAGGTGCTGTAAGCTTTAATTTTTTTTTCTTTGCTTTCATGCTTAATTTAAGGATGAACATCTTCTGTGGTGGATAAAGTGTGAAAAGGTTAACTGAAATTGCAGAAAGGCATATAAGCAAACAAACACGCTGACAAGCAAAAATAAATTGGCAATTTTGAACCGCGATTCTCGCTTACGGCCATACCACTCTGAGAACGCTCGATCTCGTCTGATCTCGGAAGCTAAGCAGGGTCGGGCCTGGTTAGTACTTGGATGGGAGACCGCCTGGGAATACCAGGTGCTGTAAGCTTTAATTTTTTTTTCTTTGCTTTCATGCTTAATTTAAGGATGAACATCTACTGTGGTGGATAAAGTATTAAAAGGTTAAACTGAAATGCAGAAAGGCATATAAGCAAACAAACACGCTGACAAGCAAAAATAAATTGGCAATTTTGAACCGCGATTCTCGCTTACGGCCATACCACTCTGAGAACGCTCGATCTCGTCTGATCTCGGAAGCTAAGCAGGGTCGGGCCTGGTTAGTACTTGGATGGGAGACCGCCTGGGAATACCAGGTGCTGTAAGCTTTAATTTTTTTTTCTTTGCTTTCATGCTTAATTTAAGGATGAACATCTTCTGTGGTGGATAAAGTGTAAAAGTTAAACTGAAATGCAGAAAGGCATATAAGCAAACAAACACGCTGACAAGCAAAAATAAATTGGCAATTTTGAACCGCGATTCTCGCTTACGGCCATACCACTCTGAGAACGCTCGATCTCGTCTGATCTCGGAAGCTAAGCAGGGTCGGGCCTGGTTAGTACTTGGATGGGAGACCGCCTGGGAATACCAGGTGCTGTAAGCTTTAATTTTTTCTTTCTTTGCTTTCATGCTTAATTTAAGGATGAACATCTTCTGTGGTGGATAAAGTGTGAAAAGGTTAAACTGAAATTGCAGAAAAGGCATATAAGCAAACAAACACGCTGACAAGCAAAAATAAATTGGCAATTTTGAACCGCGATTCTCGCTTACGGCCATACCACTCTGAGAACGCTCGATCTCGTCTGATCTCGGAAGCTAAGCAGGGTCGGGCCTGGTTAGTACTTGGATGGGAGACCGCCTGGGAATACCAGGTGCTGTAAGCTTTAATTTTTTTTTCTTTGCTTTCATGCTTAATTTAAGGATGAACATCTTCTGTGGTGGATAAAGTGTGAAAAGTTAACTGAAATTGCAGAAAAGGCATATAAGCAAACAAACACGCTGACAAGCAAAAATAAATTGGCAATTTTGAACCCGATTCTCGCTTACGGCCATACCACTCTGAGAACGCTCGATCTCGTCTGATCTCGGAAGCTAAGCAGGGTCGGGCCTGGTTAGTACTTGGATGGGAGACCGCCTGGGAATACCAGGTGCTGTAAGCTTTAATTTTTTTTTCTTTGCTTTCATGCTTAATTTAAGGATGAACATCTTCTGTGGTGGATAAAGTGTGAAAAGTTAACTGAAATGCAGAAAGGCATATAAGCAAACAAACACGCTGACAAGCAAAAATAAATTGGCAATTTTGAACCGCGATTCTCGCTTACGGCCATACCACTCTGAGAACGCTCGATCTCGTCTGATCTCGGAAGCTAAGCAGGGTCGGGCCTGGTTAGTACTTGGATGGGAGACCGCCTGGGAATACCAGGTGCTGTAAGCTTTAATTTTTTCTTTCTTTGCTTTCATGCTTAATTTAAGGATGAACATCTACTGTGGTGGATAAAGTATTAAAAGTTAACTGAATAGCAGGAAAGGCATATAAGCAAACAAACACGCTGACAAGCAAAAATAAATTGGCAATTTTGAACCGCGATTCTCGCTTACGGCCATACCACTCTGAGAACGCTCGATCTCGTCTGATCTCGGAAGCTAAGCAGGGTCGGGCCTGGTTAGTACTTGGATGGGAGACCGCCTGGGAATACCAGGTGCTGTAAGCTTTAATTTTTTCTTTCTTTGCTTTCATGCTTAATTTAAGGATGAACATCTTCTGTGGTGGATAAAGTGTGAAAAGGTTAACTGAAATTGCAGAAAGGCATATAAGCAAACAAACACGCTGACAAGCAAAAATAAATTGGCAATTTTGAACCGCGATTCTCGCTTACGGCCATACCACTCTGAGAACGCTCGATCTCGTCTGATCTCGGAAGCTAAGCAGGGTCGGGCCTGGTTAGTACTTGGATGGGAGACCGCCTGGGAATACCAGGTGCTGTAAGCTTTAATTTTTTTTTCTTTGCTTTCATGCTTAATTTAAGGATGAACATCTTCTGTGGTGGATAAAGTGTGAAAAGGTTAAACTGAAATTGCAGAAAAGGCATATAAGCAAACAAACACGCTGACAAGCAAAAATAAATTGGCAATTTTGAACCGCGATTCTCGCTTACGGCCATACCACTCTGAGAACGCTCGATCTCGTCTGATCTCGGAAGCTAAGCAGGGTCGGGCCTGGTTAGTACTTGGATGGGAGACCGCCTGGGAATACCAGGTGCTGTAAGCTTTAATTTTTTCTTTCTTTGCTTTCATGCTTAATTTAAGGATGAACATCTACTGTGGTGGATAAAGTTTAAAAGTTAACTGAATGCAGAAAGGCATATAAGCAAACAAACACGCTGACAAGCAAAAATAAATTGGCAATTTTGAACCGCGATTCTCGCTTACGGCCATACCACTCTGAGAACGCTCGATCTCGTCTGATCTCGGAAGCTAAGCAGGGTCGGGCCTGGTTAGTACTTGGATGGGAGACCGCCTGGGAATACCAGGTGCTGTAAGCTTTAATTTTTTTTTCTTTGCTTTCATGCTTAATTTAAGGATGAACATCTTCTGTGGTGGATAAAGTGTGAAAAGGTTAAACTGAAATGCAGAAAAGGCATATAAGCAAACAAACACGCGACAAGCAAAAATAAATTGGCAATTTTGAACCGCGATTCTCGCTTACGGCCATACCACTCTGAGAACGCTCGATCTCGTCTGATCTCGGAAGCTAAGCAGGGTCGGGCCTGGTTAGTACTTGGATGGGAGACCGCCTGGGAATACCAGGTGCTGTAAGCTTTAATTTTTTTTTCTTTGCTTTCATGCTTAATTTAAGGATGAACATCTTCTGTGGTGGATAAAGTTTAAAAGGTTAACTGAAATGCAGAAAGGCATATAAGCAAACAAACACGCTGACAAGCAAAAATAAATTGGCAATTTTGAACCGCGATTCTCGCTTACGGCCATACCACTCTGAGAACGCTCGATCTCGTCTGATCTCGGAAGCTAAGCAGGGTCGGGCCTGGTTAGTACTTGGATGGGAGACCGCCTGGGAATACCAGGTGCTGTAAGCTTTAATTTTTTTTTTCTTTGCTTTCATGCTTAATTTAAGGATGAACATCTTCTGTGGTGGATAAAGTGTGAAAAGGTTAACTGAAATGCAGAAAGGCATATAAGCAAACAAACACGCTGACAAGCAAAAATAAATTGGCAATTTTGAACCGCGATTCTCGCTTACGGCCATACCACTCTGAGAACGCTCGATCTCGTCTGATCTCGGAAGCTAAGCAGGGTCGGGCCTGGTTAGTACTTGGATGGGAGACCGCCTGGGAATACCAGGTGCTGTAAGCTTTAATTTTTTTTTCTTTGCTTTCATGCTTAATTTAAGGATGAACATCTTCTGTGGTGGATAAAGTGTGAAAAGGTTAAACTGAAATGCAGAAAAGGCATATAAGCAAACAAACACGCTGACAAGCAAAAATAAATTGGCAATTTTGAACCGCGATTCTCGCTTACGGCCATACCACTCTGAGAACGCTCGATCTCGTCTGATCTCGGAAGCTAAGCAGGGTCGGGCCTGGTTAGTACTTGGATGGGAGACCGCCTGGGAATACCAGGTGCTGTAAGCTTTAATTTTTTTTCTCTTCCTTTGCTTTCATGCTTAATTTAAGGATGAACATCTACTGTGGTGGATAAAGTATTATAAAAGTTGAACTGGAATAGCAGGAAAGGCATATAAGCAAACAAACACGCTGACAAGCAAAAATAAATTGGCAATTTTGAACCCGATTCTCGCTTACGGCCATACCACTCTGAGAACGCTCGATCTCGTCTGATCTCGGAAGCTAAGCAGGGTCGGGCCTGGTTAGTACTTGGATGGGAGACCGCCTGGGAATACCAGGTGCTGTAAGCTTTAATTTTTTTTTCTTTGCTTTCATGCTTAATTTAAGGATGAACATCTTCTGTGGTGGATAAAGTGTGAAAAGGTTAAACTGAAATTGCAGAAAAGGCATATAAGCAAACAAACACGCTGACAAGCAAAAATAAATTGGCAATTTTGAACCGCGATTCTCGCTTACGGCCATACCACTCTGAGAACGCTCGATCTCGTCTGATCTCGGAAGCTAAGCAGGGTCGGGCCTGGTTAGTACTTGGATGGGAGACCGCCTGGGAATACCAGGTGCTGTAAGCTTTAATTTTTTTTTTCTTTGCTTTCATGCTTAATTTAAGGATGAACATCTACTGTGGTGGATAAAGTATTATAAAAGTTGAACTGAATAGCAGGAAAGGCATATAAGCAAACAAACACGCTGACAAGCAAAAATAAATTGGCAATTTTGAACCGCGATTCTCGCTTACGGCCATACCACTCTGAGAACGCTCGATCTCGTCTGATCTCGGAAGCTAAGCAGGGTCGGGCCTGGTTAGTACTTGGATGGGAGACCGCCTGGGAATACCAGGTGCTGTAAGCTTTAATTTTTTTCTTTCTTTGCTTTCATGCTTAATTTAAGGATGAACATCTACTGTGGTGGATAAAGTATTAAAAGTTGAACTGAATAGCAGAAAGGCATATAAGCAAACAAACACGCTGACAAGCAAAAATAAATTGGCAATTTTGAACCGCGATTCTCGCTTACGGCCATACCACTCTGAGAACGCTCGATCTCGTCTGATCTCGGAAGCTAAGCAGGGTCGGGCCTGGTTAGTACTTGGATGGGAGACCGCCTGGGAATACCAGGTGCTGTAAGCTTTAATTTTTTCTTTCTTTGCTTTCATGCTTAATTTAAGGATGAACATCTTCTGTGGTGGATAAAGTGTGAAAAGGTTAAACTGAAATTGCAGAAAAGGCATATAAGCAAAAAAACACGCTGACAAGCAAAAATAAATTGGCAATTTTGAACCGCGATTCTCGCTTACGGCCATACCACTCTGAGAACGCTCGATCTCGTCTGATCTCGCAAGCTAAGCAGGGTCGGGCCTGGTTAGTACTTGGATGGGAGACCGCCTGGGAATACCAGGTGCTGTAAGCTTTAATTTTTTTCTTTCTTTGCTTTCATGCTTAATTTAAGGATGAACATCTTCTGTGGTGGATAAAGTGTAAAAGGTTAAACTGAAATGCAGAAAGGCATATAAGCAAACAAACACGCTGACAAGCAAAAATAAATTGGCAATTTTGAACCGCGATTCTCGCTTACGGCCATACCACTCTGAGAACGCTCGATCTCGTCTGATCTCGGAAGCTAAGCAGGGTCGGGCCTGGTTAGTACTTGGATGGGAGACCGCCTGGGAATACCAGGTGCTGTAAGCTTTAATTTTTTTTTCTTTGCTTTCATGCTTAATTTAAGGATGAACATCTTCTGTGGTGGATAAAGTGTGAAAAGGTTAAACTGAAATGCAGAAAGGCATATAAGCAAACAAACACGCTGACAAGCAAAAATAAATTGGCAATTTTGAACCGCGATTCTCGCTTACGGCCATACCACTCTGAGAACGCTCGATCTCGTCTGATCTCGGAAGCTAAGCAGGGTCGGGCCTGGTTAGTACTTGGATGGGAGACCGCCTGGGAATACCAGGTGCTGTAAGCTTTAATTTTTTCTTTCTTTGCTTTCATGCTTAATTTAAGGATGAACATCTTCTGTGGTGGATAAAGTTTAAAAGGTTAAACTGAAATTGCAGAAAAGGCATATAAGCAAACAAACACGCTGACAAGCAAAAATAAATTGGCAATTTTGAACCCGATTCTCGCTTACGGCCATACCACTCTGAGAACGCTCGATCTCGTCTGATCTCGGAAGCTAAGCAGGGTCGGGCCTGGTTAGTACTTGGATGGGAGACCGCCTGGGAATACCAGGTGCTGTAAGCTTTAATTTTTTTTTCTTTGCTTTCATGCTTAATTTAAGGATGAACATCTTCTGTGGTGGATAAAGTGTGAAAAGGTTAAACTGAAATTGCAGAAAGGCATATAAGCAAACAAACACGCTGACAAGCAAAAATAAATTGGCAATTTTGAACCGCGATTCTCGCTTACGGCCATACCACTCTGAGAACGCTCGATCTCGTCTGATCTCGGAAGCTAAGCAGGGTCGGGCCTGGTTAGTACTTGGATGGGAGACCGCCTGGGAATACCAGGTGCTGTAAGCTTTAATTTTTTCTTTCTTTGCTTTCATGCTTAATTTAAGGATGAACATCTCTGTGGTGGATAAAGTGTAAAAGGTTAAACTGAAATTGCAGAAAGGCATATAAGCAAACAAACACGCTGACAAGCAAAAATAAATTGGCAATTTTGAACCGCGATTCTCGCTTACGGCCATACCACTCTGAGAACGCTCGATCTCGTCTGATCTCGGAAGCTAAGCAGGGTCGGGCCTGGTTAGTACTTGGATGGGAGACCGCCTGGGAATACCAGGTGCTGTAAGCTTTAATTTTTTTTTCTTTGCTTTCATGCTTAATTTAAGGATGAACATCTTCTGTGGTGGATAAAGTGTGAAAAGGTTAAACTGAAATTGCAGAAAGGCATATAAGCAAACAAACACGCTGACAAGCAAAAATAAATTGGCAATTTTGAACCGCGATTCTCGCTTACGGCCATACCACTCTGAGAACGCTCGATCTCGTCTGATCTCGGAAGCTAAGCAGGGTCGGGCCTGGTTAGTACTTGGATGGGAGACCGCCTGGGAATACCAGGTGCTGTAAGCTTTAATTTTTTTTTCTTTGCTTTCATGCTTAATTTAAGGATGAACATCTCTGTGGTGGATAAAGTGTGAAAAGGTTAAACTGAAATTGCAGAAAGGCATATAAGCAAACAAACACGCTGACAAGCAAAAATAAATTGGCAATTTTGAACCGCGATTCTCGCTTACGGCCATACCACTCTGAGAACGCTCGATCTCGTCTGATCTCGGAAGCTAAGCAGGGTCGGGCCTGGTTAGTACTTGGATGGGAGACCGCCTGGGAATACCAGGTGCTGTAAGCTTTAATTTTTTTCTTTCTTTGCTTTCATGCTTAATTTAAGGATGAACATCTACTGTGGTGGATAAAGTTTAAAAGTTGAACTGAATAGCAGAAAGGCATATAAGCAAACAAACACGCTGACAAGCAAAAATAAATTGGCAATTTTGAACCGCGATTCTCGCTTACGGCCATACCACTCTGAGAACGCTCGATCTCGTCTGATCTCGGAAGCTAAGCAGGGTCGGGCCTGGTTAGTACTTGGATGGGAGACCGCCTGGGAATACCAGGTGCTGTAAGCTTTAATTTTTTTTTCTTTGCTTTCATGCTTAATTTAAGGATGAACATCTTCTGTGGTGGATAAAGTGTGAAAAGGTTAACTGAAATGCAGAAAGGCATATAAGCAAACAAACACGCTGACAAGCAAAAATAAATTGGCAATTTTGAACCGCGATTCTCGCTTACGGCCATACCACTCTGAGAACGCTCGATCTCGTCTGATCTCGGAAGCTAAGCAGGGTCGGGCCTGGTTAGTACTTGGATGGGAGACCGCCTGGGAATACCAGGTGCTGTAAGCTTTAATTTTTTCTTTCTTTGCTTTCATGCTTAATTTAAGGATGAACATCTTCTGTGGTGGATAAAGTGTGAAAAGGTTAAACTGAATTGCAGAAAAGGCATATAAGCAAACAAACACGCTGACAAGCAAAAATAAATTGGCAATTTTGAACCGCGATTCTCGCTTACGGCCATACCACTCTGAGAACGCTCGATCTCGTCTGATCTCGGAAGCTAAGCAGGGTCGGGCCTGGTTAGTACTTGGATGGGAGACCGCCTGGGAATACCAGGTGCTGTAAGCTTTAATTTTTTTTTCTTTGCTTTCATGCTTAATTTAAGGATGAACATCTTCTGTGGTGGATAAAGTGTGAAAAGGTTAAACTGAAATTGCAGAAAAGGCATATAAGCAAACAAACACGCTGACAAGCAAAAATAAATTGGCAATTTTGAACCCGATTCTCGCTTACGGCCATACCACTCTGAGAACGCTCGATCTCGTCTGATCTCGGAAGCTAAGCAGGTCGGGCCTGGTTAGTACTTGGATGGGAGACCGCCTGGGAATACCAGGTGCTGTAAGCTTTAATTTTTTTTCTTCCTTTGCTTTCATGCTTAATTTAAGGATGAACATCTTCTGTGGTGGATAAAGTGTGAAAAGGTTAAACTGAAATTGCAGAAAGGCATATAAGCAAACAAACACGCTGACAAGCAAAAATAAATTGGCAATTTTGAACCGCGATTCTCGCTTACGGCCATACCACTCTGAGAACGCTCGATCTCGTCTGATCTCGGAAGCTAAGCAGGGTCGGGCCTGGTTAGTACTTGGATGGGAGACCGCCTGGGAATACCAGGTGCTGTAAGCTTTAATTTTTTTTTCTTTGCTTTCATGCTTAATTTAAGGATGAACATCTTCTGTGGTGGATAAAGTGTGAAAAGGTTAAACTGAAATTGCAGAAAGGCATATAAGCAAACAAACACGCTGACAAGCAAAAATAAATTGGCAATTTTGAACCCGATTCTCGCTTACGGCCATACCACTCTGAGAACGCTCGATCTCGTCTGATCTCGGAAGCTAAGCAGGGTCGGGCCTGGTTAGTACTTGGATGGGAGACCGCCTGGGAATACCAGGTGCTGTAAGCTTTAATTTTTTTTTCTTTGCTTTCATGCTTAATTTAAGGATGAACATCTCTGTGGTGGATAAAGTTGAAAAGTTAAACTGAAATGCAGAAAGGCATATAAGCAAACAAACACGCTGACAAGCAAAAATAAATTGGCAATTTTGAACCGCGATTCTCGCTTACGGCCATACCACTCTGAGAACGCTCGATCTCGTCTGATCTCGGAAGCTAAGCAGGGTCGGGCCTGGTTAGTACTTGGATGGGAGACCGCCTGGGAATACCAGGTGCTGTAAGCTTTAATTTTTTCTTTCTTTGCTTTCATGCTTAATTTAAGGATGAACATCTTCTGTGGTGGATAAAGTGTGAAAAGGTTAACTGAAATTGCAGAAAGGCATATAAGCAAACAAACACGCTGACAAGCAAAAATAAATTGGCAATTTTGAACCCGATCTCGCTTACGGCCATACCACTCTGAGAACGCTCGATCTCGTCTGATCTCGGAAGCTAAGCAGGGTCGGGCCTGGTTAGTACTTGGATGGGAGACCGCCTGGGAATACCAGGTGCTGTAAGCTTTAATTTTTTTTTCTTTGCTTTCATGCTTAATTTAAGGATGAACATCTTCTGTGGTGGATAAAGTGTGAAAAGGTTAAACTGAAATGCAGAAAAGGCATATAAGCAAACAAACACGCTGACAAGCAAAAATAAATTGGCAATTTTGAACCGCGATTCTCGCTTACGGCCATACCACTCTGAGAACGCTCGATCTCGTCTGATCTCGGAAGCTAAGCAGGGTCGGGCCTGGTTAGTACTTGGATGGGAGACCGCCTGGGAATACCAGGTGCTGTAAGCTTTAATTTTTTTCTTTCTTTGCTTTCATGCTTAATTTAAGGATGAACATCTTCTGTGGTGGATAAAGTGTGAAAAGGTTAAACTGAAATTGCAGAAAGGCATATAAGCAAACAAACACGCTGACAAGCAAAAATAAATTGGCAATTTTGAACCGATTCTCGCTTACGGCCATACCACTCTGAGAACGCTCGATCTCGTCTGATCTCGGAAGCTAAGCAGGGTCGGGCCTGGTTAGTACTTGGATGGGAGACCGCCTGGGAATACCAGGTGCTGTAAGCTTTAATTTTTTTTTCTTTGCTTTCATGCTTAATTTAAGGATGAACATCTTCTGTGGTGGATAAAGTGTGAAAAGGTTAAACTGAATGCAGAAAGGCATATAAGCAAACAAACACGCTGACAAGCAAAAATAAATTGGCAATTTTGAACCGCGATTCTCGCTTACGGCCATACCACTCTGAGAACGCTCGATCTCGTCTGATCTCGGAAGCTAAGCAGGGTCGGCCTGGTTAGTACTTGGATGGGAGACCGCCTGGGAATACCAGGTGCTGTAAGCTTTAATTTTTTCTTTCCTTTGCTTTCATGCTTAATTAAGGATGAACATCTACTGTGGTGGATAAAGTATTATAAAAGTTGAACTGAATAGCAGGAAAGGCATATAAGCAAACAAACACGCTGACAAGCAAAAATAAATTGGCAATTTTGAACCGCGATTCTCGCTTACGGCCATACCACTCTGAGAACGCTCGATCTCGTCTGATCTCGGAAGCTAAGCAGGGTCGGGCCTGGTTAGTACTTGGATGGGAGACCGCCTGGGAATACCAGGTGCTGTAAGCTTTAATTTTTTTTCTTTTGCTTTCATGCTTAATTTAAGGATGAACATCTTCTTGGTGGATAAGTGTTAAAAAGGTTAAACTGTAATTAGCAGGAAAGGCATATAAGCAAACAAAACACGACAAGCAAAAATAAATTGGCAATTTTGAAACCAATTCTCGCTTACGGCCATACCCACTCTGAGAACGCTCGATCTCGTCTGATCTCGGAAGCTAAGCAGGGTCGGGCTGGTTAGTACTTGGATGGGAGACCGCTGGAATACCAGGTGCTGTAAGCTTTAATTTTTTTTCTCTTCCTTTGCTTTCATGCTTAATTTAAGGATGAACATCTTCTGTGGTGGATAAAGTGTGAAA
>JBCEWE010001906.1:0-21726 GCA_039877035.1 Silurus lanzhouensis | reverse complement strand
CACACCTTTTGCTTCGAAGGTAACACAACTTTTGGCTAAAAGCTTAGCAATTGACTGGCATTTTAATATTCCCTATCACCCACAGTCAGCTGGAGTGGTAGAGAGAACAAACAGAACCATTAAGGAACGTATTACTAAAGCCTGCATTAAAACAGGCCGAAATTGGACTGTTGTTCTCCCGGTAGTACTCACAGAAATGAAAATGACCCCATCTTCAACAAAACTAACTAACCTTTGAAGGGGACGCACTGGCATTTCTTCCTCAGGTAACCTGGAAGTGATGGTGGACGACTACGTTTCTGCCCTGGTTGAGAAATTGAATTCTATCAGTGCTGATGTCTCACTAACTCTTCCTCTGCCCACAAATAAGCCAACACACCCTTTTGTGCCTAATCAGCAGGTCCTATAAGAAGTCTGAAGCCTACCAAGGTCGTTGAGCCGAAGTATCTGGGTCCAGCGACTGTTCTAGCTGTAACCAGAACTGGAGTTCTGACTGATTATCAGCCACAGTGGATACACGCAAGCAGGATCAAACAGCACCCACTTAATCTATGCACTAATTGGTCTGTTGGCCTAAGAAGCCTGCCTAAGTGAGTATTCAGGGCTGAAACAGTTGAGAGCCCACGGAAAGATCCTTTCTTTATAGTAGAAAGGGGGCCACCTCGGGGTGAAGATCTGACTCACTTAACTGTTAGTTTAGCTCACCCTGATACCTGCTCTAGGTCTAAATTCTATAACTATATATGCATAGTTGTAACTAGACTCCAAATTTTTCTTATTCTCTTGAACACATTATTCAGTGAGAAGAAACTGTTCTGTATACCTTATAATACTGCTAATAGACATACTGAACAAGCACTGAGAAATAATTGTCTCATGACGTCTTGGAGAACGTGAAACAACTGCTGAACAAAGTATTTTTGAGAAGATTAAGAGTTTGTTTACGAGTGTTGAACACTATTTTGTTTTAGGAATGATTCTTGTATTGATTGTAGGAATTATACTTTGTATGTTGCCATGTTTGATGACGATGGTAAAACAGGCTATAAAGGCCTCGATTGGAGTGGTGATGATGAAGGATTATATGCATGTAGGAAAAGAATGAAATGGAATCTGTATGTTTTGTTTGTCTTTATCTTCTCATTTGCAGTTTATGTCACCGATTCTGTTCCCAGGATGAACATCCTATGTTTTGGTGTGTGATGCTAAATCATAAATGATTTAAAGTGGCCATTGTTAGTGTTAAGATGTTTCTCACACTATCTCACACACACTCCTTTATCTGTTCAGTGTCTATAGAACATTTACGATGTGAGTCCTTATCTGGGCTCACACATCTCCGGCTAGTATATCCTCTTGTCTAAACAGGAAACAAGTTTAGGACAGCCTTTTCTCTCTATGTGTATATGTACGTTCTGCTACCTGCAATAAAGAGAAGAAGAAAAGGAACATGCATTCTGTGTGCTGTGTATTTCTTCTTTCCTGATATCAGAAAGGCACCACGGGCATAGCAGGTCGTATGGAAAACCTCTCCAAGAATTAAGTTTCGTTTGGGCATGATAAAAATCTAACAATGTTAATGAGCTGTTTATCCAGTTATCATCTGTTAACCTGTTATTTCAACAAAACCAGATTTTCTTCTGCAAACCAAGTTCAAGAAAATGCTACAAGGAATTGACTCCCATGTCGTGTTTGCTGGACTTTAGAATGTAATACTTTATTGCACTGAGGTGCTTTAGTACCTAAAGGTCTACATTTATCATATTTATGATTTTATAATGAATAATTTGTATTATTATTATTATATGCAGATTTACACATTTATGAAACCCAAAGTGATAAAATGATTAAATTCCTAATAATTGGTTTTGCTTAAACAATAAAACTGGACTGGACTGATCTTGCTGATCAAAGCAAGAAACATTCATAAATCCCCCAAAACTATAATAATAATAATAATAATAATAATAATAATAATAATAATAATAATAATAATAATAATAATAACTGCAGTTGGTCAGATGTCAGTCTCACACTGCCCTCTAGTGGCCCTGTCAGGACTTTCTTTTTACTTAATTCTGTACAAATATTATTAATGGTGTTTTGTTGTCTAGTTATATGTGATGTTGATCTTTTACAAAGCAACATATTTTTCTTAATAATATTAAACTGTCTAAAACTTAAACTGTTGATTAAATCAGCTGATCAAAATTTATATAATAAATAATGTAGAAATAACGAGTACAGATTTAATAACATTTAAACAATTTATTTTGTCAAAAACATTTTATAAAATCCAGTCTTTATGTTAAGAAACTGCATGAAGTTAGTATTAAATGTATTAAAAGTATCATCTAAATGCAAGAACTCAATCAAACATGTTAGAATCCAATATAAACTTGATCAAATCTCAAATCAGACTCTGAACTGTACGAATGCTATTTGTTCTGTTATTGAACTAGAAACAGTGAATGTTGAGATGTTTGGGAACTGATTATTGTCTGTATATATGCAGGTCAGGGGTTTTTTCATGCTGGAACACCGTTCATTACAATGAGATGATGATGTAAGATGACCAGCCAAACCACGGAGACGAAGCTGACTGAGGTGAACCCCTCAAACTAACCCAGGAACAGAGAAGGAACTTTCTGACCACCTGCTGGTTTTGCACAAACAAAACAAAAGTTTATTTTTCTTTAATAAAACTGCTGAAAGAAATATTTTTAAGGAGACAGAATTTTTTATGTTACAGATTTTGTTAGAACTGTGGAATCGAGTCATTTACCAGTGAATCTTTAGATTCAGACTCAATTGAACCGAATCCAGTGAACCGACTTTTTTGAGTTATTGTTACACTGTTGCTAACATTATTATCAGATTTATTATTATTATTATTATTATTATTATTACTAACACATTATTAGATATTACGTTCATTAAAATGAAATTTTATAGAAAAAATGATAACTAAATGAACAATTCCCTATGTTATGTTATAATTATCTCATTCATACAGCTGAGCAGTTGAGGGCCCATGATAGCAGCTCCAACAGTCATTTAGTTGAATCTTCTGAGGAGAAGTGGGTTCCACCCACCAGCCATCAACCAGAAAAGAGGTTCAAGCAGTCTCCAAACTCAGCACCTGTTTCAGCTCTACCAGTAAGAGTGAGAGACAGAAAATCCCAGTCTTCACTGGTTGTATCCCCCAACACACCTGAAGAGAGGTGGAATCAGGATTTTACACCCCAGCCAGTCTGTAGACCATCTGTCATAGCACTGGTTGATAAGATGTTGGGAACGGGCTACAAACTGTTCGTTGATGACTTCTACACAAGTCCAGCACTGTTTAGAGATCTACTAAAAAAAAACATCTGAGCATGTGGGAAATTTCAGTCCACAAACCCTCAAACCATCACCAACAAGCTTCTGAAAAAAGCTCCTCGAGGCCTCATCACTGGCTGAGAGAAGAGGATGTGCTGTTTGTAGAATGGAAGGAGAAAAGGAAGGTCCAGATGTGCTCCATCATTCACAGAGGCACTGAAGGAAGCATTGTGCTACTTTTATTTTCATTACTTTCTTCTTCTACTGTTTTTCTAATGTTCAAATACCAGTCTTATGCTTATTGTGTGAATGTTATTATTCCCAGTACATTTGGTTATCAGGCTGCTTTTCCTCAAACAGACGGAGGGAGAAAAGGACTACACACAGTCTCAGAATAATGTTTATAGGAATCTCCTTTTTATTGTATTTTCTTCAAAGTTAAAATATAAACTCATTACACATGTGACTTTTAACCCGTCACTATTCTGGATTGTTTCAGGACCGAATTCATGTATTTATATATAAAAAAAATAATGTTTTATGACGTACACATTTTTTTCTAAGGAACTTCAGCATCTTTGGATGATGTAAAGCCCAAAGTGTGTTCTTTCAAAAGAGATGTAAATTGTGTATGTAGCACACTGTTGTCAGGAACTTTTACCATTGAAAGTCAGGAAAAAGTAGCTAAAAATGCACCAGTTGTTGAAAACAAAACCAATATAGAAACATTTATTCCGGCTCATAAATCCTATAAAACATGCAGCATTAAACATGAACTTCCAGCAGATGAACATCTCATAATACTGTCTGGAAGTGAGAAATGTACAGGTTGTTTTTACTCCATACACATGAACTTACTTTGATCAGAAACACAATCATACTCCAAATCAATTCATCAATAAAGTCAATAAAAGAATCCCAAACTGCTGTGTGTCTTGTCCTTGCTATTAATGACGTCATTAGAGCTCCACTACTTCTAATGACCTGCTGTGACAGTGAGCTCTAATACACATCACACTGCCACCTACTGGTCATTTATGATTCTGCAACATTCATAGAGTCACTCCGGTCAACTTCCGGTTCTCAACTCGGATTCACTCGCTTTATACACAGTTTACAGCCGTTTTTATCTTATTTATGACTGTAATATCGCTCTTCTCTCAGGAACAACAGAAAAGATGTGAAGACATGACATTTTATCCGCTCTTTACCTCTGTAATGTGCGCATGCGCATAGTGTCAGGTTAAAAGAGACCGGGTTACGTCACAGACGGAGGGCGGGGCATCTCCTTGTGACGTCACAGTAAGGCAACGTCTACAATTGGTAAAGCGTCTCTGTTTCTCTCATTTCCGAGGTTTTTGCTTGTGAGTAAAGAGGCATAAACATGGAGCTCTTCAGAAGGTTGAGAGAGTTTTTTCGAACCAGAAGAACGAAGAAAACTAAGCAGATTGCTGAAATGAAGGAGAAGCTGGAACACATGGAGAAAGTAGTGAAAGACTTGGATGCATTTTCTCTTCTAATGATAGAGAAGATAACAGAAGAGAAAGAAGAGAAAGCCATTCTGCTACAGACGGTGCAAAAGCTGGAGGCTACTTTGGCTTCTGAGCGAAAGCAGCAGGAACAGGACATAACTGAGAGAAGCCAGAGCTGGGCGAGAGAACAAAAACAACTGGAGGAACGTGTTGCTCAGCTTGAGTTTATTTTGGAGCAGACCACCATGGAGCTCCAGTCTTCCCTGAAAATCCATGAGGAACTGGAGAAAACTGTAGATTGTGAGAGAGAGAGCTGGACGAGAGAACAAACGAAAGTGGAGGAACATGGTGCTCAGCTTGAGGTCACTTTGGAACAGACCACCATGGAGCTCCAGTCTTCCCTGAAAATCCATGAGGAACTGGAGAAAACTGTAGAAGGTGAGAGAGAGAGCTGGAAGAGAGAACAAAAACGACTGGAGGAACATGTTGCTCAGCTTAAGCTCACTTTGGAACAGACCACCATGGAGCTCCAGGATACTCAGAATCACTGTGAGAAAGTAAAAAATAGCGCAGAGCAGGAGAGAGATCATTTGATCAGAGACAAAGAGCGACTGGAGGAACGTGTTGCTAAGTTTGAGCCCACGTTGGATTTTAAAGAAAAACAAGAAGACGAAAGAGAGAAAACTAAACTTGACATAGAGGAGAGGAACAACTTACAGCTTCAGACCAACAGGGGGCTCCAGGATACCCAGAATCTCTGTGAGGAAGAAAAGAAGACTTCAGAGAATAAAACAGATCATTATATGAGAGTCCGAGAGCGACGGGAGGAAAGTGTTGCTCAGCTGAGACAAGAAAACATTCAAAAGAAAAGGAGAAATAGAAAAAAAGAAGACACAAGAGAAACAGAGAGTCTGAACATGCCTTTTTCCTCTTTCTGTTTCTCTTATGGTTATTTATGATAATTTTACACTTATAGTCAATAGTATAAAGCTGAGTGTAAAACTATTGTATCTTGTAGATCGTCTCGTCTTTTAATCATTTTTTATTTCTGTCTTGTCAAATCTTTTTTTATCTTTTTTTTAATCTTGATTTTAATCTTTTACCACAATAAGACACAATAAACACTATTAACAACCATTATTTTTGTCTTCCTTACAAATGCCGTATGACCTCCTCATGGATTCTTCCACTTAGTTTATATCCCTCTTGTGGGGCAGGGGGCTGTGGCTCGGGGTCATAATGCTGAGGGGGAGGGAGGTCAGGAGGGAGAGGGAAACTGGTCCTCAGTGCCACATTGTGCAAAACACCACACACCCTGATAATCTTACACACATTTTCCAGGTGGTATAGAAGTCTTCCACCTGAGACATCCAGAGCTCCACATCTGCATTTCAGGAGGTGAGGAGCGTCTGAGGGGTGAAGCCTCTGTCACCTGTCATATTAAAGACTACATCAGGACAATGTTTACAATTTCTACATGTTGTTAAAGTCACCAAGAAGCCAGTCATCACGTCCTGCAGCTGCCTGTAGTCTGTTCCCTACACTGCTATGTGTCAGGATAAAGGAATCATGTGCTGAAGCAGGTCAGTGTGCCACAGTGAAGGGAAACCTGATGTATCAACTACCCACCTTAATAATAACATCCAAAATGACAGGCATTATGACACTCAGGGGCAGATACCAGACCTCTAGCATGAGATTTAATAGAATTATATTATATCTAAAGAAGGTCTTTGTGAAAAGTTGATTATATATAATATTTATATAAAGTATTTCCCTGTCTGCCATTTCCCACTAAAACAACCTGTTGTCATTAACCCCAGAGTGGTGAGGACCTGTATTTGGACGGGGATGGCATGGTTCTGGTGTGTTTCCCTCTGTAGTACTGGACCCAATTCAGCACATAGATCCAGGAGCACAGCTGTAGGAATCTAAATCAGCTTATTAGCCAGTCATCATCATGGGCCAAGAAATCATCATGATCCCTGGAGACTCTTTTTCTCCTTAATCTTCCATTGGCACAGCAGCATTTATGATTTATTCCAGCTCATTATGGAAAGATAAAATAAACTGATATTTGGTCCTGTGTCATGAACATAAAAGCAATAATAGCTACAGAAAAGCTCCTGCTTCCCTCTGTAGCGGGTATTTAAATCCCATTTAAAATGCTTTCAGTGATTCTACATTCTGTTTATATGAAGTGTTTCTACAGTTTGCATGTTAATTGGCTGTATGGTGCATTTAAGAGCATTTTAGGTGAATTTATGAACCACATCTGTCTGGAAAAGACACATGTCCAAATACTTTTGACCACACAGTGTGTATCAGCTAAAAAGCAGCAGCTTCGGATCAGTCGCGTTTCCACTGGGATTCAATCTGAAATATTACTTTTGATTTTTATTATATGAAATATTTTATATTCTTTATTTGATATTATTTAAATTATTAATACAGTGGAACCCGGTTATGTCGATGTCCTAAGGGGTCGCCAAAAAGCATCGAGGTAACCGATGATCGAGATAAACGAAAATCAAAATGGCGGCAGTATATTAACGTACTTGAAATTTCTTTATATACATGATGTGCGTTAATAAATGAGAATGTGCATGCACGTGTTTTTGAAGGGTTTTTTACACAACAGCGTTGCCGCGATTTGTTTGATGAAGGCATGCTATAAAAATACATACAGTACATGTTTATCTGTCAGGAATCCACCTGCCACGCCCCCTTCGGCCCCCTTCAGCGTGTCAGGTGTTTTCTCGGCCGCTTTCTCTGAAGCTCCCGGCTTCAATCGCGCACATATGGTGCTCGTTTATCATCATCACCAGCTCCTATTTAAACTTCCACACTCTCACTGTCCGTTATTGTTGGTATATGTTGGTTCACGGCGGTCGTTGTTATCGCGCATGCGTATCCCGGTACGTGTCTTCCCACCGGCACTCTCTCAACGGCTGCTCTTTTCTTCCCAAAGCCGCGCCGCGCCCCTACTAACACTACTAACACTACTAACACTACTAACACTACGAACACTAGCACTAACTAACAGCAGAGATTCACCAGTATACAACACAACACCTGGAGCAGCTGTAAGACTTGATTTTTCCGCCACTTCCGCGAGTTCTTCTGCGGCTGCACCGAGATAACCGACGTTAAATGGCAAATTTTTTCCCCTTGTGCTCGAGATATTAGGGTTCGGCGACATAAAAAAAGTCGACACAACTGATAAAAAATGCTTAGAAAAAGCATTATATATATATATATGAACTTTATATGTTTATGATGTAAACAATTATAAACTCAATCTGAACAGATTGGGGGCCATCCTGATTATGTTCCTCATCAAAAACCACTAAGAACCTGAACGTGATCTTCAGTCAATTTAGTGATCATCAGCACAGACCTCATAGTCCTCACCAGAGTCTGGATTCTTCTGAAAACACACACAAAAGCCCTACATCACCTCTAATCCTTTTCATCTAGTAGCAGCTCTACATTTAGCTGCAACTGCACTAATAATACATTACAAATGATACAAATGTACTATGATTTAAGTGAATCAATGCTTCAGTTCAGTGAGATTACAAGTTGGGTTTAAAGATGTAGATTTTATAGGAGGGTTTATTTTATTTCTACATACTGTTCTTTCCTTTAAAAAGGATTAAGGGATGATTCGGGAAAAGGTAGAGGTTTATTCATGTTTACTCCAATAACATCACTTGGGAAGGGCAGATTTGATTCTACCCCTCTGACATCTACTCGGGGGTCTGCCCTGGAGAATTAGTGAAATGAAACGGTACGTGACTCTAAAGCAGATGAAGCATCAGTGGAATTCATGATGGAGATGCTGAACCAGCTGGACGTTGACACTTTTTATTTAATGGTTTATATATTTATAGTGTTTAAATGCTTTTATTATACAGTTACAGCAGTAGGAACTGTTATGAGAGCTGGTGCACAAATAGAGGAAACACCCACACATGCAGAATAAAATTAGAAAGAAGAATTACAAACTATTTGTATAAAATCTCTATGAAATAAATGAAAATCATCAGGCTATAATACTGCACTGTATGTCACTGGCTAAAAAAGAGCTATTGTAGTTTTAAAAATATTGATACATTAAAAGCTTTGATATTATAAATATGTATGAATGAAGGTTTAAAAGTGTGATGTTGATTTGTTGCTGGTTTCAGGAAAATATTTATTAAAATGTTCTTTTTCATGCATGTGTATCACAATCACTTGACAAGTTCCTCTTAAAGTTCTTATAAAATGTTTAATAATCACGATTCGAAACACTCGAAAACATTAACATTGTGGATTGTCTTTATTTATTTCCCTAAATATTATATTAATAAAAAAAGAAAAAAGAAGTATATAAACATAAAAAATATAATAACATGCAATATTAATATCATATTTTTAAAAATCATCATTATTATTATTATTATTATTATTATTATTATTATTATTATTATTATTATTATTTAAAGATATTTTTTTCTTCTTGTTCTTCCTCTTTTTCTTTGTGCCAAAGAGCATCTTTGTTTCCTGAAAGAAAAATGCAGAGGAGTTTTAGTCTACACATTATATATATAAATGTGTGTGTGTGTGTGTGTGTGTGTGTGTGTGTGTGTGTGTGTGGTGTGTGTGTGTGTGTGTGTGTGTGTGTGTGTGGATACTCACCGACTTGACTCCTGCTTCTCCTGTTTTTAGGATCATGTTCATTTCATCCACCTGCACACAAACACACACATATACACTTCTATCACACGTGTGTCACGTGCATATAAAGAGTGAATAGAGGAGTGATGTGTGTGATTATGAATAGATGTAAATGAGGAATTGTGGGTGGGTTTTGTTACCACATGACCAAAACTTAATCATCATATTAATATAATATTATTTAACATAATAATACACTCGTTACTACAACCACTTATTACAAATCATTCCTAAATATAATATGTGTGTGTGTGTGTGTGTGTGTGTGTGTGTGTGTGTGTGTGTGTGTGTGTGTGTGTGTGTGTGTGTGTGCATGTGTTTGCTCACTTTGGCTCGCAGAAGATCAGGATCAGAAATCATCTTCATGATTTCGAAGTTGTTTTCACTTCCAATCAGCATCCATGAAATTTTACTCGCTTCAGCCGGGTGGATTTTCTCTACCAGAGGCAACAGGTGATCATCTGCAGAGAGAGAGAGAGAGAGAGAGAGAGAGAGAGAGAGAGAGAGGAGAGAGAGAGAGAGAGAGAGAGAGAGTGTGTTACTGAAACTGCGTGTGTGTGTGTGTGTGTGTGTGTGTGTGTGTGTGTGTGTGTGTGTGTGTGTGTGTGTGTGTGTGTGTGTGTGTGAAGCACTTACGTGCCATCTGGATCTGCATTTCAAAATCTGCAGACTCCAACATGTAAATAGTTAAGCGCTTCTGAGGTGCTGCAGCCATGGATACATCCTGCACATCTGGAACATGAGATGGAGCTGGACTCTGTTCTACAGCTGGAACATTAGATGGAGCTGGACTCTGTTCTACAGCTGGAACATTAGATGGAGCTGGACTCTGTTCTACAGCTGGAACATTAGATGGAGCTGGACTCTGTTCTACAGCTGGAAAATGAGGTGGAGCTGGACTCTGTTCTACAGCTGGAACATGAGGTGGAGCTGGACTCTGTTCTACAGCTGGAACATGAGATGGAGCTGGACGCGGTTCTACAGCTGGAACTTGAGGTGGAGCTGGACTCTGTTCTACAGCTGGAACTTGAGGTGGAGCTGGACTCTGTTCTACAGCTGGAACTTGAGGTAGAGCTGGACTCTGTTCTACAGCTGGAACTTGAGGTAGAGCTGGACGCGGTTCTACAGCTGGAACTTGAGGTAGAGCTGGTTTCTCATCCGCAGTTGTGCGCTCTTCTACAGCAGGAACTGTGTTTACTGCTGGGGCATTTTCTTTATTTGGCTCTACCTTCTGGCTTGGTGTGAAGGGAGTCATATTCTGAGTCTGTACACAAAGACACACACAGCTGTTAACACTTCATTCCATTTTGTTTTATCAGATCATCATCACTGCTAGCAGGAGGCTCTTGAGGGAACCAGCTAGAGGAGGTTCTTTAACCTTTTCAGCCAGTAACCCATTTAACTGCAGTATTGAACTTCAGCATCAAATCATTTTAATGTGGACAGCATGGGGTGGTAGATGTTTAGGGTACAGTCTTCACCTGCACATTCTTCATCCTCTGCACGTTATGATGGACAGGGTTATCCTGGTGTTCTGGTCTCAGTAAGGTCTTCTGCTTGTTAATGAAGACCTGGGTGTGGTGGTTCCTCTCAGTCTCGCGCTCCTTACGAGACTTAAAGTGTTGGATGGAGCTGTAACACAACAGAGACACTGCTCTTACACACTGCTGTTAGTCTTTATGCCGACACCAGAAAAATTACCCCCTGATACTGACTAAAATCCCCTCATATGACCAAACCCACACTTTATATTAATAGCTTACACTTTATGGCCGTTAAAAGTTTGCCATTGAGTTTCTCTTTTGCCAAATTCGCCGCCTCTGGAGACTCAAATTGGACGTATCCATATCCTTTTGTCCCCGTCTTGTAACGGACAACCTTCAGGAGAGACACGTCATGTCAACACACAATTCATATCAAACATCTAATACAGGACTTTAGTAGAAAACATGCTAATCATGCTATACAGATGTTATTCAGATCCAAACAGTTTAAAGCACAAACCCTGCATGACAGGATCTTCCCAAAGACTGAGAACAGGTCAAAAAGGGCCATGCTGTCAATCTTCTCCAGGTCCAAGTTCTTGATGAACAAGTTCCCGATGCCACTTTTCCTCATGGTGGAATCCCTCTGAGACCACATGACTCTCATAGGGTTCCCCATAAGGAGCTCACAATTAAGTGTTGCCAACGCTCGCTCAGCTGAGGAAACAAAATTCATTACAGGTCATTCATTTCAGTAAAAAAGACTGGGGAAAGATGGGTGAGGAGAAAACACTCTCAAATTTTATTTAAGACACAAAACCTGATCATATTCACGTAATAAAGTAGTAAAATAATACAGAAATACTCCTGGAGTATTAAGTAGACAATAAACTGGTATAAATGCAGAAATAGTGTATTGGGGTTTAATGAGGATTTAATTACCATCGGCTCGCTGGTAAAAGTTGACGTAGGCGTAACTGAGTGAAACGCCGGTGTTCCAGTTCCTGCAGATCCGGATGGAGTGAACGTGGCCCACAGAGCTGAATTTCTCCATCAGCATGTTTTCTGTCACTTCATGGTGCAGATCACCAACATACAGTGCTGAAATACTCGAATTCATTTTTATCTAAAAAAACAACAAACAAACAAACAAACTGTCAGTTATAAACAAGAGAAAAAACACCAAACTTACAGTCTTAAACAGAAAAACATCAGTATGAGTGAACTACAATCACTTTCTACTCTGAAATGTTGAAAGATTGTAAAACATACAGGTTTAAAGGATCCTACATTTCTACATTTCTCAGTACAAAAATAAAGTTAACAAAAAGCACAAAACAGTGTAAAAGTATTCAGAATAACGACATATATAGCAAAGCTACTTATCAGGTACCTAATAGTCAGTAGTAGATGAACAGTTATAATGTTTATCAGTTGCTGCTGCTGCTTTTGTTGCTTCTGTGTGTTTGTTTGATGGTTGTCAAGGAGATACTAAAATTTTGATGATGACGTCATAGAAACTTTTCTGCAGTATCACTCTGGTCACATGACCAGTTGGACAAATGAATCACAGACACTTAAATCACAAACACTATATAAATATTATTTTAATACAAAACTAACTTGAATTATCAATAAGATAAAAATAAAAACGGTCCTGAATCCTGCATGTACACAAAACAGACCAATGAATCCCATTTAAAATGCTTTCAGTGATTCTACATCCTGCGCCTGATCTACACTGTGTGGACAAATGTATTGAGTTTAAATTTGACTAAAAAATTAAGAATAAAAAAGTGATAATATTTCCAGAAATGTTGCAGTGAGAAGAATGGACATTTCGGCTAATGGTGTAAGAGACGTCATCATTAGCCTCATGCTAGCCGTGTTTGCTAGCGCTGTTTTGTGTTAGCTAGTTTCTTAGAAAATTTGTCTAGACGTTGATTGAATGACAAGTACATTCGTTATTAAGACACTTATAGTTTATTTATAGCGCACTAAATGTAGAATATTAAGACCGAGGATGAAAACTATTGAAGCTAAGATTAGTTAGCCGGCTAATTAGCCTGCTCAGTGGTTCTCAAAGTGTGGGACGCGGCCCTCTAGTGGAGAATAAAGATATGACAGGTGGGGAGCAATGAACGGCAGGATTTATTTATTTATTTGTTCTTCATTAATGATTTTCACTATGAATAAAGTTTATACACTCAAAGCACCACAAACAATGTTGTAAAAATCTATTCAATTGATAAATTTGTGACATTGACCACAAAAAACAAACAAACATGTAGTTCAGCACAAGCAGACTAAAAATGTAGATGGTAGGAGCTTAAACCAAAAATTCAGCCTTAAAGAAAATATAACTGTGTTTTGTTTTATCCTGTTCCTTTTGCCACATCTCATCTCTGAGACTTTTCAGATGTTGCTACACTGAAAACTAAATACAGAATCTCAGCTCAATATTGAACATGACTTGAGAGTGACAGTATCAAGTCTACAACCCCGTTTTAAAAAGATTTATGAAATGAATTTGCTCTATTTTGCACAGACTGCAAAGTGACAAAGTCCAAGTGATAACACTACACCTTTATTTCCTTTATTTTTGTTTATGATGCTAGTTAATGTTCATTTAGAATTGGATAGTTAAATAATTTAGACATTTTTCAACTTGAAGAATTTCATATTCCTTTTTTGAGGTGACGGAGGACAGGTGGGTTTAAAAACCCACCCCTCTGAAGTGGTAAATGGCAGAAAAAGATTGAGAATCACTGCATTAAAACACAAACAGAAGTCACATTAGTACAGAATGGAGCATAAAGCACTTCCTGATAGTGCCGCTAGAGGGCAGTGTGAGACTGAGAGTTGAGGATGTGAGCTGTGTGAAGCTGGAGATCAATAGTCTGTTAAGGGGTGGGAAGAGGGGAAAAGAGGGGGAAGAAGGGAATAGAGGAAAAAGAGAAAGGAAATGGATAGACGATGGACATTTATTATGGTTTTTGGCAGATCAATGTTTATAAATCCCCCAATAGTGCACAAAACTACTGATGATGTGAATGAAAATACATCACTTGTCACTCATGTTAATTAATATCTGTATGATTTGAATAATTTTTCCAATAAAGGGGCATAAAATGGATGTATATTTATTTTCTTAATGTACTTATTTAACCTTTAACATTTTTAACAAAAGTTTATTATATGGGACATGTTTTAGGACATTTGTTTATTTATATTCTACTTAATAATAATAATAATGATGATGATGATGATGATAATAATGAAGATGATAAAGGGTTCAGCAGGTTCACAGAATAATTCACGAGTCACTGTTTTATGAACGATAAAACATTTTATTTTTAATTACTGAAAATGCTACAAAAATATCAAATGATAAATTATAATAGATGCAAACACACAAAATACAAATATTACAAAACTATGTATATATTAATAAAGGTTATTTAACAATAGATATAATCAAATACAATGATAAAAAAAGTCCCTAATTGGGATTAAAACAACAACCTGATCGTAAATAACTTTAGATTATAATAGTAGTAAATCCACACAAATAAACAGTAAAATGAGTCGCTCAAAACACCAGCAAGAAATGATTAAAGGAGCAGAACTGGAAGAAACAGCAGGACCGGATGCAGATGAAGGACCGGATGCAGATGAAGGACCGGATGCAGATGAAGGACTGGATGCAGATGAAGGACCGGATGCAGATGAAGGACTGGCTGAAGGAGATGGACTTTGACTACCAGGCTGTAAAGACACATATTGTATATTATGAACTCAATGATGATGACATAAAAAAGGGCTGTATAATGGTGGGGGTGGAGGTAGGGGGCGCTACAGCAGTAGGAGTGGAGTAAAGCAGGTGGAACACTTGCAGCAGGTGGAACACTTACGACCTGGTAAAAGAACAATAAAAAGTGTGGAACACAGGTTTTATTTACCTTTTAGTCTTGGTATTTTTTACAGATTTAAATAAGAAGAAACATTGAAAATCTAACATTCACACATTAATATGTTTAATCCACAATCATCTCTGTACACTAGTGAGAGTCTGAGGGCAGAAGTGAAGTGATATGAAGATCTATAAATATAACACACTTTAACACACATGAGCAAAAACCAAAGTCTTTTACAATGATCTCAGTGCTTCCACTATTTGATCACTGGATGAGAAATGGGAATAGATAAAGCAGATATTGTTCTATATGATTAGGGATGTAAACTGTAGCAGCGGTGCGCGAGTGGAGGCGGAGTCTCTTACCGGCACGAGCGGTAAGAAACACTTGCAGCTGATGAGACTAATCAGTGTTCTGTTTCAGTCTGGTGACGCCAATAAAGAGGAGAAACACGAGAACCCTGGTGTGAACACTGGAAAGGAAAACACCAGGGTGAAAACGAAAGAAAATAAAGAAGCTCTGCTTGGTGAACTTTTGCCTGTCTGTCTTTCTTCCAGTGCATTTTGTTACATAAACATCACTTTATTGAGATTTTGTAAATAAAAATAAATATTGCAACAATTATTTCTGCATCCCACAGCAGAGGACATTTAAAGCACATGAGTGTGGTCACAAATATAGTTGTGCAGGTCCACAGTGACGTGACATGAAAGAGATGATCACCTGAAAGTCTGAAATGAACACTTTAGGAGGGTGGAATCCACAAAGACGTTTCTGTGGTCCACCGGAAAGTTTCGACTGGCGGTGGACCTGCACTGGACATTTCTCACTCTGTACAAATAAAGACCTTTAGGTTATGGTACCTGTGTTTAATCATGTTCTCATACACATTTTTGTCTGCACAAACCTTATAAAACAGATCCAACCATTTCTTCTGACGGGGAGCAGGTGTGTTTCCAGCTTCAGAGCCAAACCCCAGTGCTGCCAAACCGCCGCAGACGAGACGTCCACTCATCATCCTCTACCGCTGCAGACGAGACGTCCACTCATCATCCTGTACCGCCGCAGACGAGACGTCCACTCATCATCCTGTACCGCCACAGACGAGACGTCCACTCATCATCCTGTACCGCCACAGACGAGACGTCCACTCATCATCCTGTACCGCCACAGACGAGACGTCCACTCATCATCCTGTACCGCCACAGACGAGACGTCCACTCATCATCCTGTACCGCCGCAGACGAGACATCCACTCATCATCCTGTACCGCCACAGACGAGACGTCCACTCATCATCCTGTACCGCCACAGACGAGACGTCCACTCATCATCCTGTACCGCCACAGACGAGACGTCCACTCATCATCCTGTACCGCCACAGACGAGACGTCCACTCATCATCCTGTACCGCCGCAGACGAGACATCCACTCATCATCCTGTACCGCCACAGACGAGACGTCCACTCATCATCCTGTACCGCCACAGACGAGACGTCCACTCATCATCCTGTACCGCCACAGACGAGACGTCCACTCATCGTCCTCTACCGCCACAGACGAGACGTCCACTCATCATCCTGTACCGCCACAGACGAGACGTCCACTCATCGTCCTCTACCGCCACAGACGAGACGTCCACTCATCGTCCTCTACCGCCACAGACGAGACGTCCACTCATCGTCCTCTACCGCCGCAGACGAGACGTCCACTCATCGTCCTCTAAAGCCTTGTGTGAAACAAACACAAACAAACAAACAAACACAGTAACGTAATGCATGCACAAGTTTCTTTAAAGATCTTGTTTTTAATATTGTACATCATAATAGACGACAGCATGAAAGTGATGCAACATACTGCACTGATGAGCTCAGGAAAAAACACATTAATGTAAATGTAATGCACGTATGAGAATTTAGTTTTTAAGATACATGAATCTGTTGTTGTTTATGTCGTTAACGTAACATATAATAAGAGATAGTAGCTTGAAAAGTGATGCAATGTACAACTACCATGCGGAAAAATTACATGAATACACAATATCATACACAACAAAGTTCTTTCTAATGATCTGTTCTTTATGTTAATGCAGTTGATTGTAAAAGACAGTAACACATGAAGTGCTGCAGTATATTAGTACATCATGATCACCAAAGATCAGAACAACAACCAGAACAACACCATAATAGACAATAAAATACAGGAAAATATGCACAAGTCTATTGTGGTTCATGTGGGTGGTCATGTAGTAAATTTTACCTGAGTTTTCTCAAAGTCTAAATCCAGAAAATATACGTGTCGTGGACTACAGTTGAACGCCCGGAGAATAAAAGATGGACAAACTCGTGCCCAGTGTTGTGCTGTTACTAAGAAATAGTGACGAGTTACAGTTACTAGTTAAATCATTCATAAAGTAACTCAATTACTTTGTTGATTATTTACACCAAAAAGTAATGCGTTACTGTTAAAAGTAACTTTTTAGTTACTTTTTTTAAAGAACCTTCTTTAATGTTCCCATTAATGCCCTTTTATGTGTTATGGTCTACAAACACAAAACTGACTTAAACACAAAGTCATTTTTAAACACTATTTTATTAAAGTCAGAGCAGCACAAACTGAATACATCACAAGCATTTCTGAAATAAATAACAAAACAAGCTGAATAATATATTCACAATCAAACACTAAAGTGGCTTGTGTGTGTGTGTGTGTGTGTGTGTGTGTGTGTGTGTGTGTGTGTGTGTGTGTGTGTGTGTGTGTGTGTGACTGTGGGGAGTGTGTTGAAGCCAGAAGTCTGTCCTGAAGGAGTAACAGCACTTCACTAAACTGTACACTCACCTGACACACACACACACACACACACACACACACACACACACACACACATTTAAATCACTATCTCTCTAATCACACTTAATTCCTCCAGGAGTAATTAAAGGTTGGGTGACCTCTAACCTCTCGTGTGGTGTTTATCTACACTTATGATACCAGGACGAGAAAAAACCCTCTGAAGATGTTCTTCTTAATGACTGAAATCCGTATCAGAGCTCTTTTATAGAAATATATATATGACTGTATAATGCTGCTGCCATTAGGACATTATTTCACATCACATGAATCTGCTGCACTTGTGAGTGGATTTGATTCGGACTTTTCTGATAAGCGTCTCTAATAGATCAGTGTAATTATTATAATATTAACGCTTAGTGGCGTCTCACCGTCCAGACAGTCTCTGTCTCTCTGAGAGACGCAGAGAGACTACAATTATCTCATACATACAACTGAGCATATCATTTAAACTCACACCTAGAGGTCGACTGATACACGATGACCAATATATGTTGCTGATTTCTTTTGTCCGATATGTTTGTCCAAATAAAATCTCTACAAATTTAAACCTATTTTGTAATGACACTGAATTGAAATAAAAAAATAAATAAAAAATCTGTGTGACATGAACAACTCATATTTCTTGTCCACTCATTACACTATTTATAACTTTTAGAATAAACTTTAAAAACTGGACCAATATAAAGTTTGTTCACAAACTTTTACTAAACTGAGTTTATTTATATGATCATCGCCATTCATTACATCACATTACCTCTGTCTTTGTCCCGCTTTTCTTCTTCTACGCTTCTTCTTTTTTATTTAATTTGTATTGTTTTCCAGCACAGTAATGTGATGAATGTAAATACTGTTATGTTTGCATCATTATGCTATAAAACACATATTATCCCATTAAGTTCGGAGCATGCGCAGAAAGAACCGGAGACATGACTGCTCAGCGTTTTTTACTCGTTTACTCTGCACACTGCAAACACACCCACATGCAGCACGAGAGTGCCCTCTAATGGCCATCAGATATTATAACATTAATGCAATGTTACCAATGTCAATATGAGCATTATCAATGTAGGGGCTTCACACCTGTATTGTATTGTATTGTATTGTATTGTATTGTATTGTATTGTATTGTATTGTATTGTATTGTATTGTATTGTATGCTCATTCAAAAATTGAAACAAATAGAAGAGGGGGAATAGAGAAATATATGCATGAGGTTGTTCACCATTCATGGTGAGATGTTCAGCTCTGCATAGATCACTTTCTAAATGTGTGAGAGATCAGTGGAAAGATTTTGGGCCCTGGATAAAAGAGTGTAAGGAAACAACACGCTGGGAACCGAACCTTAGACCCCACTGTAATGTAAAACACAGACACACAAATGTTTAAGTGAATCAGGTTCTGCCCCACATTAACTGTCAGCTATATTGCTTTCAGAGCTCAAAATGAACAAAGCACTAAAGCTGCAAGAAAATACCTCAACTTCAGTTTCTGTCAAATTCCTTTTCTTTAAGGACATCAAACATCACTGACTTTACTAAAGTGGATTTCAGGAAAGAAAATGAAGTGATTGAATTTTCTCTGTGATGAAGAGACATTAGACATGATTGAAATTCAAAATCTTTATTTATTTAATAGTGTTTATTGTGTCTCGCTGTAGTAAAAGTGTTCAGACGCTCTGTTTCTCTTGTCTTCTTCTTTTTTTTCTATTTCTCATTTTCTTTTGAATGTTTTCTTGTCTCAGCTGAGCAACAATTTCCTCCCATTGCTCTCGGACTATCATATAACGATCTGTTTTATTCTCTGAAGTCTTCTTTTCCTCCTCACAGAGATTCTGGGTATCCTGGAGCCCCCTGTTGGTCTGAAGCTGTAAGTTGTTCCTCTCCTCTATGTCAAGTTTAGTTTTCTCTCTTTCGTCCTCTTGTTTTTCTTTAAAATCCAACGTGGGCTCAAACTGAGCAACATGTTCCTCCAGTCGCTCTTTCTCTCTGATCAAATGATCTCTCTCCTGCTCTGCACTATTTTTCACTTTCTCACAGTGATTCTGAGTATCCTGGAGCTCCATGGTGGTCTGTTCCAAAGTGACCTCAAGCTGAGCAACATGTTCCTCCACTTTTTTTTTCTTTCTTGTCCAGCTCTCTCTCTCACATTCCACAGTTTTCTCCCGTTCCTCATGGATTTTCATGGAAGACTGGAGCTCCATGGTGGGTCTGATCCAAAATAAACTCAAGCTGAGCAACACGTTCCTCCAGTCGCTCTTTCTCTCTGATCAAATGATCTCTCTCCTGCTCTGCACTATTTTTTACTTTCTCACAGTGATTCTGAGTATCTTGGAGCTCCATGGTGGTCTGTTCCAAAGTGACCTCAAGCTGAGCAACATGTTCCTCCACTTTCTTTTTCCTTCTCATCCAGCTCTCTCTCTCACATTCACCAGTTTTTCTTCAGTTCCTCATTGATTTCAGGGAAGACTGAAGCCCATGGTGGTCTGATCCAAATAAACTCAAGCTGAGCAACACGTTCCTCCAGTTGTTTTTGTTCTCTCGCCCAGCTCTGGCTTCTCTCAGTTATATCCTGTTCCTGCTGCTTTCGCTCAGAAGCCAAAGTAGCCTCCAGCTTTGCACCGTCTGTAGCAGAATGGCTTTCTCTTCTTTCTCTTCTGTTATCTTCTCTATCATTAGAAGAGAAAAGCATCCAAGTCTTTCACTATTTTCTCCATGTGTTCCAGCTTCTCCTTCATTTCAGCAATCTGCTTAGTTTTCTTCGTTCTGGTTTGAAAAAACTCTCTAAACCTTCTGAAGAGCTCCATGTTTATGCCTCTTACTCACAAGCAAAAACCTCGGAAATGAGAGAAACAGAGACACGTTCCCAATTACAGACGTTGCCTTACTGTGACGTCACAGGGAGATGCCCCGCCCTCCGCCTGTGACGTAACCAGGTATCTCTTAACCTGACACTATGCGCATGTGCACATTGAAGAGGTAAAGAGCAGATAAAAATCATGTCTTCACAGCTTTTCTGTTGTTCCTGAGAGAAGAGCGATATTACAGTCATAAATAAGATAAAAACGGCTGTAAACTGTGTATAAAGCGAGTGAATCCGAGTTGAGAACCGGAAGTTGACCGGAGTGACTCTATGAATGTTGCAGAATCATAAATGACCAGTAGGTGGCAGTGTGATGTGTATTAGAGCTCACTGTCACAGCAGGTGATTAGAAGTAGTGGAGCTCTAATGACGTCATTAATAGCGAGGACAAGACACACAGCAGTTTGGGATTCTTTTATTGACTTTATTGATTAATTGATTTGGAGTATGATTGTGTTTCTGATCAAAGTAAGTTCATGTGTATGGAGTAAAAACAACCTGTACATTTCTCACTTCCAGACAGTATTATGAGATGTTCATCTGCTGGAAGTTCATGTTTAATGCTGCATGTTTTATAGGATTTATGAGCTGGAATAAATGTCCAAAAACCTCAATTCAACACTGAGTGATTTTTGTAGTTTGGTAGATATTAGATCTTCTCAAGTATTCTGTTTTTAATATCTGTGTTTTGAATACACATTTATAAAGCACCCTAGTGCTTATTCTATTCTATATATAATAATAATAATATATCTTTATATGAAAGTAATACTTTATTAGAATAAGCACTAGGGTGCTTTAGTACCTAAAGGTCTACATTTAAACATATTTTGTTTATTTTAAAATGATTAATTTTTATTATTATATAAAAATTTCCACATTTATATGATATATCCCACATACAATATTATTATATGAAAGATTAATCACTATGAAGAAAATAGAACATACACAAAAATGTTATTAACAACTTGTACACTGTACTGCACGATCCATGTGGAATATAATGTGCATATAATAATGAATATTGTGAATGTAAACAAACATTCCGCAGTAGTTGAAAAAAAATCAGTTTAGTCTCTGAGCATAAGCACTGAAG
>JBCEWE010001905.1:0-21735 GCA_039877035.1 Silurus lanzhouensis | reverse complement strand
TTCCGCACCACGGCTCGTTTGCTGGAGTCGAGGGTGCCCTTCAGGTCTGCCCGCTCCTTCTTGGGCCCAGAGCGACGCCTGGGACCCTTAGACCCGCCCGCGGAGACCGGGTGGCGACGCTCTGTTTCTGGGCTTCGCGGTGCCCAGAAGGACCAGGCTGGGGCTGCCGACCAGCCCCACGTGACCGGCGAGGGAGGTACTGCTGAAACGCAGCCGACTGCTTCTTAGACTCCTGAAACCTGTTTACGACTGCCGTCACGGCGTCACCGAACAGACCAGGAGGAGCCATCGGTGCGTTCAAGAGCACAGCTCGATCCTTGTCCGGGAGGTCGGACAAGGTGAGCCACAGATGCCGCTCTGTGGCCACCAGGGCCGCCATGGACCGACCAACGGCCCGCGCCGTGTGTTTTGTGGCCCGAAGGGTTAGGTCGGCAGCGCGACGTAACTCCTTAATGTCAGTGGCCCCGGAGCTAAGTCCCTCATCCAAATCACGCAGCAGATCCGCCTGGTATGCCTGCAACACGCCCATGGTGTGGAGACATCCCGCGGCCTGACCTGCCGCCGCGTAAGCCTTCCCCACTAAAGCCGATGTAGCACGTAGCGGTTTAGTAGGGAACACCGGAGCCTTTAGCGACGATGCTACGCTAGGAGAGAGGTAGCTAGCTAGCGTCTCTTCAACACGCGGCATCCCCATAGCCGCACGCCTTAGCCCCAACCACATTCGCGTAAAGCGAGGAGTGGTGCGACGAAGCACGCGCTGAGTATGGGGTTTCCCAAGTACTGGACACCTCGGCATGCAGATCAGGAAAAAACAGCAGGCCCCGGCGCCGAGGAAGCGACACAGGACGCAGAAAACGCTCATCCAGCCTTACTGGGTGCGCGCTGTCTCTGCTGCTCCACCGGCCAGGCTAGATCCAGCTTAGCAACGGCTCGTGTCACGACCTCGAGGAGCTCCTCGTACAGCACAGGCTGAGAGGGCTCCACGGGGCTCGCTAGCATCCATCAGCTCACCTCCTCGGAGAGAGAGACATGTAATGCCGCGCTGCTCGTACCGGGAGAAGAAGCAGCCATCGGGCCTGCTTCCCCAATAGAGCCGAAGCTCAATTCAGCCGACGAAGCTGAAGCGGACTCATCCGACTCCAACCCGCCGCTAAATCGGCCTGCGAGCCCCACGAGCGCCGGCGCCGCTTCGCCTCGGCGAGAGCGGGACCGGAGCCGCGAGGGAGAGAGCTCCTCTCAAAGAGCGCTCTCCGGGAGCGAAGCGTGCGCATAGCCATGCGGCTACAATGCGAGCAATCGGCTCCCTCGAGAGCCGACTGTGCATGCTCCACACCCAGGCAAACATGCGAATCCCTACCGTAATGAAACGTGGACACGGATGAACGCACTTACGGAAACCTTGTCTGCCAGCCATCACTCGATCAGAAAACACAGCGAAACAGCGCTTACCTGAACGAGCAGAAAGCTAGCGTCTGGTCCATCTCGCAGCCATTTGTAGCTTCCTGTTTACGCGACGTCGCCCGCTGATGACGTCACGTCCCAAACGCCTATTGGTCAGATTACACACGTGGTTCAGAGCGCGGTCACGCAGGGGCGTTCCCATAGCGTTTCGACGCAGCTCGAGTTCCTGAAGGGAAATATAATGTTCATATTCATAAGCATCATTTAATGAAAAAGGTAAAAAAAAGCGCAAAAAACTTACATTAAAACCATGGGCTGAGAAAAATATAACTTTTTAAAAGAAAAATATGAAATTATATATAAATATATAAATATATATATGAATATTAAAGTAGAGTAACTTTAAAAAAAAAAAAAATTTGAAATCAATTGGTAAAATAAACATTTTCATATTTATCTGAAACATTTCATGAAAAAATGTTAAAAAGTGCAAAAATTCAATGAAAAACGTGAAATGACAAATCAAGTTTTTGCAAGTCTTTGTGAAAATATTACTTTTCAAATTCATAAGCTTAATTGAACAAAAAAAACGTTAAAAGGGCAAAAATTCATCGTGCTGACAAACAATGGTTTGAATTTTTTTTTTGCAATTCAAAATTGCTTTTATCAAAATATTTCATTTCATAATTTTATAAAAATATAAAAAACTTTACCAAAAAAAATGTTATTGTGGAAATATGACTTTTCATATACAATGAACTAACCCATAGCAATGAACTAACCCATAGCATCATTTAACCCAGCATTAGGGAGGCACAAGCCATTGCACTCTTAGTGCCGGTCCCAAGCCCGGATAAATGGGGAGGGTTGCATTAGGAAACCTGCCAAATCAATTATGCGGATCACAACTCAGAATTTCATACCGGATCGGTCAAGACCCGGGTTACCAACGACCGCCAAAGGTATACCGGTGGAAATTGGGCTACTTGTTAGCCGAAGGAGGAGAAGAAGAGGAGGAAGACGTCTACAGAGACAGCAGGTAAAGTGAAGGAGAGTTTTTACCTATGACTGGTAAAGGGAGAGAGGTAGCTGATATGATGGAGAGGAGAAATGTAGATATGTTGTGTGTTCAGGAGACCAAGTGGAAATGGAGTAAGGCCAGGAACATTGGAGGTGAGTTTAAACTGTTCTATCATGGTGTGGATGGAAAGAGAAATGGTGTATGTGTGATTCTGAAGGAAGAGTACAGTGAGAGTGTAGTGGAGGTGAAGAGCTGATGATAAATGACTATGCTCCACAAGTCGGCTGTGAGATGGAGAAGAAGGAAAGATTCTGGAGTGAATTAGATGAAGTGGTAGATGGTGTACCTAGGAATGAACGATTGGTGATTTGGGCAGATTTTAATGGGCATGTAGGTGAAGAAAAGAGATGTGATGAGGAGGTGATGGGTAGGTATGGTTTTAAGGAGAGGAATGTAGAAGGGCAGATGGTGGTATATTTTGCTAAGAGGATGAAAATGACAGTGGTGAATACGTATTTTATGAAGAAGGATGATCATAGGGTGACCTATAAGGTGCACACAGGTGGACTATGTTCTAAGTAAGAGATGCAACCTGAAGGAGATTGGGGACTGTAAGGTGTTGGAGGGGGACAGTGTAGCTAGACAGCATCGGATGGTGGTCTGTAGGATGGTTTTGGAGGCAAAGAAGAAGAGGAGGAGAGTGAAGACAGAAAGAAGAATACGATGGTGGAAACTGAAAGGAGGAAGACTGTAGTGTGAGGTTCAGGGAAGATGTCAGACAGGGGCTCGGTGGTGGTGAAGAGGTGCTGGATGATTGGGTAACTACTGCAGGAGTGATTAGGGAGGCAGCTAGAAAAGTACTTGGTGAGACATCTGGAAATAGAAAAGAAGACAAAGAGACATGGTGGTGAAATTAGGTAGTGCAGGAGAGCATAAGGGGAAAGAGGTTGGTAAAACAGAAATGGGATCGACAGAGTGATGAGAAACGTAGGGCAGGAGTACAAGGAGATGCGGCAGCAGGTAAAGAGGGATGTAGCGAAAGCCAAGGAAAAGGCGTATGAGGAGCTGTATGAAAGGTTGGACACTAAGGAAGGAGAAAAGGATTTGTACCGATTGGTCAGGCAGAGGGACCGAGCTGGGAAGGATGTGCTTTGAGAAGGTGGAGGGAGTATTTTGAGCAACTGATGAGTGAGAAATATCAGAGAGAGAGAGGGTTGGATGATGTGGAGTTGGTGAAGCAGGAAGTGGATAGGATTAGTAAGGAGGAAGTGAGAGCAGCGTTTAAGAGGATGAAGAGTGAAAAGTCGGTTGGACCAGATGACATAACGGTAGAAGCATGGAGATGTCTAGGAGAGATGGCAGTGGAGTTTTAAGAGGATGCCTGAGGTATGGAGAAGTAGTGTGCTGGTACCGATCTTTAAGCATAAAGGAGCTGTGCACACCTGCAGTAACTGCAAGTGAATAAAGTTGATCAGTCACACCATGAAGTTATGGGAAAGAGTAGTGGAAGCCAGGCTGAGAGAAAAGGTGACCATCTGTGAGCAACAGTATGGTTTCATGCCGAGGAAGAGCACCACAGATGCCCTATTTGCTTTGAGAATGTTGATGGAGAAGTATAGAGAAGGACAGAAGGAATTGCATTGTGGATTTGTGGATTTAGAGAAAGCGTACGACAGAGTGCCAAGAGAGGAGTTGTGGTATTGTATGTGGAAGTCAGGTGTGTCAGAGAAGTATGTGAAGGGGTGCAGGACATGTATGAGGACAGTGTGACAGCAGTGAAGTGTGCAGTAGGAACAGGTTCAAGGTGAAGGTTGGACTGCATCAAGGATCGGCCCTGAGCCCTTTCCTGTTTGCAGTGGTGATGGACGAAGTCAGACAGGAGTATCCCTGGAATATAATGTTTGCGGATGATATTGTGATTTGTGGTGAGAGTAGTGAGCAGGTTGAGCAGAGCCTGGAGAGGTGGAGGTATGTGCTTGAGAGAAGGGGAATGAAAGTCAGTAGGAGTAAGACAGAGTACATGTGCGTAAATGAAAACGAATGCGGTGGAGTGGTGCGGTTGCAGGGAGAAGAGGTGGAGGAGTTCAGTTACCTGGAGTCAACAGTGCAAAGTGATGAAGAGTGTGTTAGAGAAGTGAAGAAAAGAGTGCACACAGGGTAGAGTAAGACGAGTGACAGGAGTGATTTGTGATAGTAGGGTATCTGCAAGAATAAAAGGAAAAGTTTATAGGGGTGTGGTGAGACCTGCGATGTTGTATGGAATAGAGACTGAAGTTGTTAAGGTTTTCGTTGGGAGTGACAAGATTAGAAATTAGTTTATTAGAGGGACAGCCCATGTAGGATGTTTTGGTGACAAGAAGAACGCTGAGGATGAAGCCACCAGGAAGGACCAAGGATGAGGTTCATGGATGTGGTGAGGGAAGACATGCAGGTAGTTGGTAGAGGTAGCCGTAGAGGACAGGGTGGTATTTAGACAGATGATCCGTAAGAAGAAGAAGATCAGATCATTAGCATCATTTCATTAAAAACAAATTTAAAAAAAGTCCAATAAGTGCATGAAAAGGTGACATGAAAAAACACGTTTATATAAATATATATATATATATATATATATATATATATATATATATATATATATATATATATATATATATATAAATATATATATATATATATATATATAATATATATATATATATATATATATCTTCTTCTTCTTCTTTCGGCTGTTCCCATTAGGGGTCGCCACAGCGGATCATCCGTCTCCATACCACCCTGTCCTCTACATCTGCCTCTTTCACACCAACTACCTGCATGTCTTCCCTCACCACATCCATGAACCTCCTCCTTGGCCTTCCTCTTTTCCTCCTACCTGGTGACTTCATCTTCAGCATTCTTCTACCAATATAATTCATGTCCCTTCTCTGCACATGTCCAAACCATCTCAATCTCGCCTCCCTCACCTTGTCACCAAAACATCCTACATGTGCTGTCCCTCTAATAAACTCATTTCTAATCTTGTCCATCCTCGTCACTTCCAACGAAAACCTTAACATCTTCAGCTCTGCTACCTCCAGCTCCGCCTCCTGTCTTTTTCTCAATGCCACTGTCTCTGATCCATACAACATCGCAGGTCATTCTTGCAGATACTCTTCTATCACAAATCACTCCTGTTACTCTTCTCCACCCACTCCACCCTGCCTGCACTCTTTTCGTTACTTCTCTAACACACTCTCCATTACTTTGCACTGTTGACCCCAGGTACCTGAACTCCTCCACCTTTTCCACCTCTTCTCCCTGCAACCGCATTACTCCACTGCCCTCCCTCTCATTCACTTACATGTACTCTGTCTTACTCCTACTGACTTTCATTCCCCTTCTCTCCAGCGCATATCTCCACCTCTCCAGGCTCTTCTCAACCTGCTCTCTACTCTCACCACAAATCACAATATCATCTGCAAACATCATAGTCCAGGGAGACTCCTGTCTGACCTCGTCCGTCAACCTGTCCATCACCACTGCAAACTGGAAAGGGCTCAGGGCCGATCCTTGATGCAGTCCAACATTCAGCCTGAACCAGTCTGTCGTACCTACTGCACACTTCACTGCTGTCACACTGTCCTCATACATGTCCTGCACCACCCTCACATACTTTTCTGACACACCTGACTTTCTCATACAATACCACAACTCCTCTCTTGGCACTCTGTCGTATGCTTTCTCTAAATCCACAAATACACAATGCAATTCCCTCTGCCCTTCTCTATACTTCTCCATCAACATCGTCAAAGCAAATAAGGCATCTGTGGTGCTCTTCCTCGGCATGAAACCATACTGTTGCTCACAGATGGTCACCTCTTGTCTCAGCCTGGCTTCCACTACTCTTTCCCATAACTTCATGGTGTGACTGATCAACTTAATTCCCCTGTAGTTACTGCAGGTAAACAATCTGGTTAAAAACTCCACTGCCATCTCTCCTAAACATCTCCACGCTTCTACCGGTATGTCATCTGGTCCAACCGACTTTCCATTCTTCATCCTCTTAATCGCTGCTCTCACTTCCTCCTTACTAATCCTATCTACATCCTGCTTTACCAACTCCACATCCTCCAACCTTCCCTCTCTGTGATTTTCCTCATTCATCAGCTGCTCAAAATACTCCCTCCACCTTCTCAACACACTCTCCTCACTAGTCAACACATTTCCCTCTCCATCCTTTATTGCTCTAACTTGCAGTACATCCTTCCCAGCTCGGTCCCTCTGCCTGGCCAATCGGTATATATCCTTATCTCCTTCCTTAGTGTCCAACCTCTTATACAGCTCCTCATATGCCTTTTCCTTGGCTTTTGCCACATCCCTTTTTACCTGCTGCCGCATCTCCTTGTACTCCTGCCTACTTTTCCATCACTCTGTTGATCCCACTTCTGTTTTGCCAACCTCTATCCCCTAATGCTCTTACTCATTCCACCTTGCTTTCTATTTCCAGATGTCACACCAAGTACTTTTCTAGCTGCCTCCCTCATCACTCCTGCAGTAGTTGCCCAATCATCCGGCACCTCTTCACCACCACCAAGCCCCTGTCTGACCTCTTCCCTGAACCTCACACTACACTCTTCCTCCTTCAGTTTCCACCATCTTATTCTTCTTTCAATCCTTACTTTCCTCCTCTTCTTCTTCGCCTCCAAAAACATCCTACAAACCACCATCCGATGCTGTCTAGCTACACTATCCCCCGCCAACACCTTACAGTCTCCAATCTCCTTCAGGTTGCATCTCCTGCATAGCACATAGTCCACTTGTGTGCCCCTTCCTCCACTCCTATACGTCACCCTATGATCCTCCTTCTTCCTAAAATACGTGTTCACCACTGCCATTTCTATCCTTTTAGCAAAATCTACCACCATCTGCCCATCCACATACCTCTCCTTAAAACCATACCTACCCATCACCGCCTCATCACCGCTGTTCCCTTCACCTACATGCCTATTAAAGTCTGCCCCAATCACCCATCGTTCTTTCCTAGGTACACCATCTACCACTTCATCTAATTCACTCCAGAATCTTTCCTTGTCCTCTATCTCACAGCTAACTTGTGGAGCATAGGCACTGATGACATTTATCATCATCCCTTCAACTTCCACCTTCACGATCATCACCCTATCAGAAACTCTCTTCACCTCTACTACACTCTTACTGTACTTTTCCTTCAGAATCACCCCTACACCATATCTCTTCCCATCCACACCATGATAGAACAGTTTAAACCCACCTCCAATGTTCCTGGCCTTACTCGCTTTCCACTTGGTCTCCTGAACACACAGCATATTTACCTTTCTCCTCTCCATCATATCAACTACCTCTCTCCCTTTACCCGTCATAGTACCAACATTTAAAGTACCAACCCGAACCTCTACTCTCCTACACTGCTCCTTTTCCTGCCGTCTCTGTAAACGTCTTCCTCCTCTTTTTCTCCTCCTTCGGACAACAGTAGCCCAATTTCCACCGGTACCCTGTCGGCTAACAATACCTGTGGCGGTCGTTGTTAACCCGGGCCTCGACCGATCCGGTATGAAATTCTCATTTGTGTACTCCGCATATTTGATTTGGCACATGTTTTACGCTGGATGCCCTTCCTAAAGCAACCCTCCCCATTTACCCGGGCTTGGGACCGGCACTAAGAGTGCACTGGCTTGTGCCCCCCTAATGGCTGGGTTACAAATATATATATATATATATATATATATATATATATATATATTTGTAACCCAGCCATTATGGGGGCACAAGCCAGTTATTTATTTATTTATTTATTTTTATTTTTTTATGAAAATGTTATATTATTTTTTTTATTGAAAATATTTTCCATCATTTTTTTTATGATAAAATTGCAAATTTTTTACAGCACGCAGAAGACTTTGGCAAATATGTGCTGTTGTTTCGTTTTATGAGTTTCTAACTAATTTTCATTTCTTTTGCAGTTTTTAACAGTTTTTATGAAATTATGAATCTGAAAATTCATATTTTTGAAATAACTAATATTTATATAAAAAATGTCATTTTTTGGTCAGAACATGTTTTGTAATGTCATATCTCGTTTTAAAAATGTAAATGTATCATGGGTAAGCGCATGCTGTTTGTGGAAATACGCTTGGATCGAAAAACGGCTTTCTCTTCGTCCTAAAAGGCTGAAATTGGCGCAATCGCGTTTTCAGACCATAAGAAGCTCATTCTTAACATCACGTAGAAGGCTTTGCCAAAAATGTGCTGTTGATTCGTTTTTCATTAATTATAACTTTCCTTCTTTTTATTTTATTTTTTTCATTCTTTTTTGCAGTTTTCAACAGTTTTTATGAAATTATGATGTCTATGAAAATTAATAATTTTTAAATAACTAAAATTTTTTATGAAAAAGGTCATTATTTTGGTCAGAAAATGTTTTGTAATATTATATCTCATAATAAACATGGAGAAAATGCATGCTGTTTGTGCATATTCGCTTGGTTCGAAAAAAAGCTTTCTCTTCGTCCTAGAAGCCTGAGACTTGCGGAATCGCATTTTCAGACCAGAAGAAAGCTCATTCTTGACAGCACATCAAAGGTTTTGCCAAATATGTGTTGTTCTATCGTTTTTCATCAATTATGACTTTCTAACCCATTTTCATTCTTTTTTGCAGTTTTCAACAGTTTTTATGAAATTAAAATTATGACTATGAAAATTTATATTTTCAAAATTACTAAATTATTTATATGAAGAATGTCATATTTAGGTCAGATAATGTTTTGTAATATCATTTATCATCATAAACATGTAAAATAATCATGAGGAAATGCAGGCTGTTTGTGCATATTCGCTTGGTTCGAAAAAAAGCTTTCTCTTCGTCCTAGAAGCCTGAGACTTGCGGAATCGCGTTTTCAGCCTGTTAAAAACTCATTCCTGACAGCACATAAAAGGCTTTGCCAAATATGTGTTGTTCTATCGTTTTTGATCAAATATGACTTTCTAACCTATTTTCATACTTTTCTTTCCAGTTTTTATGAAATTATGATTATGACTACGAAAATGAAAAAAATTAAAATAACTAATATTTTTATGAAAAATGTCATATTTTGGTCAGATAATGTTTTGTAATATCATTTCTCATCATAAATATGTAAAATAATCATGAGAAAATGCATGCTGTTTGTGCATATTCGCTTGGTTCGAAAAATCGCTTTTTCTTCGTCCTAGAAGCTGAGACTTGCGGAATCGCGTTTTCAGCCTGTTAAAAACTCATTCCTGACAGCACATAAAAGGCGTTGCCAAATGTGTTGTTGTTTCGTTTTTCATCAATTATGACTTTCAAACACATTTTCATTCTCTTTTTGCAGTTTTTATGAAATTATGATTTTGAATATGAAAATTTATATTTTTGAAATAACTATATTATTTATATGAAAAATGTCATATTTTGGGCAGAAAATGTTTTGTTATATAATATCTCATAAAAAAACATGACCTTTTCTCATGGGCATGTTCATGCTGTTTGTGCATATTCGCTTGGTTCGAAAAACCGTTTTCTCTTCTTCCTAGAAGCCTGAGACTTGCGGAATCGCATTTTCAGACCATCAGAAAGCTCATTCCTGACAGCACATTAAACGGTTTTGCCAAATGTGTTGTTCTATCGTTTTTGATCAATTATGACTAACCTATTTTCATTCTTTTTTTGCAGCTTTTATGAAATTATGATTATGACTACGAAAATGATAATTTTTCAAATAACTATAATATTTTTATGAAAATGTCATTATTTTGGTCAGAAAATGTTTTGTAATATAATTTATTATCATAAACATGTAAAATAATCATGAGGCATATTCATTGTGCATATTCGCTTGGTTTAAAAACCGCTTTCTCTTCGTCCTAGAAGCCTGAGACTTGCGGAATCGCGTTTTCAGCCTGTTAAAAACTCATTCCTCACAGCACATAAAAGGCTTTGCCAAATATGTGTTGTTGTTTCGTTTTTCATCAATTATGACTTTCTAACCCATTTTCATTCTTTTTTGCAGTTTTCAACAGTTTTTATGAAATTAAAATTATGACTATGAAAATTTATATTTTTAAAAATACTAAATTATTTATATGAAAAATATCATATTTAGGTCAGATAATGTTTTGTAATATCATTTATCATCATAAATATGTAAAATAATCATGAGGAAATGCAGGCTGTTTTGTGCACATTCGCTTGGTTCGAAAAACCGCTTTCTCTTCGTCCTAGAAGCCTGAGACTTGCGGAATCGCGTTTTCAGCCTGTTAAAAACTCATTCCTCACAGCACATAAAAGGCTTTGCCAAAAATGTGTTGTTGTTTCGTTTTACATTAATTATGACTTTCAAACACATTTTTATTCTCTTTTTGCAGTTTTTATGAAATTATGATTTTGAATATGAAAATTTATATTTTTGAAATAACTATATTATTTATATGAAAAATGTCATATTTTGGGCAGAAAATGTTTTGTTATATAATATCTCATAAAAAAACATGACGTTTTCGAACCAAGCGTTTTTGATCAATTATGACTTTCTAACCTATTTTCATACTTTTCTTTCCAGTTTTTATGAAATTGTGATTATGACTACGAAAATAAAATTTTTTAAAATAATTATAATAATTTTATGTAAAATGTCAAATTTTTCTCAGATAATGTTTTGTATTATCATTTATCATCATAAACATGTAAAATAATCATGAGGAACTGCATGCTGTTTGTGCATATTCGGTTGGCTCGAAAAACCGCTTTCTCTTCGTCCTAGAAGCCTGAGACTTGCGGAATCGCGTTTTCAGCCCGTTAGAAACTCATTCCTCACAGCACATAAAAGGTTTTGCCAAATATGTGTTGTTGTATCGTTTTACATTAATTATGACTTTCTTATTCATTTTCATTATTTTTTTTGCAGTTTTCATGAAATTATGATTATGACTACAAAAATGAAAATTTTTAAAATAACTAATTTTTTTATAAAAAATGACATATTTTTAGTCAGATAATGGTTTGTAATATCATTTATCATCATAAATATGTAAAATAATCATGAGGAAATGCATGCTGTTTGTGCACATTCGCTTGGCTCGAAAAACCGATTTCTCTTTTTCCTAGAAGCCTGAGACTTGCGGAATCGCGTTTTCAGCTCGTTAGAAACTCATTCATGACAGCACATAAAAGGTTTTGCCAAATATGTGTTGTTGAATCGTTTTACATTATTTATGACTTTCTAACCCATTTTTATTCGTTTTTTGCAGTTTTTATGAAATTATGATTATGACTACGAAAATGAAAAAAATTAAAATAACTATAATATTTTTATGAAAAATGTCATATTTTGGTCAGATAATGTTTTGTAATATCATTTCTCATCATAAATATGTAAAATAATCATGAGGAAATGCATGCTGTTTGTGCATATTCGCTTGGTTCGAAAAGCCGCTTTCTCTTCGTCCTAGAAGCCTGAGACTTGCGGAATCGCGTTTTCAGCCTGTTAAAAACTCATTCCTCATAGCACATAAAAGGCTTTGCCAAATATGTGTTGTTGTTTCGTTTTTCATCAATTATGACTTTCTAACCCATTTTCATTCTTTTTTGCAGTTTTCAACAGTTTTTATGAAATTAAAATTATGACTATGAAAATTTATATTTTTAAAATTACTAAATTATTTATATGAAAAATATCATATTTAGGTCAGATAATGTTTTGTAATATCATTTATAATCATACACATGTAAAATAATCATGAGGAAATGCAGGCTGTTTGTGCATATTCGCTTAGTTCGAAAAACCGCTTTCTCTTCGTCCTAGAAGCCTGAGACTTGCGGAATCGCGTTTTCAGCCTGTTAAAAACTCATTCCTGACAGCACATAAAAGGCTTTGCCAAAAATGTGTTGTTGTTTCGTTTTACATTAATTATGACTTTTAAACACATTTTCATTCTCTTTTTGCAGTTTTTATGAAATTATGATTTTGAATATGAAAATTTATATATTTGAAATAACTATATTATTTATATGAAAAATGTCATATTTTGGGCAGAAAATGTTTTGTTATATAATATCTCATAAAAAAACATGACCTTTTCGAACCAAGCGTTTTTGATCAATTATGACTTTCTAACCTATTTTCATACTTTTCTTTCCAGTTTTTATGAAATTATGATCATGACTTCGAAAATAAAATGTTTTAAAATAACTAATATTTATATGAAAAATGTCATATTTAGGTCAGATAATGTTTTGTAATATAATTTCTCATCATAAATATGTAAAATAATCATGAGGAAATGCATGCTGTTTTGTGCATATTCGCTTGGTTCGAAATGCCGCTTTCTCTTCGTCCTAGAAGCCTGAGACTTGCGGAATCGCGTTTTCAGCCTTTTAAAAACTCATTCCTCACAGCACATAAAAGGCTTTGCCAAAAATGTGTTGTTGTTTCGTTTTACATTAATTATGACTTTCAAACACATTTTCATTCTCTTTTTGCAGTTCTCACCTTTTCACATGGGCATGTTCATGCTGTTTGTGCATATTTGCTTGGTTCGAAAAACCGTTTTCTCTTCTTTCAAGAAGCCTGAGACTTGCGGAATCGCATTTTCAGACCATAAGAAAGCTCATTCTTGACAGCACATAAAATTTTCATTTTTGTAGTCATAATCATAATTTCATAAAAACTGCAAAAAAAATAATGAAAATGAATTAGAAAGTCATAATTAATGTAAAACGATACAACAACACATATTTGGCAAAAATATGTGTTGTTGTATCGTTTTACATTAATTATGACTTTCTAATTCATTTTCATTATTTTTTTTGCAGTTTTCAACAGTTTTTATGAAATTAAAATTATGACTATGAAAATTAATATTTTCAAATTTATATGAAAAATGTCATATTTAGGTCAGATAATGTTTTGTTATATAATATCTCATAAAAAAACATGACCTTTTCTCATGGGCATGTTCATGCTGTTTGTGCATATTCGCTTGGTTCGAAAAACCGTTTACTCTTTGTCCTAGAAGCCTGAGACTTGCGGAATCGCATTTTCAGACCAAAAGAAAGCTCATTCTTGACAGCACAAAGGTTTTGCCAAATATGTATTTTTCTATCGTTTTTCATCAATTATGACGTTCTAAACCATTTTCAGTTTTTTCTTGCAGTTTTTGTTGAAATTATGATTATGACTATGAAAAGGAATAATTTTTAAATAACTATAATATTTTTATAAAATAATTTCCTATTTTAGTCAGATAATGTTTTGTAATATCATTTATCATTATAAACATGTAAAATAATCATGAGAAAATGCAGGCTGTTTGTGCACATTCGCTTGGTTCAAAAACCGCTTTCTCTTCGTTCTAGAAGCCTGAGACTTGCGGAATCGCGTTTTCAGCCCTTTAGAAACTCATTCCTGACAGCACATAAAAGGTTTTGCCAAATATGTGGTGTTGTATCGTTTTACATTATTTATGACTTTCTAACCCATTTTCATTCTTTTTTTGCAGTTTTTATGAAATTATGATTATGACTACGAAAATGAAAAAAATTAAAATAACTATAATATTTGTATAAAAAATGTCTTCGCTTCGTTCGAAAAACCGCTTTCTCTTCGTCCTAAAAGCCTGAGACTTGCGGAATCGCGTTTTCAGCCCGTTAGAAACTCATTCCTCACAGCACATAAAAGCTTTTGCCAAATATGTGTTGTTGTATTGTTTTTACATTAATTATGACTTTCTAAACCATTTTCATTCTTTTTTTGCAGATTTCAACCGTTTTTATGAAATTATGATTTTAAATATGAAAATTAATATTTTTTATATAACTATAATGTTTATATGAAAAATGTCATATTTCTGGCAGAAAATGTTTTGTTATATAATATTTCATAAAAAAAACGACCTTTTCTCATGGGCATGTTAATGCTGTTTGTGCATATTCGCTTCGTTCGAAAAACCGCTTTCTCTTTTTCCTTTTTCAGACAATAGGAAAGCTCATTCTTGACAGCACATCAAAGGTTTTGCCAAATATGTATTGTTCTATCGTTTTTCATCAATTATGACGTTCTAACCCATTTTCAGTCTTTTTTTGCAGTTTTTGTTGAAATTATGATTATGACTATGAAAAGGACTAATTTTAAATAACTATAATATTTTTATGAAAAATTTCCTATTTTGGTCAGATAATGTTTTGTAATATTATTTATCATCATAAACATGTAAAATAATCATGAGGAAATGCAGGCTGTTTGTGCATATTCGCTTGGTTCGAAAAACCGCTTTCTCTTCGTCCTAGAAGCCTGAGACTTGCGGAATCGCATTTTCAGACTATAGGAAAAAAAAAAAGCTAAAAATAAAAGCTTTGCCAAATATGTGTTGTTCTATCGTTTTTCATCAATTATGACTTTCTAACCCATTTTCATTCTTTTTTTGCAGTTTTTATGAAATAATGATTTTTGAATATGAAAATTAATATTTTTTATATAACTATATCAAGTAGCTCATTCTTGACAGCACATAAAAAAAACCTAACTAACTTTCTATCGGCTTCTTCCCTTAGGGGTCGCCACAGCTCTTTGCAAAATATGTGTTTTGAGTTCGTTTTTGATTAATCATGACTTTCTAACGCATTTTATTCTCTTTTTGTACTTGTATATATTACAGTTTTTCTCAAATGCTAAAACACATTTCACAAACGTTTCCTCCATGTTCCCCAATGTCTAAACACAACACTCTTTTCTAAAGCTACATAAACACATCCACACATTCTCACTTCAAACTCAAACTTTCACACCAAAAGAGCAGCTCGAAGCTTTCAAAAATGTAAACACTATACATTTCATTACACACTACAGCAAAACAATTGAAAACACAATGCTCAATTTGTGAGAAGGTTCTTTTTTTTATAACTGCCAATGCATATTTTTGAAAATTTACAGTAATGGATGTTCTTAGATCTCTGCAGAGGATTAGGCATTTAGATTTGATAGTTTCATATAAAGAGTATAAATCTATAGTAAATTCTGCATGTACACTACTGTAACACAACTCAATGCAAAAACAGAATCTATTGCACACAACAGTACTCTTGAAAACATGATCAGGGTGTGAAGTTTTTTTATTTACTTTGTTCACACCACACACACACACACACACACACACACCACAATCACTGTGCCACAATCACATTATATTATTATATAACATTTTATACATATAATATTTTTGAGTCGTCAAATTTTCGTCAAACTATTGTTTGTCATCACGTTTTGCATAGATTCTTTTATTTTTGCACTTTTTTAAAATAGTTTTTCATGAAATTATTTCTTTCATTATTAAAATGTATATTTTACCTATTAATTTCATATTTATATGAGAAAAGTCATATTTAAGTCAAAACATGGTTTATCATGAAACCTTTTTCATTCACTTATAGCACTGTTTTTAACGATTTATTGTGAAATAATGCTTATGAATATGACCATTTATATTTACAATAACTTGTAAAAATGTCACGTGATTTGTCACGTTTTTCATTGAATTTATGTACTTTTTACCTTTTTTTTCATAAATTTATTTATTTATTTATTTTTAAGTTATATTTTTCTAAGACCATGGTTTTTAATGAAAATCTTTTTTGCTTGCATATTGCATTTTTTCAATGGTTTTTCATTAAACGATGCTTTTAAATATGAAATTTAATATTTTAACAATAACTATCATTTTAATTGTAAATTTCATATGTATTTGTCAAAATGTGATTTGTATGGGCACACTTTTTAGTTTTTTGTTTCTAATGCCAATTTTATAAAGGTCTTCCATGAACATATGCTTCTGAATATGAAAATTCATATTTTCATAATGACTATTATATTTTATGTAAAAAAATCATATTTTTTATTCATATCATGGTTTTTCATGTAAAAGTTTTTCGTTCACGTATTACACTTTTAACATTTTTTTATTTAATTGTGCTTATGAATTTGAATATTCATATTTTTACAATAACTCTTTTTATGAAAAACGTTATATTTCCGTCTAAACATATTTTGTCATGTCACCACTTATTACAGTTTTTGCTAAAACACAAAAGCCAATCCTCTAAACCAAATGCCCAGTTGTCTAAACACATTTACTAAATCTAGCCATCATTTTCCATTATCATAAACACATTTCACATGAAGACACAATTCACAAAACACAATCCTTCGTTCTCATAAATCTTAACACGTTTTTTTTTTTTTTTTTTTTTTGCTAAAACACAAGTTGCAAAAGAACTCTGCTCATATTCTCAAATGAAAGCTCATGTGAGGCAAACTGCTTGCCACAGTCAGCAATATTTAAACACAACTGCCGTCATTCATTACACACAACGACTCAAAATTTAAGACACTTGTTGCTAATGCTGTGACCACATGTACAAAAGCAAGTTCAGAGTGCACAGTTTGCTGTAGATTCCAAACAAACCCTATGGATGAAGGCAGAGTCAAGAGAAGAGGAATTCGAGTCAGAGGAGGGAGAAGACCTGGCCATGGAAGAAGAGGTGCAGGCCAACGAGGAAGAGGAGTTCAAATCAGAGGAGGAAGAGGAGCAGGCCAACAAGGGAGAGGAGTAGGTCCAGGAGGACGAGATGCGAGCAACAGTCATTGACCATGTCATTGTCCATGGCATGACAATGGCTGAAGCAGGACTACGAGTCCGTCCAAACCTTAGTAGGTTCACCGTGGCCACCATTGTCAGGGCATTCAGACAACACAACAGGTATTGTACTCTATTGCTTTCTTTGTCACAATACAATTTTACAAGCCTGTGAAAGTAGTCTATTGGTTTCAAATCAGTTGTTACTGTATTGTAAAACTGACAACACGTTTCTTTCTTTAGAGTTGAAAGAATGCCACATAGAGGTGGGAGGGTTGCCATATTTACAGCGGCACAAACCGTCATTGTGGATATGGTTCGTGAGAACAACCTCATCAGACTCTGGGAGATCAGAGACAAAGTCATTGCCGATAATGTAAACTTTGAGAGCATTGATGATGTCAGCTTGGCCACAATAGACCGAGTTCTCCGGCGCCAAAAGATGCGGATGAAACAGGTCTATAGGGTTCCTTTTGAGCACAACTCTGCACGACACAAAGACCTGCGTTACGAGTATGTGCAAGTAAGTATACATCCATGTTCACAGTATAGTTAGTGGACATACTGTGCTACCTGATTGACTGTTGTTCTGAACACCTGTGCACTTTCACATTTTCACAGAGGATATTACAGTTGGACACGATGGCCAGACCTCATGAGTACCTCTTCCTGGATGAGGCTGGCTTCAACCTGCAGAAACAAAGGCAAGAGGCCGTAACATCATTGGCCAAAGAGCCATCACTGAGGTTCCTGGCCAACGGGGGGGGTAATATTACTCTTTGTGCAGCCATGGGTTTGGAGGGGCTTGTCCACCGGCATGCTGTCCTTGGGTCTTACAACACCCAACGACTTTTCACCTTTTCACATCCTCCTGGACCGCCAACAACACCATCCTGGGCCCGCACATCAATTTATGTGATCATTTGGGACAATGTACGCTTCCACAAAACAAACCAAATCAGAGAGTGGTTCACCACCAACAGTAACCACTTTTAAACGTCTGTCTGCCACCCTACTCCCTTTCCTGAACCTATAGAGGAGTTCTTCTCATCATGGAGATGGAAGGTTATGACAGACAACCATACACTAGAGAGGACCTCCTAATGGCAATGTAGCTGGCCTGTGTTGACATCCCAGTGGAGGGCTTCCAAGGATGGATTCGCCATTCCAGGGCGTTTTTCCCGCGGTGCCTGGCAAGAGCCTGAGATGTGGATGAGGTGATGTGGCCCGATGCAGCTCAGCGACTCGATGCCGCACAGTGATTGTGGTGTGTGTGTGTGTTGTGAATAAGTAAATAAAAAACTTTACACCCTGATCATGTTTTCAAGAGTACTGTTGTGTGCAATAGATTCTGTTTTTGCATTGAGTTGTGTTACAGTAGCGTACATGCAGATTTACTATACTCTTTATATGAAACTCTCAAATCTAAATGCCTAATCCTCTGCAGAGATCTAAGAACATCCATTACTGTAAAGTTTCAAAATATGCATTGGCAGTTATGAAACAAAGAACCTTCTCACAAATTGAGCATTGTGTTTTCAATTGTTTTGCTGTAGTGTGTAATGAAGTGTATAGTGTTTACACTTTTGAAAGCTTCGAGCTGCTCTTTGGTGTGAGTTTTGAAGTGAGAAGGTGTGGTTGTGTTATGTAGCGTTAGAAAAGGGTGTTGTATTTAGACATTGGGGAACATGGAGGAAACGTTTGTGAAATGTGTTTTAGCATTGGAGAAAAACTGAACTAAAAACAATTAAAGTTAAAAAGTTCTACGCAAAATTTTATGACAAACAATGGTTTGAAAATAATTACTTTTTTTAAAAAAGATAGATTGTTTTTATTAAAATATATAATTTCCTATTCATAATCATAATTCATAAAAACGTTAACCTTTACCTTTATAAAAATATGAGAAATTGTGAAAATATAAATCATATGATAATGGAAAACCATTAAGGAAAGGGCCATAAGTGAATCACAAACAAAAAAGTTACTATGCAAATCATGTTTTTGACAGAAAGATAAAAATAGATGATAAAAAATGTGATAGTTAATGTGAAAATGTGAATTTTCATATTCATAAGCATCATTTAATGGAAAACAGTAATAACGTGCAATTTGTAAGCAAAAAACTTACATTAAAACCATGGTTTGTTCAAAAAATATTTTATTTTTAAATAAAAATATTACATTAATTGGGAAAATATAAATATCATATTCATCAGAAAAATTTCATTAAAAAAACTGTTAAAAAGTGCAAAAATTCAATGAAAAACGTGAAATGACAAATCAAGTTTTTACAAGTTATTGTAAAATTATGAATGTTCACTCACATTTATAATTTTACAAAAGAATCTTTAAAAGTGCAATAAGTTAACGAAAAAAATGTAATTAAAAAATTAAATGATAAATTAAAATGATATTTTAAAATAAATATGACTTTTCTTTTATAAATATGAAAAAAAAATTTCAATAATATTAATTTTCATATTGAAAGGAATAATTTCAGGAAAAAAAAATGTGCAAAAGTTAATTGAAAAATGTGAAATGACAAATCAAGTTTTTACAAGATAATGTGAAATTATGACTTTCCATATTCACAGGCATCATTTAACTAAAAACCATTATAAGTGCTAAAAATTAACACAAAACATGATAAACAATGGTTTGAAAAAAAAATATGACTTTCTTTTCTAAAAGTTTTTTTTTTCATATTCATAATCATAATTGCATTACAATGTCAAATATCCTTTATCATAAAAATATGAGTTATTGTAAAATATACATATGTTCATGGAAAACCTTGTGCCATAAGTGAACGCAAAACAATAAAGTGGCTATACAAATAAAGTTTTTACAAAAATATGACGTGACAAATGTAATAGTTAATGTGAATCGTCTCGAGGTTACGACCGTAACCCTAGTTCCCCGAGGGAACGAGACTCTGCGTCGAAACGCTATGGGAACGCCCCTGCGTGACCGCGCTCTGAACCACGTGTGTAATCTGACCAATAGGCGTTTGGGACGTGACGTCATCAGCGGGCGACGTCGCGTAAACAGGAAGCTACAAATGGCTGCGAGATGGACCAGACGCTAGCTCCTGCGAGAGAAGGTAAGCACCGCAGGGATGCAGGGAGTGTGGCACGGAGACGCAGCGTCTCGTTCCCTCGTGGAACTAGGGTTACGGTCGTAACCTAGAGACGTTCCCCTTCAGGAACTCGAGCTGCGTCGAAACGCTATGGGAACGAGTGTCCAATTACGCCACACTGACCAGACCCTGCCTAGAGAGTGAGGGCCTCGGCACCAGCACGCAACACAGAGGAGCCCGGGTGGCTCTGAGGTCAAGGTCATAGAACCTGACGAAGGTCAGCGGGGTGGACCAGCCCGCCGCGTCACAGATGTCCTGGAGCGGGACTCCAGCTGACCAGGCCGTAGAGGCCGCCACACTCCGGGTGGAGTGAGCTCGAACCCCAAGGGGCGGGGAGGCCCGAGGACTCGTGAGCCGACACAATCGCATCCACAACCCATCTGCTCAACGTCTGCTTATTGGCCGGGAAACCTTTCCGATTAGGGCCATAGCAGACGAGCAGCTGCTCCGACTTCCTCCAAGGACTCGTCCTGCGGAGGTAAGTATCCAGCGCTCGCACTGGACACAGTCGGTGCTGTCGCTCCTGGTCGGGGCAGTAAACGGAGGAGGGCAGAATGCCTGCAACATGACAGGACGTGAGGGAGCCGTAGGCACCTTAGGCACGTACCCAGGTTTCGGATAGAGAAACACCTTGGCCATGCCAGGAGCAAACTCCAGGCGAGACGGGGCCACAGACAAAGCCTGCAGATCCCCGATCCTCTTCAGGGAGGAAATCGCCAACAGAAAGGTGGTCTTGATCGACAGAAACCTAAGGGCCACATCGGCTAACGGCTCGAAAGGGGGCTCAGAAAGAGCTGCCAGCACAACGGCCAGATCCCAGACAGGCACTCTGGTCGCGTCCCGGGCCTCAGCCTCCGGGTGCCACGGAGGAAACGTGTCACCAGTGGGTGTCTACCCAGCGACTGCCCCGCAGGCGGGGAGCCATACGCCGCGATGGCCGACACGTAAACCTTCAGGGTCGGGGGTTAACCCTGCCGCAAACTGTTCCTGCAGGAACTCCAGAACTGACCCAACCGGGCAGTTAACAGGATCCAGGCCACGGTGCTCGCACCAGGACGTGAACAGCCGCCAGCGTGTGGCGTACGACCTCCTCGTGGAGGGAGCCCTGGAGTGGAGAAGGGTCTCTACCACCTCGGTGGAGAGACCGGCTGCCGCGAACCGGGCCCCTCAGGGGCCACAGCCACAGCCTCCACAACTCCGGGCGGGGGTGAACCAGGGTCCCGCCCGCCTGAGAGAGAAGATCCCTCCTGGGAGGAATCTCCCAAGGAGGGCCCTCGAGAAGGGGCACCAGATCCGCAAACCACGGCTTGCTCGGCCATCGAGGCGCCACCAGGAGGAGACGGGCTCCCTCCCGGCGAACCTCTCCAGAACTCCAGGGAGCAGAGCGATCGGGGGAAGCCGTACAGACGCAGCCTCGGCCACGACTGTACCATGGCATCCAGCCCTAACGGGGCTGGGTGAGAGAGAGAGAACCAGAGGGGACAGTGCGAGGTCTCCTGGGTCGCAAAAA
>JBCEWE010001907.1:0-21741 GCA_039877035.1 Silurus lanzhouensis | reverse complement strand
ATACCTCATGTCCCTCCTCTGCACATGTCCAAACCATCTCAATCTCGCCTCCCTCACCTTGTCTCCAAAACGTCCTACATGCGCTGTCCCTCTAATAAACTCATTTCTAATCCTGTCCATCGTCGTCACTCCAACGAAACATCTTCAACATCTTCAGCTCTGCTACCTCCAGCTCCACCTCCTGTCTTTTACTCAATACATACATACATTTACTCTAAACCATACAACATCTCAGGTCTCACCACATTCCTATAAACTTTCCCTTTCACTCTCACAGATACTCTTCTATCACAAATCACTCCTGCTATCACTCTTCTCCACCCACTCCACCCTGCCTGCACTCTTTTCTTCACTTCTCTAACACACTCTCCATTTGCACTGTTGACCCCAGGTACCTGAACTCCTCCACCTTTTCCACCTTCTCCCTGCAGCCGCACCCCTCCACTGCCCTCCCTCTCATTCACACACATGTACTCTGTCTTACTCCTACTGACTGTCATTCCCCTTCTCTCCAGCGTGTACCTCCACCTCTCCAGATTCTTCTCCACTTGCTCCCTACTCTCACCACAAATCACAATATCATCTGCAAACATCATAGTCCACAGAGACTCCTGTCTGATCTCATCCCTCAACTTGTCTATCACCTTTGCAAACAGGAAAGGGTTTAGAGCCGATCCTTGATGCAGTCCAACCTTCACCTTGAACCAGTCTGTCGTTCCTACTGCACACTTCACTGCTGTCACACTGTTCTGCACCACCCTCACATACTTCTCTGACACACCAGACTTCCTCATACAATACCACAACTCCTCTCTCCACCCTGTCGTAGGCCTTCTCTAAATCCACAAATACACAATGCAATTCCTTCTGTCCTTCTCTATACTTCTCCATCAACATCCTCAAAGCAAATAAGGCATCTGTGGTGCTCTTCCTCGACATGAAACCATACTGCTGCTCACAGATGGTCACCTCTTCTCTCAGCCTGGCTTTCACTACTCTTTCCCATAACTTCATGGTGTGACTGATCAACTTAATTCCCCTGTAGTTACTGCAGGTCTGAACATCTCCTTTATTCTTAAAGATCAGTACCAGCACACTCCTTCTCCATTCCTCAGGCATCTTCTCACCCTCCAGAATCTTGTTAAACAATCTGGTTAAAAACTCCACTACATCTCTCCTAAACATCTCTATGCTTCTACCGGTATGTCATCTGTCCAACCGACTTTCCACTCTTCATCCTCTTAATCTCTGCTCTCACTTCCTTCTTACTAATCCTATCACTTCCTGCTTCACCATCTCCACACCATCCAACCTTCTCTCTCTCTCTCTCTCTCTCATTTTTCTCATTCATCAGCTGCTTAAAAGACTCCCTCCATCTTCTCAACACACTCTCCTCACTAGTCAACACATTTCCATCTCCATCCTTTATTGCTTTTTCTTGGCTTTCCCCACATCCCTCCTTCACCTGCTGCTGCATCTCCTTGTGTATTCTCTTCATTTGGTCACTGCACTAATCTCTAGATGTCGACTGGTAGTGGATTTCACCGATAGATAGGTTGGATTGTACTTGATAATAACTGATTAATCAACCGATAATTTTAATGTTCTTGGATTAAAAAAATAACAAATATAACATTCCATGTAAAATAGTACTGAACTACGGTATTATACTGTACTCACACTGTATACCGCAACCTGGAAAAACTACCGCTATGAATTTCCGACGATAACCGACAGTTCTAGCAATAAATCTGTGCCAATTAACCGGCAAAACCAGTGAATTGGTTGACCTCTAGTAATTTATGTTATTTAAAATTCCATATTTTGTAATATATTCATTTATTTAAATAGAAAAATTGTGTGTGTGATGTGGTGTGTGTGTGTGTGTGTGTGTTACCTGTGCAAGCTGTACTCTCTGCGTGTACGTGGTGCAGCTTGAAGTGTGTGTGGCTGTGTATCGTTTTCCTATTCTGCTGATTAAAAAAAAACAGTCAAGCAGCCTGTAAGGAACTGACCCAACTCCTGCTCTGAACACACTCCAACCTCTACACACACACACGCACACACACGCACGCACGCACGCACGCACACACACACACACACACACACACACACACACACAGATTTACTTTCCTGCACTTTTATTGCATTCCTAAGCACACATGGACTGCAGCTTCTGCTTCACCTACTGCTTGTGTGTGTGTGTGTGTGTGTGTGTGTGTGTGTGTGTGTGTGTGTGTGTGTGTGTGTGTGTGTGTGTGTGTGTGTGTGTGTGTTCTTGTTCTTCTATCCCGGTAGGGACTTCGACCTGAATGCACACTGACTCATGGGGACCCATGTCAACGTGGGGACCTAAATTGAGGTCCCCACCGACAAAGCCATACAAGCACCTCCAAACAGTGTCTAGACACGCCCAGTGAGTTTTTTTCTGAAGACCCAATGGGGTACATTTTCAAGACAAAATCTGTGTGACTGTGTAATATATGCACCCCTAGAGGTCACACACGGTATTGCCAACCCCACTGTTACATTGTTCTGGAAGTGTGTGTCATGTCCTTCCCACACCCTTAGCGTAATCTATTGCTCATTAATAAAATATAAATGTAATGTATATTAGAGAATAGATTATTAAACTATTTACTTATAAATGTAAATTAATTTATAAAATTAACAAAATTAAGTACATTTACTGTTGATGCATCAGAATGAAACTTCAGGATACACTGAGCCACAAATGATGTTATTACTAAGCAAATTATTTTTGTTAGATACATGAAAATGCATTAAATAATTTTAATATATTAGATCTGTTAAAACTGAAGCCCTTAATGTAATTTATTGTGGATCTGTCTATATTCAAACACTCATTATTAATGGCAATAGGAAATTAATCAAAAGAGGTTGGCCAACTCCAAGGTCTTTCCATCCTAATTTCGCATGGACTGTTGTATGCCAGGCAATACATTCTACATTCATTAATTTCAATTTAGTTCAAAAATACTTTAATGTGATTTGGTTAATGGAATATATTATATTAGTATAGTAGTAATTATTATAATTTTATTTAAATAATGATAATTAAATGATAATACACTTTTTTCACTTTCTGGCTGAGCCTTTCTGCATACATAAAACACGAGTTCACAAAGAGTTTACTTTCAACAGATCACTAATAAACTTCCAAAAAAAAATGTTTAACAAACCACCAGTCCTGATAATATACAATCGTTGTACCTAAAATTGGAAGCTGCTATTTTAACTCTACTGGATTATCTTTTTGATATTTCACTGCAATATATATACAAATGGTGTTAAGTCCCCCACTTCTGATGGAAATATGCTACAACGACTCCATTGTAAGTCAAAAATATCGTAAGTTGAAGATGGTTCTATGATTCTGACAACCTTTTCACTTCATGCTGAGTTATAATTTTCATTTTCTGCTCGAAACTGATGCTTTCCTTCTTCTTTTTCTCACTTTCAGCACTAGACATACTTGGCATTTGGAAGACATGTTTTTATCACTTAAATTGCTGTTTGACACCGTTTAAAACAGATAGAAATACATACTGAGACAACTTTACCCCAGTCGAATGCTAGCGAGAGTGGGGCATCTCACAGGAGAGAGATACGCTCATCCCAGCTGCGCGTCCAACACAATTTTGTCAGATCGCTATCGGCATTGTAACATTGAAAAATCGTAAGTCGAACCATTGTAACTTGGGGGATTATCTATATTAGATAACTACAAACATTCGGCAAAGCTCTGTGCTCTTTCAAGGCCCTAAAAGTGAACTACTAACACACTATTTTCATATAAATGTTTCATGACTTTATTATAAATGTATACATTTATTGTAATTGCTAACCACTTAGATAACAGAGCTACTCATCTTACCCTCAGTCTATATCTGACAGTCTGTGGCTAGTAGTGATGCCATGATATAGCTTTGGCATGACCTAATGGAGAAAGGGAGAATGGGGCCAGATACAGATCTCTTTATAAAGCTAATGAGGTGAATAGTACAGATATAATCCAATCTGGATCCAAATTTAAAACATCTACTGATCCAGCATCAAGATGTTAGTGCTCATTAAGTAGAGGGGCAATGATTTGCTAACAACATGGCTAAAGCCTCTTTAAGGTGCACACAGGTGGACTATATTCTATGCACAAGATGCACTTTAAAGAGATTAAAGACTGTAAAGTGTGGGGAGGGGACAGTGTAGTTAGACAGCATCAGATGGTGGTCTGAAAGATGGCCCTGGATTAAAGAAGAAGAGGAGGAGAGTGAAGACTGAAAGAAGTATACGATGGTGGAAACTAAGGAGGAAGACTGTAGTGTGAGATTCAGGGAAGAGGACAGACCGGGGGCACTGTGGTGGTGAGAAGGTGCTGGATGAATGGGCAACTACTGCAGAAGTGATAAGGGAGACAGCTAGAAAGGCACTTGGTGTGACATCTGGAAATAGAAAGGAAGATAAAGAGATGTGGTGGTGGAATGAGGAAGTGCAGGAAAGCAAAAGGAGAAAGAGGTTGTCAAAACAGAATTGGGATCGACAGAGTGATGAGAAAAGTAGGCAGGAGTACAAGATGATGCGGCAGCAGGTAAAGAGGGATGTGGCGAAAGCCAAGGAAAAGGCATATGAGGAGCTGTATGAGAAGTTGGACACTAAGGAAGGAGAAAAGGATTTGTACCCGGATTGGCCAGGCAGAGGACCGAGCTGGGAAGGATGTACTGCAGTTAGAGCAATAAAGGATGGAGATGGAAATGTGTTGACTAGTGAGGAGAGTGTGTTGAGAAGATGGAGGGAGTGTTTTGAGCGGCTGATGAATGAGGAAAATGAGAGAGAGAGAGAGGGTTGGATGGTTTGGAGTCGGTAAAGCAGGAAGTGGATAGGATTATTAAGGAGGAAGTGAGAAAAGCAATTAAGAGGATGAAAAGTGAAAAGTCAGTTAGAGTAGATGACATACTGGTAAAAGCATGGAGATGTTTAGGTGAGATGCAGTGGAGTTTTTTAACAAGATCGTTTAACAAGATTTTGGAAGGTGAGAGGATGCCTGAGGGATGGAAAAGGAGTGTGTTGGTGCCGATCTTTAAGCACAAGGGGAATGTGCAGACCTGCAGTAACTCTAGGGGAATTAAGTTGATCAGTCACCATGAAGTTATGGGAAAGAGTAGTGGAAGCCAGGCTAATGGAAGAGGTGAAGTTTATAGGACTGTGGTGAGACTTGCGATGTTGTATGGTTTTAGAGACAGTGGCATTGAGTAAAAGACAGGAGGTGGAGCTGGAGGTAGCAGAGCTAAAGATGTTGAGGTTTTCGTGGGAGTGACGAGATAGACAGGATAAGAAAATAATTTATTAGAGGACAGTGCATGTAGGACGTTTTGGAGACAAGGTGAGGAAGGCGCGATTGAGATGGTTTGGAATGTGCAGAGGAGGGACATGGGGTATATCAGTAGGAGAAAAAGAGGAAGACCAAGAAGGCAGTTTATAGATGTGGTGATGGAAGACATGCAGGAAGTTGGGTTAAAAGAGGCAGATGTAGAGAACAGTGGGGTACCCCTAATAGGAGAAGCCGAAAGAAGAAGAAGACATGGTGTTAAAGTATGGAAAAGAAGCCATGTTGGTTCATTAGGCCTATTTACTGCTTGAGCAAGTAAGAGGTAGTAGCTCAATAGTTAAGTTGTTGGTTTAACAATTAGTAGATTTCCCCAAGGTTGTGGGTTCAAGCCCAGGCACTGGCAAGGTAAAGTTTTTTTTTTTATCTTTTGAAATCAATTTTTGACATTAAAATGTAAATCTTTTTGTTAATAAAAGCGACCTGTTAAAAAGATTGCTTTATTTCTTTGTCTTTTTTAAAAGACTTGTTTGGCCTACTTTTAATATGAGTTACATGGTGTTGAAGGATGGAAAAAAAGCCATGTTGGTTCATCAGGCTTATTTTTATTACATTTTTATTAAATTGTTTATTCTCTTTTCAAATCTAATAGATTGTCTACTTTGTGACATTAAACTGTAAATCTTTTTTTAATTAAAGAGACCCGTTTAAAAGATTGCTTTATTTCATTGTCTTCTTTAAAAGACTTGTTTGGCCTACTTTTATTATGAGTTACATGCTGTTGAAGTGTGGCAAAGAAGCCATGTTGGTTCATTAGGCACATTGACTGCTTACACAACGAGGAAGAGATAGCTCAATGAGTTGAGAGTTTAAGCGCGTGGTTGGGAGTTCAAGCCCCAGCGTTGCCAAGCTGAATTTTTTATTTCTCTTTTAAAATCTAATAGTTTGTCTACTTTGTGACATTAAACTGTAAATCTATTTGTTAATAAGAGACCTGTTTAAAATATTGCTTGATTTCTTTTTTTTAAAGACTTGTTTGGCTTAATTGAAATGAGATTCATGGTGTTTTAGTATGGAAAAAAGCCATGTTGGTTCATTAGGCCCATTGACTGCTTTCACAAGGGAGAAGAGATAGCTCAGTGGGTAAGGTGTTGGTTTACCACTCAGCAGATGCCTACAAGGTTGTTGGTTCAAGTCCCGGCATTGACAAGGTAAAATTTTTATTTCTCTTTTGGAATCTAATAGTTTGTCTACTTTGAGGAATTAATCTGTAAATCTATTTGTTAATTAAAGAGACCTGTTTAAAATAATTTCTTTGTCTTTTTTGAAAGACTTGTTTGGCCTACTTTTAATATGAGTTACATGCTGTTTAAGTATGGACCAGAAGCCCTGTTGGTTCATTAGGCCCATTGACTGCTTACACACGGGGAAAGAGATAGCTCAGAGGGTAAGGTGTTGGTTTGCTGATTTGGAGGTCCCCACAAACCTTTGGGTTCAAACCCTGGCAATAGCATTGTAATGTTTTTATTTCTCTTTTCTAATCTAATAGTTTGTCTACTTTGTGGCATTAAACTGTAAATCTATTTGTTAAAAAAGAGACCTGTTTAAAAGAATGCTTAATTTCTTTGTCTTTTTTGAAAGACTTGTTTGGCCTACTTTAATATGAGTTACATGGTGTTGAAGTATGGAACAGAAGCCCTGTTGGTTCATTAGGCCCATTGACTGCTTACACAAGTGGGAAGAGATAGCTCAGTGGGTAAGGTGTTGGTTTACCAATTTGGACATCCTCACAATGCTGTGGGTTCAAACCCTGGCATCAGCATGGTAGCTTTTGAATTTCTTTTTAAAATCTAATAGTTTGTCTACTTTGTGGCATTAAACTGTAAATCTATTTGTTAATAAAGAGACCTCTTTAAAATATTGCTTTATTTCTTTTTTTTAAAGACTTGTTGGCTTAATTTTAATATGAGTTACATGGTGTTTTAGTATGGAAAAAAGCCATGTTGGTTCATTAGGCCCATTGACTGCTTACCTGTGTTCATGTTTGGACGACCACAAGCACTGAGTCACTTTAGACGATCAGACATTATTCGTCAGATTGCTCGAAGCTGTGGAGCAGAACACCCTGAAGCGTTATCCTCGTCTAGACTGAGAAAGCACATGGCCACTATGTCCAAGGTCCTTAATTTAAAATACAATGAAATGGATGACTTTTTAGGACACAACATCACAGGCAGTACTACAGGCTACCTGAAGGTACATTACAGCTGGCGAAGATAAGTAAAGTTCTTCTAGCTAGGAGCGAGGACAACTACGTATCTCAAAGGAAGGAATTTAAATGAGATCCAGACTGATCCACAAGGTAAAACAGGCCTGAGTAAATAAAGATGTTTTAAAAATCTCAAATTCCATGTTATGATTAACAGGAACACCACCGTTGGTTATAGATTATTTGATGGATGTAGCAGTTTTTTTTAAAAATCTTCCACTTATATAGCTATAATCATTTTCTCTGTGGTTGCTGTGTTTACTAGAGAGAGTTCTGATGGACTGTGAAGGATCAGACTCTAAAAACGAGAAAGAAAACGATGCTTTACCTCCACCCTCAAATTCTGCAGGTATGTAGTCAGCTAATGTAGGGAATTATGGGAAAGCTAAAGGCGAAATGATTTAATATGAGTCATTTTTTATCACAATTACTAATTACTTTTATTTTATTCAGGATCACAAAACCCATGGAGAAAGTGGTCTACAGAGGAGGTCCAGGCTGTGGAAAAGACTCCAATGGACTACATCAGTTCTGGCGAAGTTCCTGGTAAAGGCCAGTGCATGGAGTGCATTGAAAAATCCCCAGCAGCACTTTAAGGGAGAGGTTGGGAGGCAGTCCAATTTTATGTAAAAAATCGCATTGATTCCATGAAGCGCAAAATGTAATAGTAAAAAGCCTTTATTGGATGTTTTTTTTTAATATGTTTGTTAAAGGCAACATGTTTAGAAACATTTTAGTTCAAGTTGCTGACAAATAAATGTTAAAGAGAATTAAGATGTCACAGATGTTTGTTTTTGTGGAAATGTCCAAACTTTTCAGGTTGTTGTTAATCACAGTTGTACATACAAATACATACAAATATCTTCTACTTCTACCTAATATTTATATAGAGATATTATAGCAATATATCTTGCAACACGCTTGATCACATGCATGTTCTGTTTTAATTTAAATAGATTCCAGTATGCACAGATCATTATTTAGTTTAGACCATGATGGTGTAAATGAACATAAACATTTCCTGCTTGTCATATAACGAGTGTTGTAGATACCAAAATGTGGAACTTTTCAGACTATCAGAATTTAAGAGAATTGAATGTGTTAAACAGGAAGTGAGGTCAGGCTTTTTTACTGTTTACTTTCTTAGAAATTGTCTATTTAAAAAAATGATGATGCGAAATAGTCAAAAGCAAAATAAATAAAAACTTTTAAACAACACTTTAGTTATGGTCTGAACCTAATCTTCGTCTTCATTAATGTTATACACAGTTATAATTGCATATAAATTGGATAATCTGCAAATAATTTATAATAGTGGCACCTAGAGGTGGTTGGTGGTAAGACAAAATAGGACATCCCCACCAGAATAGAAAAAACAGACAAAAATTTAGCTCTCTAAACTTGTGTATTTCTGAAAATAAAGATGATTTTTTTGGGAAACAAAAAATCCAAAAGAGACATCTGGCTTTAAAATTGTGGCCTTAATGTATTTAGAAATCAGTGTCCCCACGAGTAACCACCCAGTCAGGAGTCCCCACCATGTAGCAAAAACAAGTGTGTGTGTGGTGTGGTGTGTGTGTGTGTGTGGTGTGTGTGTGTGTGTGTGTGTGTGTGTGGTGTGTGTGTGTGTGTGTGTGTGTTAGTTCCAGAGCATTCAGAAGACTAAAGCTGTGGTGTCACTGACTGGCAATACAAGTTTGAATCCTTCTTCAGCATCTTTATAAATTATTTATTTTTGCGGTTGTACTCAATAAGTACAAACCCCATAAACAACACCCGCACATCTGCTCGAGTAGCTCCGTGGATTAAATGTCTGTACCTGTCACAGGTTTGAACCTTAATTCGTATCTCTCTCAGGTATGTAGTGAAGGCTGTAGGTTGGTGTTATTAAAGCCTGAGCCTTTGAAGCAGACAAAAAACTTGTCAATTACTTTTTTGTTGTATGGTGATTTCTTTATGTTAAACCCAGTAGTAGATAGAGGTGTAACATTGATCTCTCCACTGGTATTAAACAAATGCTAACCCCTGTTAGCCTGGCTTGGAGGTTCAGAGGTCTAAGACTCAAGCGTTTTAGACTGTGATGATTAGGGTTTGTATCCTGCTTTGGGTTATCTCAAAGCTTCTGTATCAAATATTTGTATTAGTGATTGTATTAAACAGAAGATAAGCCCCCTAGAAACCTTCTCTAAGGTGTCTGTTCCAGTGGCTCAGTGAAATAAACATCTGGAACGTCAGCAAAACGTCTTGTCACGGGTGTGAATCTCATTTTGTATCTGCCTTAGGTCTGGAGAGAGTGCTATAGTTGGGTGAGAATGAATAAGAGAAAGTTGAAAAAAAAACCCTGCTGTTAATATGTAAAATAAAAAAAAATAAAAAAACTCCTGGTCCACTGAAGCAGGCAAAAGATATTTCAAACTTTTTTGAATGTGTACAGGAACAAATGATATGTTGTACGTTAATTGCTTTATGCTAAAGCCAGCAGTAGCTCGAGCTGCTTTCAGGTTTGATGGCTCAGAGGGATAAGAGTGAGTTGCTCCTTACTGTGTAATGGTTAGGGTTCAAATCCTGCTTTGGCTTTTTTTTTATTGTTTGTATTTAAATAAAAACAATAAAACTGCAAAAAATAGAGTGTGTTATTGGGTCAGTATTTGTGGCCTGGATGTTAAAAACCTTACTTCAATGCTTTGAGGTTGCTGGTTCAAATCCAGCTTCTACTATTGCTGGCTGAATTATGCAAATAGTGTATGTTTTAAAGAACCTTTCTGGTCTTTAATTAAAAAAACAAATAAAAAGTAAACCCAAATTTGAACTATGAGACAATGTTCATTGTTAAAAGCGCTATAAAAAAAAAAAAAAAAAAAAATTGGAATATTGTGTAGTAAAGACTCTAACCTCTACACCACACAGATACAGGAGAGACACATGGGTTACAGTTAGAAGGTTAGTAGGTATGGTGAGAGCGCTGTGTTTGGACAAGTAGACAAAATACATTTCAAACAGTTTTTAAACAAGATATCTTCAGCTCTACAAACAAACACAACCCTCAAAGAGGTTGGAGGCCTGGTTCAGGTGATGAAACTTTCTTTCTTTGGCCATAATTTCTGTTACCTGATGTGGTGAACTTCCAAGTGGCTTCAGGTTCTGGTTTAGGTGATGTAAATGTCTTTCTGTTGGTACTGAGGGTTTGAGCTCTGCTTCAGATGATGTTACATGGATTAAACAGGATCCATGTCCAGGAGAATTCCTTCTGTTTTCTGCAATGGTCTCCCCAGTCAGAAGATATTAATTCTATAGAACATCTTCACAATATGGCAGAACTGGAGATTTAGAGCATGCAGTTGACAAATCCAATGCAAATACATGATGGACCACAATAAAAAAATGTTTCCAGATCCTTGTGGAGATCATTTCTGAGAGTAGAAACTTCAGCCATCTATATTATATAGTTTTCCTTTAGTGCTCAGTGTGTATATGATTATTGAGTTGTGTGTGTTTATACATGATATATATATATATATATATATAATTCTTTCTTCCAGTGTGTAAATATACATATTATATTTATCTTTATCCTTATAACCTTTTCATACTTTATAGTCAGATTTTTATTTTATTATAATTTTATACTTTATTTCTACGTTCTCACTCTGTATGAATGTGTATTTGACAAATAAAATGTAAATTTCTTGCAGGAATAATAAAGTTCATTTGCTCATCTACTGAGCTTGCAGGCTCGGGGTGGGAGAAAGAGGAGACAAGTGACTGGTTTACAAAAAACACCACTGAGTTTATTCAGCCCTAAACACGCTTTCACAATTTACTTTCAATTTTCAGTATTTAAAGCTGAACACAGGTGCACGCACAGATTAATTCTATGTGATGAAGCATAAAGTACAAAACAGATCCTGCGGTTCATCTGGTTGAACTTTGTCTATAAATTGAGAGGCTGCAGATTCAAATCCTGGTCAAATGGTTTAAGAGTAAATTATACCACAAGTCAAGTCAAGTCAGGTTTTATTTGTATAGCGCTTTTCACAACAGACATTGTCTCAAAGCAGCTTTACACAAATCAACAGTGAAGGTGAATGGTGTGAATTTGTCCCTGATGAGCAGCCGTGGCGACTGTGGCAAGGAAAAACTCCCTTAGATGTTATGAGGAAGAAACCTTGAGAGGAACCAGACTCAAAAGGGGAACCCATCCTCATCTGGGTGACATCAAGAGTTTGATCATAAATCTTTCAACAATACAGAACACTGGAGAGTGAGAACTAACATGAGCACTGGAGTATAAGATTATAAGTGATGTTCTTTCTGCAGTCTTATACAGTCTATATGGTTAGTAGCTCCGAGTTTTATGAGCTCAGCATTTGTGATCACCACAGATCCAGCATCAGCTTCTCCATGCCAGAGCCTTTAACACTCCAGGAGGTCCAATGCCAAACTCCACACATGTAGCGGGATCCAAATGGCACTGGTACGTCTCTAGATGGTTCGGGATGTTTGTGAGTTCGGCATCTACTTCTTCAAAGGTCCGTAATCATCACGAGGTGGGAGGTGACTGGAGCTGGAGGAACCTCAGGGTGTCTCGGGATGGGGAGAGAAAGAGAAGCAGTGGAGAGCAATTAGCGTAGCTGCTGTTCATGATATTAACAGCACAAGTTGATAATGTGCATGTGATCAGATGTTCTGGAGCACAAGGTTATGATGTGATGTGTGTTATGTGTAGGCTTTGCTAAAAAGATATGTTTTTAATCTACACTTAAACTGGGTGAGTGTGTCTGAGCCCCGAACACTGTCAGGAAGACTATTCCAGAGTTTAGGAGCTAAATGTGAAAATGCTCTACCACCTTTAGTGGACTTTGCTATTCTAGGAACTACTAGAAGCCCAGAGTTTTGAGATCTTAGGGAGCGTGGCGGATTGTAGCGTGTTAAAAGACTGGATAGATACATGGGAGCCAAACCATTTAGTGCTTTATAGGTGAGTAGTAATAGTTTGTAGTCTATTCGAAACTTAACAGGAAGCCAGTGCAGGAATGAAAAGATCGGGGTTATGTGATCATATTTTCTTGCCCTTGTAAGAACTCTGGCTGCTGCATTCTGGACTAACTGAAGCTTGTTTATTAATGATGCAGGACATCCACCTAGTAACGCATTACAGTAGTCTATTCTGGAGGTCATGAACGCATGGACGAGCTTCTCTGCATCGGATATAGACAACATATTTCTTAGCTTAGAAATATTTCTAAGTTGAAAGAAGCTGTTTTTGTAACTTGGTTGATATGATATTTGAAAGACAAGTTGCTGTCTAAAATAACACCCAGGTCTTTTACCGTTGAATTAGTGGTTACAGAACATCCGTCTAAATGCAGGTTGAGATGCTGGAGCTTCTGTATACTAGTTTATGGGCCGATGAGCAAAATCTCAGTCTTATCAGAATTTAAAAGTAGAAAGTTATGGGTCATCCAATCTCTTATTTCCTTAATACACTCAGTTATCCGAGTTAATTGAGCTGTATCGCCTGGTTTAGATGAGATATATAGCTGAGTATCATCAGCATAACAATGGAAGCTAATTCCATGCCTTCTAATAATATTTCCTAACGGAAGCATGTATATTGTGAACAGCAGGGGTCCTAGAACTGAACCTTGCGGCACGCCATAATTTACTTGCATTAGCCTGGATAGCTCTCCATTTAAATCTACGAATTGGTAACGATCGGGACAGGTAGGATTTAAACCAGCTTAATGCCTGTCCCTGAATGCCGATGTAATTCTGTAAGCGATCTAGGAGGAGATCATGGTCTATAGTGTCGAACGCAGCACTAAGATCTAGTAGAACCAACAGCGAGATGAAGCCTTGGTCTGAAGCTAAAAACAGGTAATTAGTGATTGTAACTAGAGCAGTTTCTGTGCTATGATGGGGCCTAAAACCTGACTGAAATTCTTCAAAGATATTGTTCTCTTGCAGGTAGGAACATAACTGGGCAGCGACAATCTTTTCTAAAATTTTAGACATAAATGGGAGATTTGAAATGGGTCTGTAATTTGATAGCGTGTTTGGATCCAGATTAGGTTTTTTAATGAGGGGCTTAATAACTGCTAACTTGAGGGATTTAGGGACGTGACCTAAAAGATAGTGAGGAGTTAATAATATTTAGAAGAGGTTCACCAGCTGTATATAACACTTCCTTCAGTAATTTAGTAGGAATTGGATCTAACTGACATGTTGTCGATTTAGCTTTGGCAATAACATTATACAGCTCTTCCTGTCCTATACATGTAAAACAGTGGAGTTGTGGAGTTGAAGGTAACACTGTCTCAGGAGATGCTGTCAGAGGTTGAACTGCCACAATTGTTTTTCTAATGTTATCTATTTTTTCAGTGAAGAAAATCATAAAGTCCTCACTACTAAACTGTGATGGAACACATTTTTCAGAGCCTGATTTGTAGTTAGTTTAGCTACTGTACTGAAAAGGAACCTGGGATTGTTTTTATTGTTTTCTATAAGTTTGCTCAGGTGTCAGCTCTAGCAGCTTTTAGCGCCTGTCTGTAGCTGAGCATACTGTCTTTATACGCGATTCTAAATACCTCCAATTTAGTTTTCCTCCATTTTCTCTCCAGATTACGGGCTGTTCTCTTGAGTTCATGCGTATGACTATTATACCAAGGTGCAGGTGCTTGTTCTCTAACCTTTTTAACCGGATGGGGCAACGGTGTCTATTGTGTTAGTGAGGATAAGGTCTATGTTGTTAGTTATTTCATCAAGATTATTAGTAGTTATGGGTTTAGTGAGAAATTGAGATAAATCAGGCAGGTTATTTATGAATCTGTCCTTAGTGGTTGGAACAATAGTCCTACCAGGTCGATAACGTGGTGCAACACGGCTAATCTGCTCTACCGGTAGTGTGTACAGTATGAGGTAATGGTCTGTGATGTCATCACTCTGAGGTAAGATATCTATATCAGTGACGTCTGCTCCGTGGGATATTATTAAGTCTAGTGTGTGGTTAAAGCGATGAGTTGGTCTGGTGACGTTTTGTTTAACCCCAAAAGAGTTTAATAAGTCAACAAATGATAATCCTAGAGCATCGTTTACATCATCTACATGAATATTAAAATCTCCTACAAGCAGCACTTTATCAAAATCGATCAAGAGATCTGATAGAAAACAAGCAAACTCTTGAAGAAAATCAGCGTAGGGTCCTGGGGGTCTGTACACGGTGACCAGAGCGAGTTTTCTATGTCTGTCTGAAAATACAACTTTAAGAACGAGCACTTCAAATGATTTAAAACTGAATCCTAACATCTGACTAACATTAAGAGAGGCACTATAAACAGTAGCTACACCCCCCCCACGACCAGTCTGACGCGGCTCATGCTTATAAGCATATCCTGACGGTGTCGACTCGTTTAGACCCATATAATCACCTGCTTTAATCCAGGTCTCAGTGAGACAGAGTGCTGAGAGATTATTCTCTGTGATCATCTCATTTATAATCAGCGCTTTGGGTGCAAGTGATCTAATGTTTAAAAGACCAAACTTTAAAACTTTTTGGTGTTTGTTTATCTGGCATTTTTCAGTTTTAACTGTAATAAGATTTTTTCTGGATCTTGTGTATTTAATTTTTGGTTTTTCTACACGAGGAATAGATACGGTTTCTATAAACTGGGCTGTGTGTGAACTTGTAACTATTTGGTCTGTTGTATTCGTGTTCTCATAGTTGAAGATTTCCTGATGTCTCACCAGTCAGATGGTGTGCAGACCGTTTGCAAATCGAACGAGTCCTCACCTGTGCTCAAAGTCAGACACACAGCCGGCATAGTGCTCATAATCACGAACAGAGTCAAGATACACAAATATGATAAAGTGAGAGACAATGAATATAGTGGCAGTCGAGTTTACAGACTACAGGCACAAGTCAGGAACACAAAACAATTTAAGATTATTAAAAGAGAAAACACAAACAAACAAATACAAACAAGTCAAACACAGGAAGCTACGTCACTGGAAGTGAGACCAAAGCAGCTGCTTGGGTGTATAAACTGTGTGAATACAAAATTATCCAAAATAAATCAGATGAACAATGAAGACACATTGTATTTATTTACACATCTTATTTCTATGTATTTAGGTTATTTTTGCATTTCATAAAAATATGAATCACAAAAAAATGCTTTATTGCACCCCCTTGTGGAGAAACCGATACATGAGTGACCGGAGATAAACTGGTTAGTTTGAATTGGATTTGCATTGGCCAATCAGAGAGTATAATAAGGCGGGCTTAGACCCACTATCCAATAAGATACATGATGGGCGGGGCTTCGCCTTGATCTCCGTTATTGTGCCTCATATTGCAGTTGGCTGTTGAAATGAAACATCGCTAAACGCGTTCCTCCCAAACTTTCATTTCATTTCGTGCACACGGAGAGCGTTTTCACACCAACATGCAGTGTTCAGACTGATCCGGATTAATGTGGATGTAGACTGAAATAGATGCAGCTTGCTGACCACCTGAACCTGAACTGATGGAGGTGAAGTGAAAGGTAGGAGTGTGTAAGGAGCAGGTGAAGGGAAATCACTTCACTCCTAAAAACAGCAGCAGTAAAGAGTTGTTGGAAGTTCAGTCAGTTTGAGTTCTGACACAATTATAAACTTACAGTATATCAGTATTTTATTACAACAGCAGTTTGGATGTGTTTCTTCTCCTCATTTACTAACACATTCATTAAGTACTTGTGTTGAGGCACAAACTTCTGCCCCCATCCAGATCCTGCAATCCTGTGGCCAACAATGTTCTCTCCATTTCCTGCTCAGAGATGACAATCTCCAGCTTCTGTCCAGTGAACTACATGTGTCTGGTCCTGTCCTTGTCCTGAAAGCTCCTGTCATAGGGACATTATGCTCCTGCTCCTGTCTACAACCTATAAGACAAATAGAGATGGATAGATGGTTGAATGGATGGATGGATGGATAGATAGATAGATAGATAGATAGATAGATAGATAGATAGATAGATAGATAGATAAACAAGCAGTTGACCTTTTGAAAAAAGAAAATAATTATACTGTACCAGAAACTGTTTGGTTGCATCTTTTTTCCACAATCTCTTTGTGTGTGTGTAGCAGAAGAAAAGCTTTGATGTTAAAGAAGCACAGTGTAATACAGTGTATGAATGAATGAGTTTTAATATTATCAGTGGAAGAAGCATGTTTCTGTTATTCCACTAGAGGGCACAATAGTGCATGATTGATTGATGATGTTTTTGTGGAGCTCGTTTTAAAAGGTTCTATGAGATCTACAGTATTGTGTTGGATTTCATGGTAAAGGTTCTCCCTGAGCCAGAGGCTGGTGGTCTAAATCTGGAAGTCTCTGTGATTGTGACACTGTTTGTCTGGAAAAATGTGTCCTTGTTTTTTTTCTCTCCATTATGGATCTACATTCTGCATCTGCCTTACTTGTTCCTTGGATCTTCCTGTGACAGAATGAGAGTGTATGTGATGTTCTCTTTTAAGGTGTGTTCCTGCTTTTTAGGGACTTAAACCTGTTTAAAGTGTGTGTGGCCGTGTGGCGGTTTGTGAATGGAGGGTGCAGCTTGAGAATACTTGCGGTGAGAATCACCACATTTCTCATTTATCTATTACTTTTCTCTGTTCCAGTGGGTGGGGCTAAAGGATAAAGAAAAGGAGAAGAAAAGAGCTGAGAGAGAGTAAAACAGCTCTGTGTGTGTGTGTGTGTGTGTGTGTGTGTGTGTGTGTGTGTGTGTGTGTGTGTGTGTGTGTGTGTGTGTGTGCGCGCGTGTGTGTGTGTGTGTGTGTGTGTGTGTGCGTGCATGCACCTGTGTTCAGATTTAAACACTGAAAATTGAAAGTAAATTGTGAAAGCGTGTTTAGGGCTGAATAAACTCAGTGGTGTTTTTTGTAAACCAGTCACTTGTCTCCTCTTTCTCCCACCCGAGCCTGCAAGCTCAGTAGATGAGCAAATGAACTTTATTATTCTGCAAGAAATTTACATTTTATTTGTCAAATACACATTCATACAGAGTGAGAACGTAGAAATAAAGTATAAATTTATAATAAAATAAAATCTGACTATAAGTATGAAAAGGTTATAAGGATAAAGATAAATATAATATGTATATTTACACACTGGAAGAAAGAATTATATATATATATATCATGTATAAACACACACAACTCAATAATCATATACACACTGAGCATAAGGAAAACTATATAATATAGATGGCTGAAGTTTCTACTCTCAGAAATGATCTCCACAAGGATCTGGAAACATTTTTTATTGTGGTCCATCATGTATTTGCATTGGATTTGTCAACTGCATGCTCTAAATCTCCAGTTCTGCATATTGTGAAGATGTTCTATAGAATTAATATCTTCTGACTGGGGGAGACCATTGCAGAAAACAGAAGGAATTCTCCTGGACATGGATCCTGTTTAATCCATGTAACATCATCTGAAGCAGAGCTCAAACCTCAGTACCACAGAAAGACATTTACATCACCTAAACCAGAACTGAAGCCACTGGAAGTTCACCACATCAGGTAACAGAAATTATGGCAAAGAAAGAAAGTTTCATCACCTGAACCAGGCTCCAACCTCTTTGAGGGGTTGTGTTTGTTTGTAGAGCTGAAGTATCTGAGATGTGACTCCATCAATATTTATGATAAACTATTCAGAAACCTGCTGAGCCAAAAGCATTTCACATCTGTGAGCTCAGTGCAACACCGTCATTTATTCTTTTTACACTGCACCTGATTAGAACCCATACTCCAGCCTGAGGCAGAAAGAAGCTCATGGTGTTAAGACTGCTGCTCTTTATTACCTGTAGCCCTGGTTCAAGTCCTGCTTCAGGTTACTTCAGTGCTTCTCTAAATCTTTTGTTTTTATTACACGTTCTCTCTACACTGATATGTGTATGTGTATGGTGAGAATAGAAGATAAACCCTAAAAACCTCTCCTGCTATGTAATGGCTGGTGGCTCAGTAAGTTAAGACTGGTGCTTGCTGATATCTGGAACAGAGGTTCAAACCTCGCTTCAGGTAAGGTGGAGCTTCTTCAATTGTTTTTGTTGTTTATACAAAGTTCTCGCTGTGCTAGTAGCTGTCTAGAACGATAGATAAACCCTAAAAAACATGAGAGCAGTCAGCTTGATAGCTCGGTGGGTTAAGTGTCGTACCCATTGCGGGTACTGACCTCGGTTCAAGGCGCCACTGAGCAGTAGGTGCTGCGCTTGGGTGGGACTGTAAACTCCGGCAGAAGAAAGAAAGAGAGAGAAGTCCGGTTGTCACCTGGGTCCTGGAGAGGTGAACAGGGGGTTATGTGCTCTGGCTCTCTTGTTTATATATATATATATATATATATATATATATATGTGTGTGTATATTAATTATTATTTTTACTTTATTTGTTTTTATTTTATTTACTTCCTTTTTTTTTTTTTTTACTTTTTTTATTATTTATTATTATTATTATTTATTTTTTACTTTTTTTATTTACTTACTTTTTTTTAACTTTTTTTATTCACTTACTTTTTTTTGTTTACCTTTTTTAACTTTTTTATTTACTTCCTTTTTGTACTTTTTTTAACATTTTTAAACTTTTTTTTTTTAACTTTTTTTATTTACTTACTTTTTTTTACTTTTTTTTTACTTATTTTTCTTTAACTTTTTTATTTACTTCCTTTCCCTTTATTCTTTTTATTTACTTACTTTTTTAACTTTTTTTTTACTTATTCTTTTACTTTTTTATTACTACTTTTTTTACTTTTTTTTATTTACTTAGTTTTTTTACTTATTTTTTTCTTATGTTTCTTTTACTTTTTTTTACTTACTTTTTTTACTTATTTTTTTATTTATTTATTTTTTTTACTTACTTACTTTTCCCCTCTCATATATATTTCACTATTATTATTATTCTACTTTTCTACATTATACCTTCTACATTTATCTATTACTATATCTCACACTCCTTATCATCATATTACATTTTTATAATACGTCCATTGCATATTATCCTTCTCTTCACTTAAACACTATAAAATACTAACGTTACATAAACCATCACCAGTCTCATGCTGCTTGAGACCAAAATGCTCAGCTTGGATTTGAACCATGAAACAGAGAACCACAATTACAATCTCTAAACCAACGTAAACCAACTGAGCCACAAACAAGACAAGAAACTTGCTTGTTTTTAACATTTATTTGTTCATCATGCAGAAAAGGAGACCAAAAAACACACACACCATTCATGAGGGGTTTGAACCGAGAACATCAACACCACAACAACACTCTGAGAGCACTAACCATCCAAGCCAACGGGGACGACACACAACGTTTGCTTTTTTTAAACCTCTAATGTTTTTCATCCTCTTGTGGAAAACAAGAACAGAAAACACACGCACCATATAAACGGGTTCGAACCAAGAAAACAGCAAGAATTCAAACACAGCACTACCCAACTGAGCCACCGGAGGAGACAAACAGCTTACTTGTTTTATTTTTTAATTAATCCTTGGGAACGAGAACAAAAACACACGAACCATCAGAAGGGATTCGAACCCAGACACTCAACACACAACATAACCGCAGCACTAACCAACCGAGCCGGCACGTAACCTGGTTTTATACACACACACATACACACACAGCGGAATTTCTCTCTCACCCACCACACACACACTGAAAAAATAAACACTGCAGTGGAGCCACAACAGCATTTACTTTCATTTCATTATTACTCTCAACACTAATGTCTATAGAGAGGGACGGACAGACAGACAGACAGACAGACAGACAGACACTGGCATATAATTCCCTAAATGTTGTGTTTACACTTTTTTTGACGTTTGAAATTTTTACACAAATTTTGACGTTGATCACGTCAATTTTACAGAAATAAATCATCCATGACATTTATTCATATAACATTTATGAATTTATTCATACAGATCATTCTTTGTGTATCAGTCGCCAGAAAATGTGCGTCACTTCGGAACTTTGATTAGAGGAAGTTTAAGACCGCAGTCATAATGACAGCAGAATGAATTCAAAACCTAAAACCAGGGTAATATTTTATTGTGATTTTTTTTTCAGCGTTATGCATCAACACATTTTGGTTTTTCTTCAGATCTTTCATAACCTGTGTGTCCCATTCAGAAGAGTCCTGCTTGTTATTAATGAGCAATTAAATAAGTACTGGAGCTCAGGTTGTGTGTGTGTGTGTGTGTGTGTGTGGTGTGTGTGTGTATTTATAACCAGCATATTATGAGCGTTCATTAGCAGACAATGAGGGAGTCTGACGCTGAGTGAAGTTCATGTAAGACTAATAATAAATAAATAAGTAATGAAGTCCAGGTGTTGTGTGAGGAGGTGTTCTGGACAATCACTTCGTCTCTCTCAGTGACACTGTAAACTTTCCTCAGCACAGTCGCCACTGCCTCCATCCTCAGTGTTGAGCTTTTAAGTAGTTCCTGGTATAGTTACGTTTCTGAGAGTTTCTAACCTGCAGGTTTGAGTCAGTTTACTCCCAATCTCAGAGTGATGAGTCGAGAAACGCAGAGTTTCCGTAGAGTTCAGCCCTGAGCCTATCAGGCTCTACTGTCTACCTGAGTAACCTCATTTCTACCTTTTACTTCCCTTCTACAACTTCTTCATCTGCACTTCTACTTTATTTCATCTTCTACTTCATCTCCCTCTGATTTTACATCTATCCATCTTCTGCTTCTGTCTTTCAGCTGCTCCTGCTGTAATTCCTCGAGTACAAACTGCTTGTGCTTTTTTTTATTCTCAGTAAAGTTTTGACAGATTTCTGTACGTTGAGGGAAAAGCTGTTTTTTTTTTCCACCAGTTGCTCTTGTTAAATATCGTGAAGCTGAGAAACATTCCATCACAGTTACGATGAAAAATCATTTTCCAAAAACATTTACACATTTCCTGCTAACACACTTTCCTGAAGGCTGTTGTGTTAAACAGAGTGTTGTGTAAATATTGTAGAGTTCATGGAGCCCGACTTGAGATTAACACCATGTTCTACACTGTTCAGGTGACTGGAATCCTGCACCACTCATTCTACACTATTTATCTACAGGGATTCAGTTCAGCACTGGG
>JBCEWE010000334.1:525000-627500 GCA_039877035.1 Silurus lanzhouensis | reverse complement strand
ACCAAAAAAAAAAAAAAAAAAAGTAGAAACTTAATTATAGATCAATGCAGGTCCAGGTTCTAGATTCGTCACGATCATGCAGCCGTGTTCTGGACTAATCTTGAAAACATACTGATACGAGTCATGAATACTTTTATTTCTCGATATGTGCCGTTAGATGTATAGCTCTGCTTTATGAGGAACCGCTCTGAGAACTCGTGACCGAAGCCCTATGTACACGAAACCTTACAGCAGGGCTAACGGGGTTACCTCCGGAAACGATGCGTACTAAAAAGGCTCGTCCGTAAAAAGCGTAAGGAAAAAAAATAAGAAGAACAAAGAAAAAATTATATATTACAGTATACACATTTTTATGATTTCACAAAACTTTTTTTTTTGGCATCGAACTCATAGATAATATCAATCAACATTTCAGTTTAGATGACAAAAAAAGATCCGGTACCTGTTTCCTTTTTCGTAACAGGTACATTGTGGCTATTATAATAATAATAATAATAATAGTGATAATAATAATAATATAATACACGCGTATAAACGATTCAAAAGTGTCTCCACACAAACAAACTGGAGAACAAAGTTACTGTGCCGTCGTCCACGAGGGTGTCTGCAGGAGGGGTTGTTTTTAATCCCCCAAAAAACAGGCAAGTCTTCACTGAAGACAAGAAGAGCTGCACACCCGGGGAAAAAACCTGAAGGTGCAAGTGCTAGGAAAACAGAGATCAAAAGTTTTATATATTTATATATATATATATACCGTCCGATTCGGGTCTCTTTGGCACGCCAGGAGTTCGTTTTTGTTTTTTTGACAGTCTTGACATGCTTGAGTACGAAGATAGGAAGCAGGAACTACCTTACAGAGTCTGAGAGAGATACAGAGCTGCATTTTCTCCGTCCCAATAGTACAGCAGCTGCCTTTCCGCTTCGAGACGACAAGCGCGTCGGCGCGTCGCCGGCTAACTCACCAGCTGCGCCTTGCAGCGTCACAAAAACGTCCGGGGGGGAAAAAAGCCTCCTCGGTTTTGAGAGAGGGGCAAAAAGACAGAAAGCCACATCGGGATGGTCAGAGCGCCTCCTCTCACGTGGACTCGAGCGGGTCGAGCTGGAAGACGTTGTGATTGGTGGGCGTGCTGAAGTAGAGCGGCTGCGACGGCGCCGAAGCCCGGTTGTCGCACGGGCTCTGCAGTCCCAGCGTGCGCTCGAAGTCCAGCAGCTGGCCCATGAAGTTGAAATTGGGCGAGATGTTGGACTTTTTCATTTTGACGATGTCGTAGGCATCGTTCATGGACAGGTTGAGCTTCTGCATCAGGTAGGCCACGGTCACCGTGACTGAGCGGCTGATCCCTGCGAGGCAGTGCACGAGGACGCCGCACTTCTGGCCTCGAGCCTCGTCTGTTCGGAGAACGAGGGAAGGGAGAGGGGGGAAAAAAAACGAGGATATCTGGTTAGGTTTCTGGTTGAGAAACGTGTTCATACACAAAGGTGATCGATTATAAAAGCTTGAGTGTCCTCGTAAACACATATGTTAACTGTCTGCCTGAGAGAAAGAAGTATGTCGGAATTCCTTCCACACACACACACACACACACACACACACACACACACACACACACACACACACACACACACACAAAAAGCTCTCATTCAGTTCGAGTGCATGACAAGAGGATGGAAAACAAATCTTCCATTTTCCGTCTCTGGAATCTGACATTATTGGAAATGGGCCGAATGATCCTTCCGCTCACCAGGTTACTTCACAATGCCACCATTTGGGGTGTGTAAATGTAGAAGTCACGGGGGCGTGCTGTCATGGCGAACAGGATGTCAACATTCAAAACTCCCCCTTCACCCCACCCCACCCTTGTAAATGGGCTCCGTTGTGTGGGAGAAAACGCCGCCCCTGTCCTACATTACTTTCAATGCCGCTTCCTTCCTGTTGAGCTCAAATTACCTCGCCTCATCTCCTGTTCTATCATAAGCCTTTCTAACATGAGAGCACACACACACACACACACACACACACACACAAAGCTTAACTCCTCCACAAACTCAAAGGCGATCAGGCGAACACATATTGTTCAGATGTGGGGTCTATTTTTTTATCACAAAGTCTCAACGCAAAAACACTAATTTGTTTGATTTATTTATTGATATTAATTCACTGAAGTATCTCACTTCAAGCAGTCATCTAATAAAATCTGTCTGAAAGAGCATGAGCACGAGGGTGGGTGTTTATTGAACACTTTTTTTAGGTTTAAAATGGCTGCCGTTACAATCTCCAGTTTTATAATAATGTAGCCATTTTTACTACTTATAATATTCCTAGTATAAAATTCGGTGGAAATAAATGACGCGTCTGAATGTCGAGTTTTAAACTCCGAGCAAAAGCACACTGCAGATCTTCATGGTGTTAATCGCATCACACTGTTACTTTTCCAAAGGTCCTCACATTTCGGGACACATTTTTCTAATATAATCACATTTTGCTTTACCACTATGATAATAGGTGCTGCTCTGACACCTTCCCCGTGAGGAACCAAAGAAATCTGTGTTGTATCACCTGATATTTGTTAAATAACTTGCATTATTAAATGAGGTCCCCACTAAGAATCCAGTCCAAGTCCCTGTAAACCCTGTATTGTGTTTTTAAATGTGTTTTAAGTGTGTTTATATGAGTTGCTCACCGATGAAGCTGATGGCCTCTGGGAAGAACTGTGACAGGTTCTGGCTCCAATGATCCGATATGGGGATCTGCTTGTACTTAAATTCTCCTGCGTTCTCGAAAAGGTTGGGCAGGTTCGGAGTCACGTTCAGGATGTACTTGATGCCGAACTCCTCCAGCACGTCCAGGTTGGTGGAGTCCTTGGCGCAGCCCAGGTACAGGTGCGGCAAGATCTCGACCGGGAAGGAGGGCTGCGGGTTGGACGCCGGGCTGCCGTCCGAGTCTGTGGCGCTGCCGGGCTCGCGGTCAGCGTCCGACTCGATGTCTGAGGAGTCGGAGCTGATGCGCAGGCCGCCGAGGCCCAGCACGTGCGACGTCGGAGAGCCGCTACCGCCGCACGAGCCGTCCAGGTTGGTCTCGCAGAGCGCCGGACACTCGGCCTGGAATTTGCTGAAACCTCCTGTGGGGGTTAAAAAAAAAAGCCTGGATGAAGCCATGATGAGATGTTTTTTGTTGTTGTTGTTTTTTGAAAGATTGCTCGAAAGAACGCAAATATTAGTAATAATAACAACACATGGATTTGATTCGTTACTGTGTTTAGAGAGCGCGTGCACCTGAACGCACGCGCGTGTCACGTTCCTATTATTACGATTATTACGTCCCACAATATAACGGGACTGCAAACTATATTAATGAGTCTTCAAAGCGGAAAAACACGTGCACTGAACTTTTATTATTCTCAATTAAACCGAACGCAACTCATGCAGATGTTCAACAATCAAAGGAAACAAAAACACATTTTTATGAGGTTTTCCTGCGCGTGCACGAGCAGAATTTGGTCGCTTGTTGTTTTTTTTTGTTTTTTTGGTTAGAAGGTTTCTCGAGGCCTTCAGATAACAAAATCGTAACATGACTGCAATACGGGTTTTTTTTTTTTTTTCTGTTTTTGCGCGTGAGTAGGATCACCTACCTTCAAGGTAAAACGCTTTGTAGCCCTCGTCCTTCATCCTCCGGAGCAGTAAACCGAGCACCGATCCGCCGTCCACGTTCTCGTTCCAGTCGCGGCTGCACTCGTCGTACAGCACGATGGTGTCTGTCCGGCAGCGTCGCGCAAACCTCTCGCGGTCCTGACCGTCGGAGAGCAGCGACTTGACGGGCAGGTTGCCCTTCTTCAGCCGCCGCAGCATGAGGCTCGGGATGGCCACGTTGATCGCCGCCTCGACGTGGGACGAGTCGTAAAGCTCGCGCGCGCGGCAGTCCATCACGAGCAGACGCTCGCGGCGCGTCTCTAGCTGCTCCCTCAGCCACGCCACGCTCTTACTGATCGCCATTGCCGGGTCGAGCTGCGCGGGTCGGAACTTATCGAGCATCGGGGTGCGTGCGTGGTCTTTACACGGAGGCGTCGTGGGTCCGTCCAGAGGCCGCGGCGTTTCACCAGGCCAGAGAAATAAATGTATATATATTCTCTTTTTTTCTACAATAATTCAATTTATTATAGCTGACGCCTCGGTGCTGCAAGAAATGCACAAAAAAAAGGAAATCCGAACGTTGTGTTCTTGTAGGAGTTAAAGCGTGAACTGGAGACGCGCTCCGAATCCGTCCATTCATGCGACTGCGCGTTTATCAATGACTCACGCGCGCCCGTGAATAAGCCCCAGTCCCACTAACGTTCCTCTTCCGGTTATATAACAGCGTCCACGTTGGGGTTATTTCTTGCTTTTTCTTTTTTAAATTTTAACCGAACCGAACATCCAAGAACCCGAGTGCGTGTGCGTCCGGTCCGGATCAGTCCGTGTGGTCCCTGTAACGCAGCTCTGCCTGTGCGCGTGTCTCCGCGTGCGTGTCTCTGCGTGTCTCAGTCTCAGTGTCTCTGTGTCTCAGTCTCAGTGTGCTGGTGAATGAAGGCGAGGGCGCGGCGTTTCAATGCCTACATTATTGCGCTCCGACCAATCGGAAGGCTCGGGGCGGTCGTTTCCTTGGTAACGAGGCCGGATGGAACCCGGAGGCCTGCAGCCGATGAATTGTTAATAAGTTTGTCATTCACAAAAAAAAAAAGAGAGAGAGAGAGAGAGAGAGAGAGAGAGAGAGAGAGAGAGAGAGAGAGAGAGAAACGGAAAGGAATTTCCGCTCCGGATCAACTGACCGCAAACAAACAGCGCAGGAAGGAGCGCCAGTGTTTAGAGGGGGGAAGAGAATTAAAGCGCTCAGGAGTTCACTGGAGCTCGGGTTACACACACACACACACACACACACGCACACGCGCACACACACACACACACACGCACTCGCTCACACACACGCGCGCGCACACACACACACCTCCCTCTCAGCTCTCAAAGTTTAAACCCTGCAGGAACATAAGAAATTATTTATAAGAAATTATTTATATATAATTAATATATTATAATATAAATGATTAGTATGTTAAAAAATATATACGTGTGTGTGTGTGTGTGTGTGTGTGTGTGTGTGTGTGTGTGTGTGTGTGTGTGAGAGAGAAGTTGCTGTCAAATGAATGAATAAATAAATAAATAAATAAATAAATAAATAAATAAATAAATGTTAACTATTATTGCGTTTATATAAATAAATAAATACATATATAAATATATCCATAATGTTTGCACCATTGGTGTCAAATGAATTGTTGATTAGGTAAGTAAATAAATAAATAAATAAAGTTCAGGTAAAACTAAGACATTTAACTATTGTGGGGAAAATATAAACATAAAAATGTTCTCCATATATAATGTACATTTGTGAAAATTTTTTTTTTTTTTTTCCTAATTTTTTTATATTTATATTTCACATGATGGTCACACATTTGCATAAATTGCTATTATTATATAACATTGAGAGAATTGTACACGACTTCACACGTGAGAAATCTGAAAAAAATTATGAGTTTTATACGTCGTATTGGAAACTTTGTTTTTGGAAACATATTTAGTAACCAGGAACATGATGTAAATATGATGTCTGAATAAACACGTGTCCAAAAGTTTTTAATTTTATTTTAACATCCAATTCCACATGTAGTTTCCATTTCCTGTGATAAAAACCTTCACTCTTTCGGGAAGATGTTCCACTAGATTTTGTGGAGAATTGGAAATGTCTTTCCTTCATTCTTTCTCTCTCTCTCTCTCTTTCTTTCTGGTGTTTGTGATGTGACTTTGCGTGCCATGTGATGGCTCTTTCCTCAGGGCCTCTCAGGAGGACGTGATGCTGCACTGAGGTGTGAAATGGTGGAACAATAAACACATTAGTGAATCTATCAGTGCAGTTTAACGCTTCCCGAGTGGATCGTCTCGTTTTTCCATCCTTTTTATAAATCGTTTGCGGGTCGACGGATGGTGTGATAAACTTTCAAACAAAACCTTCAGATATACATTTCCTGTGTCTCATAAACAAGTCAGAACACGTGAATTATTAAAACGGGACATGACGTTAAAATAGAAAATAAATATAAAGAATATTAGTGATTTATGTAAACATCAGGAGTTGACCACTGTTAACTACTGACTAGAACATATTTGTAAACATACACTATATGGGCAAAAGTATTGGCACCCCAGACTTTTCCAGGCGTATGCATTTCCTTTACAAACTCTCACACACACAAGTTGAAGGCATACAATTGTATAGAAAGTCTTCGTATGGTAAAATTTAACATTTTCCTTCCCCTGAACTAGGAGATGCAAACCTGTTCCAGCATGACAATGCCCCTGTGTACAAAGCCAGCTCTGTGACTTTCAATGGGTTGGAGTGGAAGATCTCCAGCTATAGAGCTCCAACCCTATTGAACACTTTTGGGATGATTATGAGCTCTGACTGCACCCCCAGGAGCCTCCTCACCTTCTCACATACCCCTTGTAGTTGAATGAGCACAAAATGTAATGGAACATCTTCCAAGTCTTCTTCTTTCTGCTTCTCCCATTAGGGGTCACCACAGCAGATCATCCGTCTCCATACCCCCCTGTCCTCTACATCTGCCTCTTTCACACCAACTACCTGCATGTCTTCACTCACCACATCCATAAACCTCCTCCTTGGTCTTTCACTTTTTTCCTTCCTGGTGGCTCCATCCTCAGCATGCTCCTACTGATATACCCCATGTCCCTCCTCTGCACATGTCCAAACCATCTCAATCTCGCCTTGTCTCCAAAACGGCCTACATGCACTGTCCCTCTAATAAACTCATTTGTAATCTTGTCCAACGTGGAACATCTTCCAGATGAGTGGAGATTATTATAACAGCACATGGAGACCAAATCTTATGGTCAGGTGTCCAAATCTATCAATGGTGATGAGTATAAACAAACAAGCAGAGTAATTATGGAATCAGGATAAATGTTTAATAGACGGTCCACTACTTTCTTTATCTTTTTTTTTTCCAGTCTTTGATAAAGAACAGAACCTTCTATCGCTACAATCCCATTAGTGAACGACAGCAAGATTAAAAGCCCCAGAAGCTTCTCCCTTCCTTTGAATCAACCCGTCAGTCTGTGGTGCTCTGGTGTTTGTAAAGTAAAAAAAAAAAAAAAAAAAAACTTTTGTCATTTTGATGAAAAATGGAAGGGAGAACTCCGGCGCGTTCTCAGACACGGCGTCTCCAGCAGGCGAGCCGAGGTCAACTGCCTTTAATAGTCCATTTAGAGCCGCCATTCACATGCGGAGTGACCAGGCGAGCACAAAGGTGAGCGCCGAGTTTCAGAGCTTTTAGCATACGAGGCACGGCAGGGAGCTTCGCTTAACACCCGGCTTCCTTTACAAACATTTCCTTGAGCCTCGACAGGATCCGGGTGTTGGTCCGAGTCTTTTTGAGAGAAAAAACAAAAACCTTGAGGTACATCTGAGGCGGTTTTATTTTTCCATCAAAGATGATGGTTGAGGATGTAGGTGTTTTAGATGTTGCTATTAGATCAAGAAATAAAATATAAACAATCGTTTTACTGTAAATATTAAACAGAATTAATATTTTTATACAGCTACAACTTTGTCATTACACAGTACAGCTACTCAGGAACCAAATGTTGGTTTATTACTTACCAGAAACGCAAATATTCGCAATTCTGTGCAGTTTAATAGGTAGATACGCACAAATTATATGGAAAAAAAGTTTGTGGACACACATAAGATTGGTATGTGCTTTTTTTTTGAGCATCCCATTTCACAGTTAGTCCTCAGTTGCTGTTAGAATAAGCTCCACTCTTCTGGGAAGATGTTCCACTAGATTTTGTGAAGATTTGTTGAGATTCAGTAAAGTAAGTAAAGTTTTTTGTTAGTAAAGTCAAAGGTAGTGATGGGAGGTGAGGAGGTGAGGAAGCCTGGGGTGCAGACAGTGTTCACATTTATCATGTTCAATAGGGATTGTGGAGCTTTATAGCAGGAGATCTTCCATTCCAAACCCATGGAAAGCAGAGCTTCTTGGGTCTAATAGTTCAAGTGAAGGAAATTTCATGTCATTAACCATGGAATCCATGTTTTCCTCAATGACCCACAGTTCCACAGTACCAGCAGCCCCAGACCATGATGTTACCACCACCAAGTTTGACTGTAGGCAAGGCAGAATTTAGGCAAAGCAGTATGTGTGTCACCACACATGCTGGACACCATCTGAGCCAAACAAGTTTATCTTAGTCTCATCAGACCACAGGACATGAGTCCAATAATTCATGCTCTTCAGCAAAATGTTTGCAGCCAGCTTCTGAAGAGGCTCCTTCTGGGACGACGGCCTGCAAACCGACTTGTTGCGGCGTACGGTCTGAGCACTGACGAGCGGACCTTCTGCAACCTTTAAAACAATTCTGCAGCACTCATGCACCTGTTAATTGAAGCAGCTTCTGCACCTGACACACCGAACGAGAACTCGACTACTCTGATGGACCCTTGCAAGGTCTGTTTTGAGTGGAACCCGTCTGGGAAAACCTCTGTATGACCCTGAGCACTGTACTGTAACTCAGTTTCAGGGTGATACTGATCTTCTTACAGCTTTGGCATCTTTGTGGAGAGCAACAATACTAAACCTCACATCCTCAGAGACTCTTTACCATGAGGTATCATGTTGAACATTCAGTGGTCAGTATGATGTTGTCATCTCTTTAGACAATAATGGCCACATGTTAAGAAAGCACAGTAAATCTGTACTGCTATACACGCTGCACATTGACTGCTCTAAAATATATCCAAGTTCCAAAGTATCCATTTTTAGCTACATTTCATTCTGCTGAATGTTCACAAAAGAAGTTCGTTCCTCTTTTTCATTACATTATAGCAGCTAAAACCCTCATTCCCTCAGCTCATTATTTCTTCCTGTCCAACTTGTTCAAGATGACATTTTTTTTTACACGTGAACTCCATGAAAGCGCTGACATAGACTTCTTCCCTAAACGAAAAATAATTAAATAGACAAAAAAGTCTTTTTACAGAAAGCTTTACTGTATCAACCATTGAGTTGTTACTATAGCGACAATAATTTTAGCAACATTATCTGAGAATCGACTTATAATCATGCCAAACAAACAACGCTGAGAAAGTGGAAGTGACCGGAATTGCATGTTTGTTGCGTTTAGCGTAAATACGTTTTTGTCAAAATCGCATGCAAATCAGGCATGCGCTACAGATGCGGTAGATAGAGAAGAGGGCCTTTAGATGTGTCATCTCTCATTAGACGCAGCAGCTCAGGGTTACTCAACGCCTAGCCGACTATGCTGGTGTATTATCTCTTGGAATCCATTTCATCCACTGCCGGGCTTCTAATGTCGTCTTCCAGGCGTCTGTTCCGTGACTCCGCCTTTGCCTTGTCACACAAAGCGACGCTGCCCTTAAAGTTCAGCTCAGAAAGAGAGAAACAGGTACGCTGCGGCACCCGCGTGACCAAGCTGCGATCTGATAAACTTGTCGCTTCCTGTTGTTCTCAACACCAGCGCGACTGCGGTGCAATGGGTGAACTCGCTGTGGATCTGCCCCGTGTTTTGTTCAAGCAGTCAAATGAGCGTAACTGTTGATTCGGCATCGTGCAAAGCGTGTGTCGAGAATCACACACCGAAATGCCATGCGTTTCCCTACATCCAAATGCAGGCAAATGAGTGTTCCATAAGAAACTCTGGCAGGAGAGAGGAACTGTGTGTGTGTGTGTGTGTGTGTGTGTGTGTGTGTGTGTGTGTGTGTGTGTGTGTGTGTGTGTGTGAGACATGTTTTTATATTCTGCTGAGGGCTGGAACATGTCCCCACAATAAGGCCAGGAATGTCAGACGGGTTTCATCTTGCACATGGTCATCAAGATGAAAGCTTGATTTTATGAGGACAAAACTCCTGGAAGGTCCTCATAAGAAGAGTTTGACAAGTGTGTGTGTGTGTGTGGGGGGGGGGGGGGGGATGTGTATGAAATGTAAGGGGGGGGTTGCAAAGAAGTCATGGGGCATTACTTACACACTTCCTCAGTAGGTTCTGCCTGCTGTGCACCCTCACCTCCCCCTCTAAACACACACACACACACACACACACACACACCCTGACAGCCTACTTCCCTGCGGGTTCCTGGGTGGAGTTGATGTTTTGCAAATGCCTGCTCACTCACCAGCCCCCTCGAGATCCCGGAATAATAGCAGTTCTGCTTAAAAACGCTTTTATCGCCTGGCTCCATCTCTGCAGCATGTCATCTGCCCTGTTGTTCTCTTTTCTCCACCGCAGGGACAGGTGGCCCTCGAAGCCAACAGTGTGAAAGGTCACCCGGGGAGTGCCGGCCTTTCAGAAAACTTCTTTCTCTTTCTTCCTGTCTTCTTCCTCTGAGGAAATGATTTATTCATTCATTTATTTATTTATTTATTTATTATTATTACGATGATAATGTCATCTACATGTTTATTATATGCACGAACAAACTTATAATGGCAATAATATATTTTCAAATAATCTGATTATTATGATATAAATCTGATTATTGGAATTTGGAACTTTATAACACTGAAACACTGAAACAGTTGCACATCTGTAATAATTTCCTTGTAGGATCAATAACACATTCTGATCCTGAAGTAGTTTTGCTGATAAATTCTGATTTTAGGATTCTTTTTCAGGTTGGACATTGTACATTTTCGAGTTGGTGTTTGAGGACTTGCACCGCTGCAGAAAACCGAACGAGATCTGCATGATCTATAAAATCTCATATTATCTGATTGTAAACATGTTTTGTTTCTCTGCCGTTTTGTCACTTCATACCAGAAGATCCAGTGAACGCCTTCCTGTAGCTGAAAACCTGTGAGTTGTTGTTGCTCCTGTTTTGCATGATTGTTTGAAAAGCAGTGTACCCTGGGGCTAAAGGGAAGGAGGGCGAAGGTGTTCTTGAGCCAGTCTAACAGAGCTTTCAGGGCCGGGACAGGGACGGACTCGGGGTTGCAGACTCGCTGATATATACCAAAAACAGGATGCGGAGCCCTCTGGGCCTCCCCGCAGACGGGCAGGAGGAGGAGGAACCTCCCTTTGCTACCACGTTCACAAACAGGATACGCTGAGAGTGTCTACAAAAGAATTTAATGTCAACAAATCAGAGGAACATGCTCTCAAGAATGAAGTGATTACATTATATTGTATTAGGGATGGTTCTGTATGGTACTGAAAGGTGATTCGCATCAGTGCCATTTGCATTCAAGTCAAGAAGCTTTTATTGTCATTTCAACCATATATCTGACGCAGTACACAATGAAATGAAACAATGTTCCACCTGAACCCTGGTGCTAAATGCAACAACAACAACAGAAAACACAGGACTAAGGACTAGTGTCCTCGCCACATAAAGTGCAATGCATCATATGTTGTAAGATGCATTGATATCGGTGAAACCGATTTACTTTTGCGTGACAAAATCCAAAACGTTCTTCCTAAATTTACATGTAAGAAGTCTCAATGATATTTTTTGCCATTTTTATCCAGAGCAACTTATAATTATGAAATTTATTCAACTTAACAGTTGAGGCCTTGCTGAAATTCCCAGCAATAGCAGCTTGGTGATGCAGGGGTTTGAACCCTCGGCTCTCTGATCAAAGTCCAAGTCTGCACCCCTGAACTACCACTTGAGCAGTTGAGGTCTGGCTAAAGTACCCAACAGTGGCAGCTTGGTGGTGTTGGGGTATGAACTCATGCCCATCTGATCAGTCAGATCAATCCAAATCTTGTCCACTGTGCTGACCCCTCCCACTCAGTCACGTGATCCCAAATGTATCAGTTTAAAATAATATAATAGTCGATGAGTTGTTACGATTTTTTTATCTGGATCGCGGTCTTGCGTTTTGAATCATTTATTCGAATTACACGCCAATTCAGTGAGCGTCCTGTAAACGGCTGTGGGTCGTTTCGTATGAAAGATTTGACCTCCGAAACAAATCCATAAATGAACAGCAAATAAAGGAGTGATTCAGTGATTAGGACGGCGGTAATGGCGCCCTTTAAACCGTGTTTTATGTGTTGCAGGGTCTCGGACTTTGTGTGGAAAAGATATAATGAAAAGAAGCACACTTTTTTAGGGACGATTGGATTTTATCACTATGAGCAGAAGGAAATGTGGTCAATCTGACACATTTTGTCCTATGAGAACATTTGAGAACATGTGAGAACATGCCACTTTAAAAACTAAGTGCATTCACGCAGCTTGTGCTGGTGTACATGCGTCTATTTGCATAACTGTACCCAATCAGTCCGAGTATAGGTCAGTGTAATCGTTTCATGGGGTTTGTCTAGCCTCGAAACACAAAAAGCTCAATGCAGTGGCATTTCAGGACACCTTGTCCTTAGTTGTTTCCATAACAACCAGCAGAATTCACCCCCCCCCAGCCCCCGCAACTCCCTCCATCCTGACTTGCTGAGCTCCCCATTCATTCTGCTCGAGACATAACACAGCTTAATCTAGCGGCTCGCTGGCCTCGTGCCTCCTCTACGTCTGTGTACGATTTCAACACATTCCTGACGAATGATTCAGAGTGAACTCGCTGCTGAGAACAACCCTTTTCTGGAAGCTGTCGCTCCTCACACAGCTGTTTTCCTCTGCTCCGAAACAGAAGTCCCGCAGATCCTGAAGAATGACAGGAATGTGTAAACAGGGGGCCGGGGCCCTCGGGGGTATCCTGGGTAATAGCATGCTCTCGCTCCGTCTTTCGGAGTGTGTGGTAATGAAAGGAGGACAGGATGAAGGTTATTATGTGTTGGCTGTGGGACTGCGGCACTGATGCCATGTAATCAGAGCATCCGGTGGATCCCCGGCGCCTCACAAAACGCTTGAGGTTCTGAGCTCAAGAAGGAGAAGATAAAGGTTCTCCGAGTGCAATCCTGCAGCAATGTTACATGGCTCCCTGGCTCAGTTCCCAACTCTCTAGAGAACTTGAGATCATTCAGTGTCAGAGCCAAGATTGGAGCAAAACAATGATGCATTATGACTTTTTCTATTCTATTCTTTCCATTTATTTTTATTTTTTAACCAGGCAGGGGATCTAAAGTTCATCGAGGAATGCTGGGAGCAAAGTCTCTGTTTAGGAGGCATGACGAAACCGGAGCAGCTAAAAAAAACTGAGAAATGAGAAGAACCTGAGCTTAGGATAAAATCAGGGATCCTGAAGCTTTTTTTGCAGGATCTTTCAGGAGAAAAAAGGAAATGAAAGGAATTTGTTTGAAATATCTACAGATTCATGATTTCCTTTAAACATGTACTCGATGTCACACTAATGGTATAAGTGCTTAGAAATAATTAGTAGGTTCTCAGGTTGCTCCCACAGTGCTGTAGCAAAACGTGACAAAATATCATCGTTATGTCTAAAAACCTAAAACAGATTCCCTGATATTTGTGTAGAAACCGACTGCATGATGAGAAGTCAAATCCAGCCAGGCATAACACAGACATACAATCTCATTGTGAAGACCACCCACCTGGAGTGGGCCTCACACACACACACACACACACACACACACACACACGATATGCCCATTTTTAGCCAGGTAGGTCGAGTGTGTCCTGGCATGTCGTGCCACTGACTGAACAGTTACAGCACTTTTCTCAAACAAACCATCTGAATGTGTGTGTGTGTGTGTGTGTGTGTGTGTGTGTGTGTGTGTGTGTGTGTGTGTGTGTGTGTTTCAGGTCCTGTATAGACATTTACATCCTGTCTTTTATTTCCAGTGTTACCAGTTAAAGTAGTAAATTCCCAAAGGCTTCATAGGATTACAGGATCAACTTCTGCTCTGTAAAGGAATAATCAAATATTTGACTTGGCCAGATCTAACAATAAGTCAGGAAGGAGGTGCTAATTTTGCCAGAGGTAACACACACACACACACACACACACACACACACACACACACACACACACACACACCTTACTGGTTGATAAAATTAAGTTTACTTAGGAACAGAAGGAAAAGGTCACAATCGGAGCTGCAGAACTGGTTTGTGTTTGGGTTCAGTGTAACACCTTGTTGACTTGTGAATTGTGTGTGTGTGTGTGTGTGTGTGTGTGTGTGTGTGTGTTATGGTAGACCATGTTAATTACAAAACCTCTAACTGGAAAATGTCCACAGATTCACAGGCAAGTGTACGAGAGCATCTTGGAGCTGTCAAGGTCAGGCAGAGGTCTGGTTTAACAAGAGGAACGGACCAGATGGGACCCAAAACAGAAAACTTGGTGACTGTTTTTTTTTTTTGTTTGTAAGAATTTCTTTTTTTGCCGTATGACTGTCACGACTCAGGTAATTCACCATCTCAAACACTCACACACATGCGCACACCAAGGGTGACTGGCAAACCCTTCGACACCAACACTCCTGTCAACATGTTCGCTTCAGCCGTGCTTTTTGATACGTCGGAACAGACGGATGCGACAGAAGGGACGGTGAGCCGACGCTAAACGCCATTACAGGATCACGGCTTTTAGTGACGTACACATGTGCCGGCATCTTAAAAGATTATAAAACTTCCCTAATGCCACTTACCGAAAGTGAGGACCTCAAATCCCATTCCTCGTCTGGCGTGTCTTGGTGTCATGCTTACGTCATGTTTTAAACACTTTTTCCTTTATACTATATACTACTTCCCGATTCGCTCTTATAATTCCCTCCACTCTTCTGGGAAGATGTTCCACCAGATTTTGGAGTGTGCTTGTGGACATTTGTGTTTATCAGCTAAAAGTGTGTTATGAAAGGCAGGTACTGATGTAGGTGAGGAGACCTGGGGTGCAGTCAGCGTTCACCTTCATCCCAAAGGTGTTTAATAGGGATGAGATCAGAGCTCTATAGCAGCAAGATCTTCCTCTCCAAAGCATGTAAACCAGATCTTAATGGAGCTGGCTTTGTGCACAGGAGCATTGCTGGAACAGGTTTGTTTCTAAAAGTTCAAGCGAACACAACATTTTATTATACTGCATCCAAAGACGTTCTGTCCAATTCTGTGCTTCAAACTTTGTGGTAACAGTTTGGAGAAGAACCACATATGGCAGGACAGGTCAGGTGTCCCAATACTTTTGTCCATATAGTGTACATAATCATTAGGGAGTCATTGATGTGCTCATGATATTAGCATTAGCGTATAACTGTGTGTGTGTGTGTGTGTGTGTGTGTGTGTGTGTGTGGGTGTGTGTATGTATGTGTGCACCGATTCCTGGCAATAGTTTGTTTTTAGCTGGAGCCAAAACAGGATGAAGCTATGTGAAAGGCTAACATAAATTAGCTTTTGTTTTTTTGTGAACAGACCCTCTCTTCCTGGCGTCAGATTATGAGGCCTAATAACACCAACTTTGTTTTCTTGTGTCGAGGAAAAAAAAAAACAGGAAACAAAAAACACTGAGCTTCATAAAAATCGAAGAGGATAAATTATAGGTAAAAAAAAACCTAATAAAAACAAAGGAATCAACGATCGCTGCTCTGTCAACATTAACACCAGTAGTACAAGTTACAGGGTTGCCAGGTTTATATCTCAAAATCCTCCAATACCAAAACCAGCTAGAAAAATAAGACTGAAATTTGAGCTGGACTTGTGGGGGTGTAGTATGGGTGTAGAGGTGGTGCACTAAGGGTGTGGCAATGTAGTGGGTGTAATACTGGGGTTCAGTAGGGGTGAAGGAGCGGTCTAGCAAGGCTGTAGTAGTGATGAGGTAATGGTGTTGTAGTTGTGGTATAATATTAGGGGTGTAGTGGGGGTGTATTAGTGGTGTAATATTAGGGGTTTGGTAGGGCTATACTGGTGGAGATGAAGTAGTGTTGAACTGGTGATGTATTGGTGTTGTGGTGATGATATAGTTGTGATGTAGTGTGTGATTTGGTGATGATATAGTGGTGTTGAAGTAGTAATAAAGTGGCGATGCGGTGATAATATAGTGGTGTTGTAGTGATGTTTTACCAAAAGCACCAAAAGTTGGTTGAATGACCATGGTGTTGGTGTGCTTGACTGGCCAGCAAACTCCCAGACCTGAACCCCACAGAGAATCTCTGGCGTATTGTCAAGAGAAACTATGTGTGATAGTGGTGATGATGTAGCGGTGATAAAATAGTGGTATTGTATTGGTGATAATATGGTTTTGTGGTGTTCTAGAGAAGATTGTATAGTGGAAATGCAGTGGTGATGATATAGTGGGGATGTAGTGGTGTTGTAGTGGTATAGTGGTGATGTAGTGGTTAATGTGCTGGAGATGTAGCAGTGTTGTAGTGGTGATGTAGGGTTGTAATATTAAGAGTGTAGTAGGGCAGTGTAGTGATGTAGTAGTGCTGATATAGTGGTGTTGTAGTGATGATGTAGTGTTGGTGTGGTGGTGTTGTAGTGGTGGTAGTGTGTAGATATAGGCATGTAGTTATGGGGATGTAGTTTTGATAATATCAACGGTGTAGTAGGGCAGTATGTAGTGGTGATGTAATATTAATACAAATATGAAGAATTATGTAGATTGTAAAATGCACTGAAGCTTTAGTGTCAAGGGAACCATTCAGCACACAGACTGATATCAGCTGCTCCTGATCATCACCTTGGCTTAGTTTCACCCATAGATCTTTTTGAGAAAGCTTACCTGACATTCTGTGCACAAAACATGCCGGACGCAAACAGACTCTCTAGCTGTTCAAAGTTCTTATTGAGATCCGTAATGTGCTGTGAGAAGCAGCTGTTGTTTGTTAGGGTGAACTGATCGTCAGCATCATTATTCCACGCAGGGAACAGAACACAGCTGGCAGAAAGAAGAAAACTATCTGCATACCCCAGGAAGTACAGGAAGTACACCAGAAACGATGGGGAAGAAGAAGATGAGAAAACACAGCTCAAAGCTTTTCTAATACAAACGTGTGGAAAGATTTCACGAAGACACAGACACAGGAGGATTTTATGCTGCATTTGATTAGAACCTCTGAAGTGGGAAGGCAGGAAGATGGAATTCGGTGGGCGGGAAAAAAAAATACCACACGAATGCTTCCATGTTTGTTTTTGTAAGCTAAATTTCCAGCAAGCAAAATTTTAAAAGCTTATTTTTGTCTGAACATTGAACGTCATTGAGATGGACAATCCAGAATATACACCAATCACAAGACAGATCCCAGATCAATACAAAGACACATTGAGGGACAATATGTGACAAGATGGTGAGCGTGGGCTCGAGGCTGTGAGATGCAGTATATTGGCGCTTCTCCAAGCTTATCCTCGTCTCCTTTTGACCTCAGGCTCCTCTTGATACTCTGTCCCTCTGTTTTCCCACTGTTGAGCTAACAGATGGACATGGGACTGAGCTAGCAAAGTGGCTAATCTGCAAAAAAAGAACTGGTGTTCGGGAGGGAGAGCGCTAACTACCTCACCTCCAGTGGGCCGATTAAAGGGATGGAGAATTTCGTTAGGAAGCACCTGGTAAGGATTAGAGACAGGACACAAACACAAAAAAAACACACACACACACACACACACACACACACACACACACACACACACACACACACACACACACAAAGCTCTCAGTTCTCTAGGCCACTGCTTTGTTGGCGCTTCTCTGGATTAGCTGCGGCGTCCCACAACACACCTGTGCACCAGTGCGTGTGGGCTACTGACCGCTTCGCTTACACACAGGAACAGGATGTGACATAAGTGCACTAAGTACCTATTATCCTCCTCAGTGTGAGTGACCAAAAGCCTGAGCTCGCCGAGCTCTTGGCATAAGACGAGAAGTGGCGGTACGGATGCAATCCAGAAACTAAATTATTACCTCCATGACGGAACGTCTGAGGAGATAAAAAAAAAAAAAAGAATCACGTTCTTCTCAGGAAATGGTCTGACGTCAAGTGGTGGGTTACTCAGTGCCAACGCCAAAACACTAATGTACAGCTGGACCTTAAAAAAAACCCTGGCAGTGTTTCGTTTTTCATAAACGATCAGATGAAATTTTAAATTTGATGTCAAGAAAATTGACCCCTAACATTGCATCTAAAGTTCACTAATAAAACCAGAGAGCAAGTAAAATACAATAAAGGTGAAAATTGCTTTTTTTCTGAGGTAACTTTATAGTGATTTAGCTACCATCTGGTCCAGAAAGCTGCCAGTAGCAATATTTAGCACATTGGGATAAAATGCTAAAGTTTTGCTACTGCTACGAGGTAACATTGAGAAAGCACAAGTCACGGAGCAGCTTTGTTTGTACATATTGTTGCCTCTGCTGCACTATATGGTAGAGTTCACATGGGGATGTTGACGAGCTCGTCATCCTGTTACGTATCACTCCACCGTTTCTCCAAACTGCAGCTGACAGCAGCAGAAAAGCAGCATGCGAACGTTGACTGGCGGCATTTCATCAGCATTGCCTAAATTATTTTCTGCGTGAGGAAGGGGAACTGTGTGCCAGCGAGCGCAGACACCCACCAGCCAGATGGCACTTTCCTGAAGCCGTTTCCCCCCGCCAGCCCCCTCAGGAAAACTTTACAGATTCCTGAGGCCCTTTTGCGCAGTCGAGTACAAGCGCAGACTTGCATTTACAGATGCAGATATACGAGTGCACATCCTAAAGAGGAGCCAAAGACAAAGGATACTGGGCTTAAGAGATCAGTACCTTGCAATCTGTGTTTGGGTTTTCACACCCACACAGGCCACAAATTGCTCAAGAAATAATTGTTGATTCGACAGATTCTTAAATGCAGTTCTATTGCTGCAACTAACAAATTCTCCCTGACAGGATGCACACATCGTACAGCAAAGTGGGTTGGTCTTAGAATCCACGTCCACGCTCCTTAGCATCCCGTAAACTCAACCATAAATAGTACAAATATTTTTCATATCACTTGATCTAAATTCGTTCAGAGTTCACTTCCTCTCTGATATGCAGCTACAGGAACCACTGGTTACTGGTTTCCAGCACTATGAAGCTGCCACTGCTGGGCCCTTAATCCTCATTCGCTCAGTTGTAAGTTGCTCTGGATAAACGCGTCTGCATAATACCGTAAACATTTATAGACGGTAGCAGTGGTTAAGGCATTGAATTTTTGGATCGGAAGTTCATAAGTTCGAATCCCAGCAGCACCAAACTGCCATTGCTGGGTCCTTAAGCAAAGCCCTTAATCCCCAAAGTGTCGTTAGTCACCCTGGATAAGGGCATCTGTCAAATGCCGTAAATGTAAATATGTGCTCATTCAGCCATAAACGTGTTAGCACAGTCAGGTACGGATGTAGGTGAAGTCAGGGGGAGCGTTCCATAGTGTTTAGCTATAAATCCTGCTCAATTCTGCTAAGATGATTGTGAAATTTTGCAGAAACCCCCTCAGTAAATGGGGCCTTTTAGTCAGACTGTCCACCAGGGTCATGTCCTGGTTATTTCCACCAATAACAGACAGGTCAGGTTTTAGGGAAACAGGTTGCAGTGAGACAGGAAGGGCGCCGAAGCGACGCCTGGCAGTGAGTAATTTTTCCCGCTTGAAGCAGATTCCCATGTGGAGACAGGCCTTATCAGCAGTCTGCTCTTACACTTCCTCTTTCAGCGGAAGGGAAATAAACGAGAAAGAGAAAAGGGAAGGTATCCGTGACCTGTGAAGACTGGAATAGGCCATGAGAGCTTGTCATATAAAGCAGACTTGTAGGGAAATGCGAAGGCTCAAAGCGTTTTGTATTAATGCAAGATATTGTGCTGGCAACGTTTAAAAGTGGTTATTATAAAAAAATAAATGTGTCTTGGTGCTAACAGGAGCTCCACTTCATCACACCACTCCAAGAACACTATCAATCTTCAAGTAGGAGAGTGATTTTGGGAATTGGTTAAGGCATTGAACGTTGTGAGTTCAAATCCAAGCACTAAGCTAACATACCTGGGGCCCCCGAGCAAGGCCCTTAACCCCATAGCTGCTCAGTTGTATGAATAAGATAATTGTAAGTCGCTCTGGAAATGTGCGTCTGCCAAATGCTGTAAATGTAAATGGTTTATTCCTCTTGCACCACTCGAGTTGAAGAAACACCTAAAACTCTCAGTACATGCTTGCTATGGAAGATCACATCCTGATTATCAGTAACACACACACACACCTACACACGAACATAAAAACCTGTCCTTTTTGTTATCCTAGCATAACATCTTTTGTACCGGAACCGTCTCTCGTTTCAGGAAGCCAAACAGGTTCTTAGCGTCAAAGGAGAGCGAAGGATCCTCGGGGTCAAAGAATTCACTCGACTTCAAAGCCAGGGGAAAACTGAGCCGAAGATAAGAGAGACAGATGACTGAACAAGAAGCGTTACACAAACACACACACACACACACACACACACACACACACCCCCAAAGCCGAAGACGGCGTTCACGCGGCAAAGGGAAAACGAGAAGTAGTGCAAGTTTAACGGCTCGATCGCGTTCATTTTAGATTTCAGAGGGAAAACACCTCCGAATCTAAATTTAACACGAAGGAGCGGTTGAACGAGGGGCGGTCTCAGAGACACAAACGCGACCCACATCCCTTTACACCTGGATACATTGCTTCAAACGTCCCCCAACCACTCAGCCCTATTTTTGTGTCACGCTTTCTTCTTAACACTGGGGAACACCTGAGCAGGGGGGCAGGTGTAACAGCATGAAGATGGTACATAGCGTCCCCTCATTCCTATCGCTAATTCCTCGCATCAAAGCGGCTTCAGTCTTTCTAAAAGATCATTTATATATGTCTACACTACATGGAAAAAAAGTTTAGACCATACAATATTGTGCTTTTTGAACATCCTATTACACATTTATAGCATTTTGACAGACGTCCATATCCAGAGTGACTACAGAGCAGTTGAGGTTTAAGGGCCTTACTCAAGGGCCCAGCAGTGGTAGCTTGGTCGCGCTGGGATTTGAATCTATGAACCTCCTATCCAGAGTCTAATGCGTCAACCACTGAGCTACCACTTCCCACACGGAGTTTCTTATTTGCTGTTATAATAACCTCCATTCTCCTGGGAAGATATTCCATCCGATTTTGTGAATATTCTTTCAGCCACAAGGACGTTCATTAATTAAATCAGGTTCTGATGTAAGTGAGATGAAGTGAGGAGGCCTGGGGTGCAGTCAGTGTTTACATTCATCCCAAAAGTTGTTCAGTAGGGTTAGAGACCTACAGCATGAGATCTTCCACCAAATCCAACCCATGTAAAGCAGATCCCCTTGAGATGGTTTTGTGCACAGCCGTCATGTTGGAGCAGGTTAGGGTCTCCTATATCAAGTAAAAAGGAAACATTCCCTGCTACCACATCCACAGGCGTCCTACAATCGTGTGCCTCCAACGTTGTGGTAACAGTTTGGAGAAGAACCACATATGGCTGGAAAAGTGTACTTCAGTGTATTTTATAGTGAAATGTCTAAGCAAAGTTCTCCTGCTCCAAGTGTAAAAAAAAGTGTAGGTAAAGGGTTATAGCTGTGTAGCTAGCATCTGTGAGCTCCTGTAGCTAGCATTTTGCTACTGCGATGAGGTAACGTTTACTGAGCAACTTTGTTAGTTACACTTGTTGCCTCTGCTGCACTTGATGCCTTCAATAGTGAAATGTGGTGTGCTGATGGAGAAAACGAATCGAATTGTAGCTCTGTGAGCACCAGGTTCATGAAACATCAGGAGATAATGAAGGTGAAAATGAGCAGGCTGAAGCAGTTATTATTATCTTCAGGATGAAACCAGAGTAGTCTTGAATAATTTTCGTTGAAATTTGTTTTATCGCTTGAGGTTGAGGAGAAAATGGCGTACGTTCTTTACACTTTACAAAGTAAAAAGGTTCTTTCCTCACGCAAAGAAAACCTTGAATGTTTTTAAGCTTGAATTTGTGGACAAAACATTGTTTTACTAATAACGATTACTAAAAATTACTCGGAAGTTGCGAATTTCACAACCCACGTAGATACACGCAGAGACACGCAAAATAAAACATCAGGAAACGGATCTATTTGATGCAAGTTCCTGTTTAAGACGTGACGACGGTTTTGACAAAAACAAACAATGCAAGTCATTTTCTCTTTTACTTCAAACAATAAAACAGAAATTGGCGTTAATAGTTGCGTCAGTCTGCTGATCTTCACCTGCACCATCCCCTGATGTTTCCTGAACCTGGTGCTCACAGAGCTACAATTTGCTTGGTAGCAACGTTTGGTTTCTCCATCAGCACACCACAAGGAGCAAGGAGGTCACGGGGCACACCTGCTCCGAGTGTGTGAGGAAGCATTTCGGTAGCTGGTGGTGTGTGTTTGTGGGGGGAGGGGTGCAATTAGAAAAACAAGAGTCACGTGTTAAGTGTTTGTTCTTATGTAAAGCCTGCAGAGCAGAACTGCGAAAGTGCTTTCATTCCAAAGAAAAGAAGAAAAGGTCATGTGCTGAACTCACAAATACAAACCGTTCTAATGTTCTAGCGAACGTCTCGTGTATGCGATTCCAGGCCGTGTCCCCCCCCGCCCCCCCCGGCGCCGTGCTCGCTACGACTCGGCTCGCACACTTGTCTGTTTTCAGGTTTGCGGATGTGAGAGTTGAAGAGAGCGTGAGGAGCGAAAAGCTAGAACAGAGGAAGGATGTGGTACCCAAAGCAAACACGAGGCGCAAAAACCTTTTGTGCTTCTGCTCTCGCCACATCCGCTCGACCTCCACACCGGAGAAAACCACACGGCAGCAGGGAGTAAACACAGCACGCGGCCCAGAGACACTCAGCCTCTCACAACTAATCGCTCTGGTGATCTCTCACTTCGGTTTTGTTTTTGAAACGGAAAAAACATTCGGTCCGACTGATCGCCTCATTTTGTGATAGCTGCGCCATTCCATTTTTTTTTCGTGTTCAACAGTAGAAGAAAAAAATTGACAAACGGAAAAAAAGGAACCGAAATGAAACAATTTGACCCAAAAACAAAACAAAAAAAACACGACAAAGCACTAAAGAGAGGAACTCAAAGTTGGGATTTGATTATCTCTGGGGTTCAGGGGGTTCTCAAATTCAAACTGCTTCTTTAATCATTGGTTTAAAGCTATAAGAATCACCGTTTCCAGTGGTGGACAGTAAGGAAGTAAATGTAATCTGTTCCTGTACTTAAGTTCACTGAAGTGTTTCCATTTGGAGACTTTTACTGCAACTTCACTTCAAGTTGAATCTCGTAATTATTACTCAAATACATTTTGTGAAATCAGCTTATGAGGATAAAAACGTTACTGGTGTAAAAAAGTGAAGCGCTGTGAGCACTTCATGGATGTTCTGTATGGAAATGCACATCCCAAATGTTTACAGTTATGGCATTTGGTGACCTTTGCCCCGTATCTAAGGCAACTTACCTTGTTCAAAGCTTGGTGGTGCTGGGATTAGAACTCATGACATTCTGATTCTGATAGAAGTGTAACATCTTAACCACTGAGATTCCTTAATTATGCCCCGCCCATGCAGAGGGCACAAAACGAAGTAATTTGGATTCCCAGAATCACTGGTGGTCAAATGTACAATCTCGGGCTGAAGGATCACGTCTGAGATACGTGATGTTTCCGTTTAACGTACCTGAGAACAGGAACGGAGTTGGTTTGGTCGGTGTTGCACGTTCATCTCGATGCTTCAGAGGAGTTTGTTTGATTAGTTTATCTTTCCACTCGTGTAGCATAGACTTTTTACATTTTATTTATTATTAATATAAACGTTTGGGTGTTGGTAAGGTCAAAAGGTCAACAATACAATGTACACAAGGGAGTTTGAACTGGATGAGTGCAGCCTTTTGCAGTGAGCGCGCTGCTCTCGTTTACGAAAGTCATTTATTTCTCGAAAATATAAACGTACAAAGGAGTTAAATACACAAAGCTTATGACAAACAAGAAGAAAGAAAGACAGAGAGAGAGAGAGAGAGAGAGAGAGAGAGAGAGAGAGAGAGAGAGTTCTATCTCTCTCTCTCGACGTGTCGTCGGAGCGGCTGTCATGAAGAATGCCGCCTCTCACTGCTGTCAAAACAAGGCCGGGATGTTTTCCTAGCTGCAGCTGTCTCATCCACAGGGACTTAATGAATTTCTGGGAGAGACTGCTACAGGACCCTTCAAATACCCCCCAGCCCCCCCCCCCCCCCCCTCTGCCCTCCGACCTCCATCCTGCTCTTCCTTCCGTTCCTTTTCTTTCCATGTTTTGAAGCTGAAGAATTTTTCCAGAGTCCTAAGAAGGAGTCTCTTGTACTCCGGACCATCGCCGGCGACCCCCGCGAGCTGAAGATGCGACAAACCGCTGGACCCTCGGACGAGCCGCTAGTCTCCGTGTGACTCATCCTGCTGCTGCATCTGCTCCAGAATAACAGCCTGGTTGTCTAGACATTCTCTCAGCTTGTCCTCTGTCAGGGTAAGACGCTCTTCCAGCACAGCCACGGTCTGAAGCACAAGCGGTTCATGCTAATTAGTGTCATACATCAGTGACATCGGGTCTAATTTGATACAGCTGCAGAAGATGTGCATGGAACTCTAGCGTTTCGCCAATCGTTTTTAACACTCTAGAGTTTGTGTGAGTAGACTAGATGCTACTCGCTCATATCAGACAGTAGACGTCAATATATACACCATATCAGGGGTCTTCAACGGTTTTCAGGTCCTTCAGCTATAGAGACATGGTGCAAGGACCCCTGATACAAAACGTGTCAAGCACAGCCACTGCAATTAATAGAAACCAATCATATTATGCTAATTATATTATGTTGACAATCAGATCTTTGTTGTTGTACATGAATCATTGTCTGTATATTTTCATATATTTTTGCATCATAAACATATACTTTGCAAATAAAATCTAAATTGATTGAGTTGTTCACAGTTGTCTTTTATTTTATAGATTTGTAGTTTACATTTTTACTTTACTGTAAGGTGACTATTACACATTTACACCAACTTTAAGTGTAACAGAACGTAACGTTTAATCCATATAGCGCGCTCATATACGTTGACCAATCATGTACATCCATTTGACTGCACATGGATGCAAGGGTTTTATTAAATCTGTTAATGTATTAATAAAAAAAAAAAAAATCTCTTTGATGTTTTTACCCATTTTTATTTATTTATTTATTTATCTATATATATATATATTTTTTTTTATTGTGATTCAACATTAAATAGCGGACCCCCTGCAGTACCGCCAAAGACCCATGCACTATATGGACAAAAGTATTGGGACACCCGACATTTCCACCCAGATGTGGTTCGTCCAGATTGTTTCAATTCTTTAGTTCTACTCTCCCACTGGCTTGTAATGTTTTTTTCATCAACATGGGAAATCATTAAAGGTTTTTCCCAGGTTGTTTCGTCTTTGTTATATTTTTAGATTATATACATATATATATATACATACATGCACGTGCACACACACACACACACACACACACACACACACACACACACACACACACACACACACACACACACACACACACACACACAGCCCTGGATTTAACTAAGCAAATAGGTAAGAGCCTCACATTGGATAATTACTGCATGGATGATTTTGTTTCACCTGGCAACAAGTTCAACCCAAACTGATGCAGTGAGTAGCTCATTTCTTAAACAACCACGTCGGAACACACATCCTGTGGCCGTGGAAATGATGTTAATCTGTTTCAGAAGGGTCAAATAATTGGTGTGCATCAAGCGAAGAAAATATCTAAGGAGATCGCTGTAACTACTAAAATTGGGTTAAGAAATGTCGAATGCATTATTAAAAACTGGAGGGACACTGGGGGAACCAATCATCTTCGAGGAAGAAATGTGGTCGGAAAGAAAAATCTCGAATGATCTTGATCGTCGATCGCTTAAACGTTTGGTGAAATCAGATTGTAAAAAAAACAACAGTAGAACACACATCTGTGTTTAAGAGTGAAAGTGAGAGCACAATGTGAAGGGAACTCAAAATATTGGGACGAAACAGATGTGTAGCCTCAAGAAACCCACTCATCAATGAGGCTAATCAGAAAAAAAGGCTTCAATTTGCTAGGGAGCATAAGGATTGGACTCTGGAGCAATAAAAGAAGGTCATGTGGTCTGATAAGTCCAGATTGACCCTGTTCCAGAGTGATGGGGCATCAGGGTAAGAAGAGAGGCAGATGAACTGATGCACCCATCAAGCCTGTAGGGGCAGTGCTATGATCTGGGGTTGCTGCAGTTGGTCAGGACTCGGTTCAGCAGCGTTATTTGCCCTAAGATTGAGCTCAGCTGGTCAGGACCATGGATTTTATTCATTTATTTAGATTTTTGGCAACAAAACATTCCATACATGGCCAACAGTAATGGGACATTTTCCCAGCAATATCCTGAACTGCTACCACAAAATTGGAGGTACACAATTGTTTCAGATGTCTCTGGTTGTGGTAATGAAGTTTTCTCACCCCAAAACCAGCTCCATGAAGATCTGCTTTACATGGGTTGGACTGGAAGATATTTGGGATGAAATTGCATGCTGCACCCCAGGCCTCCTCACCTCACCTACATCAGCACCTGACTTTACACACCCTTGGCTCTGGGTGAGCACAAATATCCACAAAATCTAGTGGAACATCCAGAAGAGTGGAGCTTATTACAACAAAAATGGAGAAAAAAGATAATGTGACGTTCAAAAATAAGCACATACGGATCTTATGCCAGGTGTCCACAAACTTTTATCCATATAGAGTATGTTCACACACAGACACACACACACACGTATAAGGCGCCCTTTGAGGCCCCTTATCGTCCAACTTAGTCACAAGATCTGAATCCTGAATATTTAAATCTGAATCCAGAACAACACTCAAGTGTCCATTTCCCTGTCGTCATGTCGCTCGAGCTTCAACTCAAACTTCCTTTCCTTGATTGAGGCTTCTGCATTGATGTCTGCTTTATGTAAAGCAAGAACAAGAGGAATGTGAGAAGAACCTGAAACTCGACAGATGTTTCATAAGAGAGAGAACCTTCATGAGAAAATCACTACGCGAGTTAAAAGTACATCTCCAAAACCACCAACAGTCTAACAATGTTCACTAAAAGCAACACAAGCTGAAGGTTGACCTGCTTACCTGGGTCAGAATGTCCAGCTGTTGAACAATGTGCTCCAATGTACTTCTCAATGCCGGCGGTGTTCCAGTGCGTTCCTCCTGCAAGCCCGAGACCCCTGGCCTCAGATTTTCCTCCTCCCTGGGTTCCTCTTGGTGTTGTGTGCGAGTAAATGAGGAGGCTAAGCCAGTGCAGGTGCTGAAACGTTCTCTAGGGTCTGTGATCCCACTCGCGTGCCGACCTGCACCCTAAACCACAGCAAAATAAAGAGAAATACAACGATGGTCAGAAGATGGAAGACCGTCGATGGAAGCTGTAGAGCTGTAAGCTGTATTTGACGGCTCCTATTTCCCACACCAGCCAGTCTCTTTTAACTACCTTTGTAACTCCCGCCCTTGGCTAACTGTTCTTCTGAGACTTTAGATTTTTGCCTTGATATTCAGATTCATGACCTTCCTAAAATGGAGAGAACACTTTTCTTTTGCGATAATCAAAAGCCTGACTTCTCAAATTGTAAACATAAATCCTGAGACATATTGATGGTAATTAAAAACAAGCAAAAAAAATCCGAACAACTGTTGGCATGGGTAGGAGTGTAGGAAAATATCGATACGCCTAAGTATTGCGATATTCTGTTTGGCGATACTCTCAAAAATGCAATATTGGTAAATTAATTCATAAGATTCATGCCGGTTGTTTCGTTTAGAATTTATTTCCTGACTGCTAGATATACAGCAGTCGTCTCATCTCTGAACATAAACAGTACTAGTATAAGGGTGTGTCCACCGGTAAAAACGATTAGGGGTATAACTTCCGCCAGACATATTGGCAGCATTATGTTTTGTTTATGTGCAGTTTATTTTTCAGGCAGGAAAATGTTAAATGGTGTTAAAAAAAGCTCAGGAACTACATGTTCATGTTGCCCTATTAACCAGAAGAAGAATTTAGAGCATAAAGAACAGTGCTATTTACACAAACCTCAAGTTAGACATGCTTTTCTTTCCTCTCTTGACTGCATTCTCTACCTTCATAGAATAAAGTCTTTCTTACTCTTTTTTTTTTTCTTGCCTCTCTAGAATTGTAGCTTTTAGATGCAAAACCCTAATTAGCACTCAGATCATGCTTCCACTACTAGCCTAATGCTAATAATATTATACAATAATCCTCAATCCCACTTTATATTAAAAGTGTGCAGATGTTTTAAAATAGTTTTTCAAATTTGCCACGGTTAAGTAACAATGATACTTGTGTTCATGTATTGTATCATATACGGGCTGGTACAGGTTTCATGGTATGGGTAGGTTTTAGGGGGTAGGGTAGGCACTGTCGTTTTACATGTCTTCTTCTTCTTTCGGCTGCTCCCATTTTGGGGCGCCAAAGCAGACCATCCGTCTCCATACCCTGCTGTCCTCCACATCTGCCTCTTTCAAACCAACCACCTGCATGTCTTTCTTCACCACATCCATAAACCTCCTCCTTGGTCTTCCTCTTCTCCTCCTTCCTGGTGGCTCCATCCTCAGCATTCTTCTACTGATATACTCCATGTCCCTCTTTTGCACATGTCCAAACTCTCTCAATCTCACCTATCTCATCTTGTCTCACCTTGTCTCCAAAACTGTCATTTAGATGTAATTAATGCAAATGCAGATCCCACGGTGTTCTAGTGAAGGCTTGCATATGGTGGTATGTTCCTGATGACAGCTTTTCTATAATTATATCCTATTCCTGAAATAAGGAAAATGCCAAACTATCGCTTTGCTTACAGTATCGCAAAATATCGCATCGCAACCCCTGTATTGTGATACGTATCGTACCGCCAGATTCTTGCCGATGCACAGGCCTAGTTTGTGGGTGGTTCTCCCAAAATGATGCTGGCTCTGTAGGCAAATGGGGCCTCTGACCCTGTGGACCAAACAGCATCAAGACACGGCTCATGGAGGACTCCGACAGGGATAGGAAGAAAAGGGAAGAGAAAGGAAAGGGGGGGGGGGGGGTGGTGTCCACACATTCCTGTTCTAATGCAGGAAGAAAATCGATTGCAGCTCCTTGCTTCCTGAGTCGTGTCCTGACTTCAAAGGCCGGCGGTGGAAAGACAGAAGCATGGCCTGGGAGAGGAAGAGGGCTGTTGGGGAGGAGGAGGCGAACAAAGCAGCCAGTGTGTAGCCCAGCCAGCTTGAGGGTCCCTCCTGCAGCCGCAGGCCACATCTGGGAAACATCTGTTCTCTTCGTTTGTGAGCTCCTCGCTTTCCAGACCTAGCTGTCTCTTGAGGTTTTTTTTTTTTGTCTTGTTGTCATTTCTTCCTCTCCACCTCATCAACACAGGAAGCTCAAGTGCAGTGAAGCAGAAACGAAGAGGGGGGGTTGAAGATAAAGGGGATTGCATGGATGCCAATCAAATGTCCATCAAGCAGGAAGCTCTGACGGAGGCCTCTTGTCTTTGAGATGTGAAATCTAGGACTGTGTAGAATCAACCTGAAAATGCGGCGGACAACCGAAAAACACAAGGCTCCAATGGTCGGGCGGTGGTCAGGTCAAGACTTGTTTACCCTCAACAAGGAGGGTGATGAGGAACACATGCTTCCACTGAAACGTGTGCAAATGTACCCTCACGTCTGTTCTAACTGCTGCTCATGCATGCACAGCTGAAAACGCTTGACCATGTTAACCGGCGACTGCCAAGCTTGTCTAATATCACTTAGATCAGATGGTGGAAAGAACTGGTATTCCTTTGGAAAGTCTGTAATGCTCTCCTGAACTTTTGCCCATGAAAAGAGTGGCTGGATTAGGTAAAATTACTGTACGAAAGATATGTTTAAGCCTTAATCAGAGAATGATTCCTAGCGGTTTTCTAGCGGGGAGGTGGTAGCTCAGCGGGTATTTGACTGTGGATCGGAAGGTCACAAGTTTAAATCCCAGCAACACCAAGCTTCTTGAGCAAGGCCTTCAACCCCACACTCATTCATGCAGCACTGTGACCAAGAGACTGTAGTTATATAACAAACAACAACAACAAAAAACCCCAGAGCACCACAAAAATAAATTGATGGTACGATCCTGACACTGTGTTCAGAAAGACTGAAGTGGGCACAGGTGGGTCATTACCTCTTGAAAATAATCATTCAGTTTCCGAAACCCAGGACCATTATGTTGGCTAGGCTATAATTTATGTCAACAGGCTCGCCGGCTGCTAAACAGGTACTTGGGTCTGCACTGAGCCAATGGGAATATTTATGAGCTCCTTGAGCTCCGCAGAAAAGCCCAGACGAGTCTTTGAAATATCACGCAGCTCCTCGTGCCTTGGCCCAGAAACGGACCGTTACGAGAGAACCCGTTCATGTGGCTCTTCAACGCAGTATCCATTTCATGTTACTGTGAAAGTGTGGCCAAGTTGATGCCTGCGAGTGAAAACTAAATCTTAATTAGCCAATAGACGTATATTTCGCAAAACTAAACAGATCGGGATTGTTTCAGCGTCAGTCAGAGGTTAAACTGGAAGTTAAAGCAGATGATACTTTCCATTTCTTTGCAAGCTGTGCTTCTTTGTTCTATTATCTTCGAGAGAGGCCTCCATTAACTGCATTTGCAAACTGCTGCTACCTAAACCAGCTCTCGGCGAGTGAGTAACCCGGGCCAATCAGATTAGCAGCTAATCGCAGGAAAACCTGCAGTGTGGGAAAGTAGAAATCACAAACTCGGTGTGGTGACAAAGATTTTACTGGGCGTACAATGTGATCGTGATTCCTGCCCTGGATCTGATTCTGCAGATAGATCCACCCTTACGTCTTCATTAAGTTGGGGGTTAAGTGAACACCGTTGGAGAAATGTTGTCCAGCCTTTGTGCCAATAGGTAAGCTACCTTCTAGGGGTGACCCCTGAATTGTCGAAGATTCAATGCTTCGATAGGAGGAGTCTGATTCGACTACCAAACTCACAGTCCAACCCTTAGCAGGGTGTTATAAAATGAGGGTTGTGCCATTTTGGTGCCATGGGGGTGGTGATTATTATTATGATTATTCTGTAGATAAAAATGTGAAAAATAAGCTTTTAATAAATATTTTTAATGTGCATGAGTAAACAATCCCCCCGTGACAGGGCTTCTCGGCGGCAGGGATTTAAATATTTAACGATGTCTGGCCGAGTCTGTAAAGGATTCTGTTCGAATTTAATTTCTTTTTTGGTGCATCGAAGTTACGTGCAATTTTGCAGATTAAATTTGATTTGCCGACCCGTGAAGTGTGAATCCTTTCTGCAGTGTGTTATAAGAAATCTTTTCTGAATGTTTATCCTCATTGCTTTTTATCTCAACTTTAATAAAAGTCGAATGTGTATTTTCGATCATAAATCAAAGTAACATTTAATCCTGGTAAACAAATAGGTCACCAGGTTCATGCGGGACGGCTGTATAGACAGCGCACAGGAACACCGGATCAAAACAAACACAGGAACCACTTTCCTCTTCGACTCCATTCACTCAAATGCATTAAGCGATTAGGAGCGTAACGTTTCCCCCCGTCTTGTGATGGAGACGAGAACATTTGCCTTGTCACAGGATGCCCTGTAATGGCATTAAAGTGAGCACTCCCAGGACAAGGAAAGCCTTATTGAAATCAAAGGCAGCATTAGCTTTTGACCTGTCGCCCACTCCCTCATCCACCGCCAAGTTCATTTCAGCCCTCAGCCACTCTCTTTATCTGCTTCGGTGCAGATCAAAGTCCGATTTCCGCCCGTGTGGACTACCTGCTCCAGGGCGCCTAATGGAGTTAAAGCTTCTCTCTGGCTCTACTAAAGGATCTCGTTACATTACATTACATTTCATTGGCATACGCTGCCATTCGGCACTTACGCAAACGAATGCCTCATGTGCTGTATACTGTTTAGCGCTAATATAAGATTCAACTCGATGTAACAGGCATACAGCGATTCCAAAATGGTGCAAGTGGCCTTGTTTAAAGATCAGCGGCACATCAGAGATCCGCATCCTATTCTATCGCGGATATTTTCGGGTGAGCTGCCGCTGCCTTTGCGGTGTGAAGCAAGCGGAGATGACTGCCGATGCTGGCGGGTACAGCAGAAATGTGAAACCAACACTTATCACATTGAATGTAGGCCATTTCCTGATAGGGGAAGTGAGGCACAGCCATCTGAGGCTTCCAGGGACAGAGAAAAAAAAAAAAAACGAAGGCCATGACTCGATGAGGTGTTGGGGTTATTTCAAGAGTGTGGAAGTTCTGTCTCCTTGTTTTGGGTCACGCTATAATGTACATGCTTGCTTGTTACATATGCGAGTTTTTATTCGCTTCCACATGCTCTCAGATGAGCTTTACACCGATAAAGCGGTTAGAAAAGAATAAGTTGTTAGCGATTGAAAGTTTATCGGTATAAGCAAGACGGTGGCGACCATGGTGAAGAGAAAACTCCCAGTTTGGCGCGAGAAAGTTTCAGTTCTCGTCAAAATAGCTTCATCTTTGTCTAGGGTTGGGGAGGTTCCAGGAATTTATAGGAATTCATTAGAAATTTGGGGAAATTTTAACTGTATCATATGCAAACAAACATTTTGTTTAGTCAGAAGCTGACATGGATGCAAACTAATACAGATAAATTATATATACTGTATATTCATATAAAAAGACATTTCTGACTTTGATTTAATTGTTGGAATAATTTTGTTGCACAATCGCTTATACACGGCACAAAGTTTTAAACACAAAATGTATGTCATCTGGATGTCATATCCGTGAAGACTCTCCAAGATGGACATTTTTCGATATTGTTTTGTGTGCAGGATTGTAGCAATGATGTGTGTTATGTTATGGAAGAACGCACAGTGCATGCAGGAGGCGTGGCCTCGGTAACCCTGCAGTAAGTGTGATGTGTGTGTGTGTGTATATATGTCTGTGTGTGATGAACTTGCATTTAAAAATTCACCTAAAATTGCATTAAATCTGGTTGTTTTAACAGATGCTTTTATTTTCACAACTACATTTAAGTTCCCTGTTATAGGCTCACCTGCAATTTTTTAAATGTCCAGTTTATACCCATGGAAAATGTCCAGTCTTAAAAATTGAGCATCTCTCTCTCTTTTTCTCTGATAAACCGACGTTCGCAGATGCCATTAAACTGCACTGGTTTATAATCAGCTTTGTGACTTTCCGCATGATGTTAGACTTCACCTAAAAAGCACAAAAATGCTAAATCGGACAGTTCTAGAAATAAAAAACGTGTGCAACGAGGACAGTGTGCTGTTGGTTTTCCCGACTTTAACGTCTTCTTTCTCTCTTCAGCCAATTTGTCAAGCTGCATCATTATCAGTTTCCTGCACCGAGAGGCCAGGCCACAGGATGTAACGCTCTTATGCAACCGAAACTGCAAACTGATTATCGGAGAGACTACAACAGCAGATCTGTCAGGAAACACATGATAAAGGACAGGAAAGGAAAAAAAAAGAAAGAAATAAATTAAACAGAGCAGCACGGGGGGCGGGGGTTAGGGGGGCAGATAACGCACCAATATTAGCCTGGTGATTAGCACTGAAAGGACGGGGGGAGATTCCTGTGCAGAAACCGGGAAGTGAGGGAACAAAAGTCAGGTTTCATTTTGACCAAATTCTTGTGTGAAGAACAGCCTGTCACTGAGATCCCACTGAGAAGATGAGTCATCGGGGCGAGAGCGAGCACCTACACACACACACACACACACACACACACACACACACACACACACACAGCTCCAGATATTAAGCTGTTTGGGCTGGCTGTGATTATCTCAATCACAAGGCGATAACTCTACAGACTCATGTTCCGCTCGAGATCTCTGATTGCGTTTTATCTCCCGTCTTATTCCATCTTGCGCTGTAGAAACGCAGACAGACCAACCTGCAAAACGGTTCACATCTAATCTTTGCTGAGTGATTCATATTGTGCGGGGTGAAGTCGTGATGGGAAAATGCAGAGCTCGATAACCTAAACGCCTGAAAGCGCTCGGGTCCGGGGCTGTGAGCTGGTCATCGCTCGGGTCCTGTAAGAAAACCTCGGGTCCTTGTCAGAAACTCGGGCGAGGCTAGATGACCGTCTCGCGTCCAAAATTATATGTAGCTCCTTGTATAAAGGCGTTAGCACGGAAGCGCAGACGAGTCATATCGTGGTGGGGGTTAAGCCTCTCGCCTGCGCCGTATCGACGGGGTAATACAGTGACCTGGGATTCTGATATTTTCCTGAAGGAAGAACGTCGTGGGGGAACAAATGTGCATGAAAATTAAAATGCTTAATAAAAAACAGCTCGCGTCTTTGCATGAGCGAGCAAACGCTTTTTTATGGCCGAGAGAGAAAGAAGGCAGACCAGGTGAACTCGCATGGCAGATACAAATTAGAGCTCGCTGTGGCGCTTCAGAACAGGAAGCCATTAGCGCGGCATTACGCAGCGGACACGGGCCAGGAAATTAAATCCGCCTGTCTTCGAGAAACTGATGTCACCGTTCTGCCTGTGGGTAATGGATCATTACTGCCTTCTGTTAAGAGCCTGAGAGGTGGACTAAGTAGGGGGTCAGAGACGTGGAGAATAGAAGAAACGGAAAGCAAGAGAGATATGAAACCTGCAGAGGAGATGAAAAAAAAAAGAAAAAAAAAAAAAGGGCTGCTCATGTAGAGAGTAGAGTGCACCACGAGGTGGCATCAAAAAGTTTTCCAGACTCGCTCTGTTTACAGGAAAGCACTTTATTTACGCACTACTACCTTCAAAATAGTCCCCTTGCGCAGCATTACAGTGCTCCCAGCGTTCCTACCACTTCCGGAATGCGTTTCGGAAAGTCTTATTTTCAAAGTGTGACAATCCCCTTCTGCGATTCGCTCCGGATCTCCGCAAGGGCGAGAAACTCACGTGTGAGAAGAGCGCGGCGACAGGGTGCACACGTGGTCAGAACAGCACCGGTTGCGCAGCTCCCGATGTACACAGGACGATGTATTTTGGCATAATGACTTATAAAGGTCGGTGCTCCCTGCGACTGTGCGTGCAGCCTTGTGCTGCCATCTGTTGGTGCGTAAAAAAAATTTAAATCTCTCGAAACTTCTTGATACCACCTCATATATTCCAGCTGGAGACCTGGTTTTGGACTTTGACCATTACAAAAAAAGAAAACAAGAACTTCAGACCAAACAAACTCTTTGCTGACTACAGAATACTATAACTATATAATAAATACGGTATAACTATAATAATCAGTTATAGATTCAGGAAACTACACACACCCCATGAAGTATAGACTGATTAGGTGGAAATGTCCAGGCGCTGACAGAACGCTGCTGTGGGTTTACTGTTTAACCCGCTGATCCAATCATTAACACCGGGGTCAACATCCCGCTGTGAGTCAGGCAGCTCTGTTATCTGCTGCACATATAATACAGCTCACTGACACCTCGCTCGGCAGTGTTTGAACAGTCTCGCACGTCCGGTGTTCTCGGCGACGTACATGCCGTCCTAGCAGAGTCCCTGGTGTTTTTTTTTTTTTTTTTTTTTTACTGCAGCGATAATGGACGGGAGATAAACGCAATGACTAGCGCTGGATTTATGAGAATATTAAACCTGAGGGGGAAATCATTACCTTATAAAACCACAGCTGGAGAAATGAAATGTACTGCACTTTCATTAGTAAGAGAACGTTCTAGAAGAGCTGAAAAATACTCCAAAATTACAGGGGAATTGCATGAAATTTGCTTCTCCTTTTTCTTATTTTTCTTATAAATAGTACCAGAAAAAGCATTAGAACTAGAGGTAGTTGTAGTATCAGTAGTAATATGTAGGAGTAGTATTAGTAGCAGTATTTGTAGTAGTGGTAGTTGCAGTAGTATATATACACACTAGATGTAGTATTAGTAGCAGTATTTTTTATCCATCCATCCATCAAATTATCCATCATGCCATTCATCCATCCATCCAATTATCTATAATGCCATAAATTTTTCCATCCATCAATTAATCCATCCACTAATCCATCCATCAAGCCACCCATCCATCCATTTACCCATTTATCACCCAATTTATCCATCTGTCCGCCCATTCATTCTTCAATCTATCATCCATCCACCCCGGACAATTATCAATCATGCCATTCATTTATCCACCCATTTTATCTATTACACATCCATACAGCCATCCACCCACTCATCCATCTCACTGTCCATCCAACTATCCATCACGCACTCAACCAGTCTATCCATTCGTCTGTCAGTTTTTCCATCCAATTATCTACTCCACATTCCATCCATCCATCCATCCATCCATGGTCAGGTTTTGAGGGCCTTAAAGATAAAAAAAAAACACAAGCATTTAAAATGGTCAGGGATTTCCCAACATTTAACACCTAAACACAACACACAAGGATCTTTCAAGCCGAGTACTTTTTTTTTTTTTGGCTTTACGATTCTATACAGTAGATCAGTGGTGAATTGGGAATAAAAAGATAAAGAGTGCATGGCATTGTATCGCATTCTAAAGGGAACGTCTGAGCGCCGCGTTCGAGGGAAGCCGAAGATTTCGCTACAGAATTCGTGTTAGCATAGTTTCCATTCATTATTTGAACTCGTCACTTGTTTTTGTTTTGTTTTTCTTTCCCCTGTCGTGTCCTCTACCTGCTCACTCTTGCCATTCTCATGATAATCTGCTGTCCTTTTAGTTTCCTGTCCCTTTCTTCTCTTTTCTTTAGTGCAACACATCCGGTTCTTAGCTTCATGCTGCAGTCTTTGTTTGGTTGCTTTTGAACTTTCTGTTCCTCATTTTCCAGCGTGACTCTTCCACTTATTGTGCTGTCAAGTCAGCACTTGGGTTTCCACCCTCCACCCGTCCCTTGTCTTCTTCCTCTCCAGCGTTTTTATTTTTTATTAAACACACATCATCTGTCTCTCACAACCACTCTAGAGAAGATTGTTAAACCTGATGTACGTCATTAAAAAACCTCTGGTGATGAAAAATTACTCTGATCCAGAGATGTAGAAAAAAAAAAAGGTGTAATTAATTCTTCTTGATGTTACTTGTTCTTCCCAAACTCCCCCTCCCCCCGGCTGGTGTTCAATTTTTATGTAACTGATCGACTTCATATGATTTATTTTTGTTTAAATCGATTCCTCAATCTCTTCCACATGACGCACAGAGCGGAAGGTTTACGCATCGAGAGCTGTTATTTCCTCGAATGTGTGCTCGCAGGCAAGCTCGCGATTAACGCATGAACCGATAGCTAGCGCGATGCTTTCCGTCCATCAAAATGCAAATGCTGAGAAGTGCATCATCCTGTAACCCGAAACCGAATTTATAAACGTTTCCAACTCGCGTGGATTTACATACGTTTCCGTAAATATTTGCGTTGCGTTTACACGCGCTGGGTGTTTAGCGTGCTAATGAGCCTGTGCTGCTACGCTGGAGTAGGTAAAGGTTCGTGCCTTTGATTGACAGCCGTAGCCGTGGGTGGTTCGGGGCCCAGCTGAGCCTGTGCCCTTCAGAAAGCTTTGCCGGAAAGACTTGTGCACAGCGAGCCAGTCTCAGGGGCAGCGGGAGCTCTTTCAAGGCTGCCATTAGCACCAGAGCCACATGCAGGACCTTCTCAATGAAATACAGACTGACTTGACATGCAAGGAGTCGCAAGTTGCTTGTGTGATTTAAAGCCACCGTCTAGACGCTTTTTTTTCCCCTTCGTTCAATATAAAAAGTAAGTTAGCATCCGATTGATGATGCAAATAGTAAATGTATTGTAAGGTCAGGGTATGATGAGTACCAGTAGTACAATGGAAATGAAAGCCAGATAGGTATTATATAGCTCCCCCACCCCCGCCCTCCAGTCTTCTACCTCTCACACTGTATACCGAATGAGTGAGTATTAGGGATAAAACATTGAGAGGAACCAGACTCAATACTGAATGTCCATCACTGGAGAAGTTATCAACTGTTTGCTATTAGACAACTTCTTTCGGCTGCTCCTGTTAGGGGTCACCTCATAAGTCTCCAAACCCCCCTGTCCTCTACATCTGCCTCTTTCAAAGCAACCACCTGCATGCCTTCCCTCATCACATCAATTACAAAAATTATTCGAGGCAAATTAATTTAATGCTTCGTTAAGACCATTTAACTAAACAGGGAGCACTGCGTTTCCCCACGGACCATTATTACTGACGCACCACCAGCTGAACTCTGGAGCGCTCAGGACAGGTAAACACACGTTGCAGTCAGGTGACCCAATACTTTTGTCCATGCAGTGTATAAATTTAAGTGCAGAGTATATAATAAACTCCCCCTTGGTGATTGGTGCCATTGTAAAAAGATATTTAATGCCATTCGTGTCACCTGACAGCGTTTTTTATGTTATGGCTGATCGGTGTATTTCCTGTGAAACTCAGTAACTGGTAGTACGCTGGTTAGTGTCACTTCTCTTGGAGAAGAAACTCATGAGGAACACTACAGATGGTCCCGGAGTTACAATGGTTCGACCCCATACTGATCACCATTCTTTAAGATGCCTGGGTAAGCTAGGCCATGTCTAGACGTACTTCTTTTCAAGTTACGACGGAGTCATCAGAATGCATCTCCGCCGTTAGTCAGGGACTACATGTGTTTACTTTTCGGAAATACAGCAATTAAGCAACTTCTAAGACAAAGTCACAGCACTTCATAGTGGGTCGATGAAAAATGACCATCAATGAGAGAAAACAGGATCTTTCATTCAATGCATTCAAATATATTAAAATATTAATACACTCATATGCGTGAAACCACCGCAGCGTTTGATCAATCAGAAAGAAGAACTGTGAAATTATGTGCGTGTGAAAAAGCCAATCATTTCACTTCCTTCGATCCTCTACATGACTGCATTTAATCAGTTCAGGAGTTCATGATTTACTGCGGAACTCTAAACCTGGGTGATTCAAAAGAAAACCGAACTCGTCTTGAGTGAGTCAGTGATGATTATCTGATGTGGTGAAGTTCTTCCTCTTTTTTGTTGCTTTTCTCACCATAGCGCTCGGTATCGCTTCCTCTTCTCACACACAAAACTTCGCCGAGTAAGGTTGTGGTTTGGAGCGCCACACATTACTCAAGAGTCTCAGACATGATATCGTCGATAGAGGCTACGTCTTGGGTACGATAATAAATCCTTGTTGGCTTGGCTTGCTAGACTTACTGCCAGATACGTGCAGCAGATAGTCCTAGAATAGCGCCTGTGTGAACGGGCACGGATGTCTTCAAGCCAAGCTCATAAAGCAGAAGATCATGGCTCGTTGGTACTTCCTATGACCTGGATTAGAGCCACAGGAGCAACCGAGGGAGGGCAGGAGGGGGGCAGGGTTACGGAAAGGTCCTGAATCAGGCACAGTTTGGATTTTCACCACAACGTTTATAGTGAAAAGTGTAAATTCATCTGCATCTGTGTTTTCATGATGTTTCAGGCAAGCTTTTAGCATGTAAGCATGGACGTCCGATTTCACTTTAAGTGCCCATTTCCCACAGGAACCTCACTTCCACATCCTCTAGAATCTGACATGCCGTATTTCCCGAGTGGTGTAGCAATCTAAGTCTTAATCGGCTTCGACCAGATTGGGAAGCTTAAGTTGAATACAAGCAAAGAGGCTTGGACTAGTGCCTTTCTCTAGGCACTTTTTCCCACCAACCAAACCCAAACAGATTTGAGACTCCTGAGGAATCCCTTAAAGCCCCGTGGTCCTTAGAAACCTCTGCATCCCATTAGCCTTGCCCCGTTGATGCCTTTAGACCGCTCTGTGCGAGCCAAGGAATGAATTTACAAACATTCCCAAAATGGTTCAGCCTTATCTAAAGGCCGTGTTTTTTTTTACCCCACAATAAAATGGTTTCCTCCTTTGCAGGTGGAACCTAGATGGAAAGCTGGATTTGACAGCGTCATTTCTAGTGACAAAGTGACTGTTCTGTTTCTACGTACGTCTTTAAGGAGCAGCGATTTCACCGACAACCAACAAACTCTGAGATTTCCCGAAAGTAGTCCCCGACTTACTATGGGGTCATGGAAACACATCTCGATCATAACTTAAAAGAGACCCTTGAACTCTGTGGACCTGGGAGTGTAAGGTATCTCACAAGGTGAAACACGTGTACATCCTGGCAGTTTGTCCCATCGTATCAGACGTTAATTAAAATGCCCCATGTAAATCTAAAAAAAAGAAATAATCCCTGTCATCATCGTAAGATCGAAAAGTCTCAAGTCGAGCCATCATAACTCGGGGACTACCTGTGCATGCAAATTAAACGTAACATGGAAAAGCGGCAAAACGTCTCGAACGAGACATCGGAAGTGTGTGGGCTGATGTTTTTTTCATGTTTAGGTCCCCACTCACAATTTATCCTGACTGCAAAAAAATATATATAAAGCTGATGTACTCCTCATTTCTCCATTGGTTTATTATTTCATTATTTGAAGTTGATATTTTTAACGGTATTAAATTGGTTAAAAAAAATTTGTCCAGAATTTCTAAAAATAGTCAACATGCCTACAAATGACAGGTGACTTGTTTATATTTCTACATTTACAGCATTTGGCAGATGCCCTTATCCAGAGCGACTGATATTTATCTCAAATCATACAACTGAGCAGCTATGGGGTTAAGGGCCTTGTTTGGGGGCTCATTAATGGTAGCCTGTTGTGTTCTGGATTTGAAAGCATGACTTTTGGATTCAAAGTCCAATGTCTTTACCAATAAGCAGCCACCTCCTACTACCAGTTGTGGCTCGCTAGGGTAAAAAAAAAATAAGAATTTCATTAGCAAGGCTTTCAAATTGGTCATTCGAGGCATTTTTCTGGGCTGGATTCACTTGAGCAATTTCATTGGACACTTTTTGTCCACTTTCTTACACAAAAGACCCCAACTTCTTCCAGGTTCAAAAATAATACCCTCGTGTGTGTATTACACATCGCGAGTCTCTAAATAGGAGTGTATAAACCATGATGAGTGAGTAAAGATGTCATCAGAGAGAAGGAGAATCCCATTTTACCCGTGCCAGAGGAAAGTCTTGATCATGTGCTAAGTAGGAAACTAAACGCCTCAGACGGCAGCAGTTCGACTTTCCCACAGCTGGGTTTGGACAGACAGCGCTTCCTGTGCCAGACAGGACTGAAACCGGCACCGGCTCTTGCAGCACCTCCGGCGTATCGGATAAACACGGGCTCCTAATTTTAGCTCTTTGCGAGAGAGGCGCTGGGATCTCCTTCCACTAACAGGCTCATAAATAAGCAGATAGACCGGCTCACTGAGGCGAGGTGTCCAGGGAGGGGAGGGCAGGGGAGCTGAGGTATGACAGGAAGAGAGAACGGTGTGGCATTCGATGAACGCCCTAAAACTCGAGCTCTGAACCTGATGCATTCTTCCAGCACGGAAGGGGAAGGAGAGGTCGGTGGAGGTCAGGGCTAAAGAGTGGGCGAAGGTGATCAACAAGTCGAGCCCTCAGACCAAAGCGGCGGATGTTTTTTAAGATGGACGGGGGAGGTTCGAAAAAGAAAAGAAAGAGAACAAACAAGTAAAAGCATTTGTGGGAGAAGGAAAAAAAAATAAAAAAAAAAGATAAGTGGGTTGTTCTTCACCCTAAATGAAATTCCACAACTGTGTGGGTTCGAGGTTCCATCAATCACATTTCCTCTCAGAGATAAAGGCAAAAGATCATTTACAATGCGTGTTCTTTTGCCAGAGGTCTGTGCACGAATATATGGTCATTGTAATAATATCCAGCTGTGAGGAGATTTAAGGTGAAGCATGAGATGATATTGGGGACATCGATATTGCGATGTCTCTACTTCGTTGCGCAAATCGATATTGAGTTCCGTAGACGTCGTCTTTCCGCCAGATATATAAAGTATAAAACCGTTACTCGCAGTACTTGTGTTGCTCATATACGTTACTCGTATATGAGCAACACAAATAACGATCATGAAACATAAAAATATTAATAATTAGAAATATCATGACTCCAAGCAATGCCTAAACCGAACAAATGTTAACAAGATATCAAATCTTTTTTATTTAATATAAATATTTAATACAGAAAATTGGCTTTCTTTAAATTTTTTTTTTTTTTTAAGCACAAATTTTTGGCAGCTGTCAGATTGTAATTATATAATAAAATAAAAAAATTAATAAAAAATAATATATAAAATGCTACAATTCACTTTTTGTTAAATGTTAAATACACTACATGTGCAAAAGTTAGTGGACCATATGATTTCTATGTGCCTTTTTTTAACATCGCATTCTACATTTAGTCTTCATTTGCCATTAAAAAATGAATTTGTGGAGATTCTTTCAGCCACAAGGGTGTTAGTAAAATCAGGTACTTATGTAGGTGAGGTGAGGAGGCCTGGGGTGCAGTCAGAGATCTTCCACACACTTTCAATCCATGTGAAGCAGATCTTAATGAAGCTGGCTTTGTGCACAGGGACATCATGTCGAAGTGAAGTATCAGTTTGGGAAAACGACGCATGCGACTGGGAAAAGGTGGGGGTCCCGATACGTTCTGTTGTATTTTACAACAACAAATAAGTATATATTTTCGTCATGATCTCTGATCAGATGGACCAACCCTAGCATCAATTCTTTAATGCTTTCCTGTGTTGATGAGGGGAACATTACAAACCGGTGGGAGGGTAAAACAGAAACTTTAATGATCATCAACTAAAGGATTGAAACAATGGGTCTTTTTAAGAGAAGACACAAGATCACTAGAACAATGCGAACAATGAAGATCTTTCCCCCTGTCCGGAGTGAGCAGCATCGATCGTTCCAAATTCAGTGTCGTACTTTCCTCCTCTTAATATCTGAACCACAGGTGGCTCTGGGGGTGGAGGAGCTCCAGAACGACCCAGGCGTAACCCTAGCTATCCTTCATGTACGACACCTGTTAGGCCATGCGCAGGGTCAGCAAGAGGTCCTGCTGCAGGATTTCATTTTATACACTGAGGATCTCGACATGGAGAACAGGGGTGGATCAGAAACTCCAGGAACCGTCACATGGGAGATTTTTTTTTTAATACAATATCAGTATTAAAAAAAAATCAAGATTTTTCAAGATGAACAAGTAAAACAGATCTCCATGTAGTTTGGAACGGGTTTTGGGTCTCCTAGTTCAAGTAAAGGGTAAATTTCATGCAAAGACAAGTACGACTTTGTGCTGTTTTGGGGAACAACAATGAGAAGTTAGCCGTTCCGATACTTTTGCTCAATTTCGCCAATAATTAACATCAAAACCTGATCTGCCTTCTGGATCTGCAGGCATCTAATTGAACAGTGCTGGTGCAGATGCTATCTCGACAAACGTCCGCCACATCACACAGATTCCTTGTGCCGTTCTGTATGTGCAGCGCCACGATTTAGCCCTCGGTTACACATTTGAAACGGCAATTGAGCAGAAAGCGAGCTTCCCCTGCACTTAAACCTTCACATCCCGACAAACAACTGCCACCTGACCCCACATTATCGCTCGCAAAGGGGGAACCCTCGCTCTTCTGCTTCATTAACGTGTTAATTCATGTGAGATCTTTTTTTATGCCCCTGCAATTCTGAGGAACGAGAAATCGTCCGTCTTGGAAGATGAAAAGAACCGATTGAGCTCGAAAATAGCAACAGAGAGTCAGTGTGGTCCCTGAAAAACAGTGTGCACTCTGATTCTGGCTAATCTGTGTAAAAAAAAAAAATCAGACGTTACTGGAGAGTTGGGTGAGTGTGTTTCCTGAATGATCACCCTCACATGAGACGGTCTATAAATAACACGGTGCGAGAGAGCAAGAGAGAGAGAGAGAGAGAAAGAGAGAGAGAGAGAGAGAGCAGACGAAGGAGTACGGCTAAAAAAGCAAGTCAACGTTTGCTTTCAGTGGCAGAGCTTTGAAGTACAAAGTACCTATTAAAGATGAAAGACAAAAGAGCTCCTAAAAACAGAACAAAAGCAGGAGCGAGATCAATAACGAGATTCTGTTTCGTTACTGCGCCGTCCCGCTTGCCCATGTGAGGCCTGTTTGCACGTGGGAATGATTTGGGTGCCATAAACCTCCTTGACGTTGAGTTGCGTCTACGCTAATCCGGATTCTATTGAAAATTTGGCGACGGTTTCTTTACAAAACGCTCCGTGTCCACGCTTTCGTTCTCAACTGTTTCCCAAAAGTTTACAGACACTTATACCTCTGTACTGTGCAGGAGCGAAACGGAAGACCCACGTCATTGCCGCCTGACGTTTATTTACTTTTCCACCTATTTGAAACGCTGCGGCAACGACTAAATATGCATCCTCTTTTCCGTAAAGCTGCATTTTTTTTTTTTTCCACACTGCGATTTAACATTTTTCAAATGTATTCATTTGAGAGCATTTTCAAAGAGTTTTTGTTGACTGGGAAAAAAGAAAAAAAAGAAAACGCTGTTTCTGTGGATGGAAACCAGAACAGGAGAAAAATATGCAAAAATGTATTAGAGTGAACATGGCCACTGTGTCAGGGTGTCTATAGGAAGTCTCCGGTCTCAAAAGCCATGACTGGACTTGTTCCAGCGATGCAATGTTGACGTCACTTGGACAGCCAGTAGTTTTCGAGATACAATACAGCCCACTGCTGCTGAACTGATCAAATCTGACTGCGGTATGTCTTTTCAACGTTATGGTGTTTGAGAACGAGGTCGGGATTAGAGGTTGCTCAAGGGTGGATAAAATATTACTGGTCTTACTGGTTTATAAGAAGTTGCAACTCGGCAGTTAAGGCTCGGGCTTACTCATTGGAATGTCAGGGATTCAAGCCTCAGTAGCACAAAGCTGCCACTCTTGGGCCCTTGAGCAAGGCCCTTAACCCTCTGTGCTCCATGGATGCTGCATCACAGCTCCGACCCCAGCTTCCTAGCATCACGAACATGTGATAGCTGAATTTTTAGCGGAGTACGTTGTCGAGTTGTGCGGTTGTCCGAGTTCATTCGCATGTGTAATAAAGAATGTGTTACTCATGCTATGTTCAATCAGGACATTTCCTCTAACTGTTCAGAAACATTACGCCTCTGCTACCTTCTAACCTCGAGTCACTCAACAACTTTATAACCTTGAACACGAGACAAAAGGCAGAAGCCAGAACAACAGCCCGAGAAGCCTGAAAAGGCTGGAAAGAGCAGAATGAAAGAGCAGGAAGAGTGATGGGGTGAAGGCCTGTGGAATGGAAACTGCTTAGTGAGTAGTCATCAGTAATATCAGTCCTTTGTTGTGTTAATGCTTTCGTTTTTGCCATTTTCACGAGCAGTTATTGGTTGTTCGTGGCTTTGATATGACCGCGAACTAGCGTTCTAGGTATTCCAAGTGTGGTCAGGTTCATGTACAATAAAAAAAAAAAAAAAAAAAGCAAGCGCATCCTCTCACTTATGGTTTTCCAGGGAGGTTTATGAAAGAGAACGCCAGTGTAAATGTGTTGGAGGAGTTAACGCAAAAGCTGGATTCAAAGTACCAGAGTTGACGAGATGATTTGCTTGATGAAAGTATACAAACGTAGGATATTTGGAAGCTGATCCGTTTGAGCACCGTATTTTCCGGACTATAAGCCGCTACTTTTTTCCCACGCTTGGAACTCCGCGGCTTAAACAATGAAGCGGCTAATTTATGGATTTTTTCTGGGTTTTTCCCGGTTTCACAAACTTCAAGCCAGAAACTGAGCCCCGTAACATTAGACCAATTCAATTGCAGAACGGGTTCAGGTGAACCAATGAAACTCTTTATATTAAATTAGATGCGCTCCCACTGAATCGGGCCGCACCACATCATAAATATGGATGATGTTCCTCTGACGTTTGACCTGCCGCTCACTCGGACTGTCTACAGGAAATGCGAATCATTCGTCACGCTGAAAACAACCGGGCATAAAAACACACACTTCACCTGTGTTCTGAGCTGCACGGCATCGGGAGAAAAGCTTCACCGGTGGTGATTTTTAAATCGCCAAAAGAAAAACTCTCGAGAGAAATAGTTGTGAAAGGAAGGTAGAAGACAGTGAACAATGACTTTCTTGGTAGGCTACTGTTTAGATACAAGCCGTGTAACAGACACTGTCTGTCATTAAAACCTGTGTAAAGTTCATTAGTTTCAATGTAGACACCTTATAGACAGGTGCGGCTTACTTATGTTCAAAATAAAAATCTTTTGTTAAATTCAGTGGGTGCGGCTTATATTTGGGTGCGCTTAATAGTCCGGAAAATACGGTAGATGGGGCTCTGGTTGTCTTCAGGTAGGGAAAATGGCCATCAAAAGTCAAAATTGCATTACAAAATAACTCTTGAATGGCAATGGAATGTGTGTTGAGAGGGAACACTTGAGGGCACAACAGGGGCAGGGACATAACAATAGGGGGTTGAATGTAAGGATGTTTAGGAAGAAATGGAACTCGAATTAACATTTAGCTCAGATTCCAAATAAACATATGTGTTTAAAAAGACTCCAGGAGAACTTTAGGAACTGTGAACGTGGTTTATTATATGATCCAAAGTGCTGTTCTGAAGTTAATTGGCTGAAGGTGAGATTCCGACCTCGTGAACCCTCACTCGCACGTACACCTGATTCCTCACGCTGGAGAAATCTTCACCGCCGTGATAGAAAGCAAGCCTGAAAGCCATCCGTCTGCGGTTGGGTTCAATGCTTCGCCGGTAGCACGGGTGTGTTAATGAGATGCTTTCTGCTTCCTGGCCGAGAGACAGCGAGTCCCGATCGAGGACGACTGACCAGAGTTCAGTTCACAGGCTCCAGAGGTTTCTCTCGGCTCTGTGCTAATCACAGACAGGCTTCTGTCCTAACAGGACAGAGGTTTAGAATCTCTCGCTCGCTAGAGGACAAACAGCACGTACTGTACACTCGCTACTGACAACCTTCCCATGTAGTCACAAGACTCTGAGCGCCACACTGAATCTCTTAGTTTAAAAAGACATGGAATAATTATACTTATGGAGCAAATGCAGTGTAAAATCTTTTACACATGTTTAAAGGAGTCTCCAGTGTCAGCGCTTTGGCACAGTCAAAAGGGAAACAAACCACGTTCGATGCACAGCGTTTTAATAAAACTGCAATTCTAAAAGAGTGCAACGTTTATTTATGTATTACATTTTTCAATTCTACAGCAACAGAAGGATTGTTCATGTGCAGTTCACCAAAAAACTACAAAACAGAACTAAAGTCCATTAACAAATACATCTTTTGGTCAAGTTCACACTAAAATGTTTTCGTTAGAAAAGACTTGTTCTTCTCTCCGTTTTGGTCTTCCGTCCACACCGAGATGCCGTTTTCACGTCGCAGTGTGTACTGTGAAAACCGAGGGTTTTGAAGACGATGACGCATTTTTTGTCATTGCCGCGAGGTTTCAAAGAGCCAGAAAAGTAAATAAAACAGCAGGTGAAAATGACGCGGGTCTTACGTTTTGCGCATGCACTGGGACGTTTTCAGAGGTTTTTGGGTGGATGAGCAAAAGAAAGAAAGAAAGAAAGAAAGAAAGAAAGAAAGAAAGAAAGAAAGAAAGAAAAAAAAAAGTGCAGACGTGGAGCATTTTTAAACAAAAACCGTTTTTCGAATTTGTTCATATAGTTTTGAAAACTGAATAGGGCAATAGTATGGAAACGAAGATTTTTTAATACTTAGTGTCCTTTTCCACCCATACAAAACCAGACCTGGAAATCTGTCAAATTAAATTCCATACATTTTCATACTTTTCCAATATGTGTAGGAACCCTGGGTGAAGTAACTGCTGCTTACAGCTAGAATTTACATTTACAACATTTGGCAGACGTCCGAATCTCAGGCGATTTATGATTTAGGGTGCAGAAGTGGTGGGGGTGGGATTTGAACTCACAACCTTCTGATCTGAAGTCCTACATCTTATCCACTTAGCTACTCCTTCCCTATAAATGAAACCAGAAACTACTCCTACCCCTAAAACAAGTAAAACAAGAACTAAATCCACAATGCAACTATGATGATAAAAAATATATATAATAAATAAACAAGTTTGTTTTTTTGTTTAAAGAAAATGTAGTTTTTACATATTTTACATTTACCGCATTTCTCAAGCACCCTTTTCCAAGGGCACTTACAGTTTTCTCATTTATACAACTAAGCAGGTGAGGGTTAAGGGCCTTGCTGAAGGGCCCAGCAGTGGCAGCTTGGTAGTGCTGAGATTTAAATGCACGGTCTTCCCCATGACCATCCAATCCAACACCTTATCTACTGAGATATCACTTCCCTCTAGCCTAAGACAAAGGAACCAAGGAAGAGAGTAAAAGAGCTTTCTTTGAGATTAAACCTTGGATATACTACTACTCTTACTACTAATTCAGATGCGCATGGGCTTAATCTCATCCACCCACATTCTTTAGAAATCCGAGCTTAACTTTGAACCTAGACAACAATGAAACGGGCTCAATTCACAGGACGGGCTTGTAATAGCACTGAACAATAGTGAATTCACCAGCAGAAGGAAACAAGAGGGTCAGTGTGTATAGGATTTAACTCAAGCTAAACTCTGTCGACTCATAAATACAAGATAATCTGCTTTTGAACTCAAGATAATGCAGAATCGAACGTAAAGTAGCTGTGGGAACGGAACTTGGAGTGTGCGACCGGGCTAAACACTAATTGTTTGACAGTCAGATAATAGGAATGTTGATGGTAATACCGAACGCCACTCAAGGCCTGTGGTTCCCAGCAAACCTCGGCAGTATTCCCATCTGCTGGAAGCGGCAACGGCTTGTGCCTTTAGTGGGACGACTTGGGCCTGTAGGGGGCCTGTAGAAGGACGACTTGGGCCTGTAGGGGGACGACTTGGGCCTGTAGGGGGACGACTTGGGCCTGTAGGGGGACGACTTGGGCCTGTAGGGGGACGACTTGGGCCTGTAGGGGGACGACTTGGGCCTGTAGGGGGACGACTTGGGCTTTTCATTCACTAAAAAGAGCATGACTGCGAGGTTAAATATTAACTTGATGCAATGCCATGACCTTCCAGTGGTGGTGTGGGGATTCTTTCACCTAGTTAAGGCTGGATGGCCAGGTGAAAGAGGCATAGCAAGGTGAGGCAGACAAGAGTGTGAGGAATGTCAAACCCGGCTCTAAAGTGCTCTTTAACGGAGCTTCATTTCCCCCTGGAGCTCACCTCTTCCGCATGACCTTAGACTTAAAATCTTAACCTTATCTTCAAGGAGGGGGGACAAGGTAAGGTTAATACACGTCCCAATGGTGGGGAAGAATGCCAGGGTTAAGCCTGTGGGGCCTAGACTACTCGGCACGGAGGCGCCACATGGATGTCACATATGACGGGAGGTGGGGGAACAGGAATGGGATGGGGCGCGGCGTGTGTTTGTTGTAGGGGAGGGGAAGTGTTGCTGAGGGACGTGGGAGGTATGGAGGTTCAAAGGGTCATGGGCATTCCTGAAATGATTCTCTATGAGCCGGACATGCTACTGGGATTTAGAAGGTGAAGACACAAAACGTACCAAGAATTGGAAATGACAGGAATTGCGAGAATTAGAGAACCAGAAATGTGAATCTCATGGAAAATAAATAGTGGAGTTTGGAGTATAAAGAGAGAGGAGGGCAGGGGGTTGGTGGGGAACAAGATAGGAATAGAAATGAATGACTTCCTAACAGGTGTGCAAAGGATGCAGTTTACCTCCTGACCCCAGTCAGGATTGGGTTTCTTAGCCATCTCCGGAACCCCCCCCCACATACACCCTCTTACCATCCTAGCCTGAGCCCTCCACATTCACCCTCTCACCAGATTAGCCCAAGCCTACCACATAAACTCCCGCATAGCCTGGGCCACCATGTTCACCCTCTAACCCCCACCTAGCCCGAGCCCCACCACATACACCCTCTCACCCTCAAGCCTGTGCCCCCTACATACACCCTCTTACCCCTAAGATGGAGCCCCCCATATTTACTCTCTCACCCCCTAGCCGAAACCCCGCCGCATACACTTTGTTTAATCACCCGTTTCCTTGTAAATCCTCCATACTTTCCTCACTAGAGGGCAAAAACAAAAAATGAGTAAATGAGTCCTACATACTGACCGCATTCCTCAAAACCTTTCATAGCTTCGTCTCTCCATAAAAGACAAAAATGTCAATTATGATGTGTTCGGAAAACATCATCAGTTTGTGAGCATTGCGAGTGCTGCGTGGGAAGAGATCAAGAGAAACGTTCATTCATGCTAAACTAAAATTAGATCCCACAGGTGAGAGGATTAAAGAGTGGTGGTTTGTGTGGGGAGGGGGGGGGAAGCACTAAATCACAAAGTGGTACGTTCCGTCTCAGTGGCAAGGTCATAGGGCTGACCCTGTGTTATTCACAGAGGCTGGCATTCTGAAGTGACACAGTACCTGTTCCAGAGGGCACGTACACACAAATACACACACACAGACGCATGAGCCGCTTCAAGCTTCAATTATCTTTACTATGTTTGTTACGACCAACTTTATTTTGTGCTAATGCTAGACATAAACCCTAATTAGATAGAGTTCAGTGCAAAAGTTTGTACCCCTGCCCAATAGCATTTGAATGGCAGAAGAAATTTTATTACTTAGATTGTTTGTAGTTAAATTGTAAAACAAATAATTGAGTTCCAAAAAGTAAAAAGCGAAATCTCAGTCTTCCAAGCTAGCTTCGGGGTTGGCCGACCTCTTCACGATTTCTAGTTTTTCTGGAAAATTAATTTTTAACTATGTCCGAAACCAAATCAATTTCTCTTCCTTCGTAGGCATAAAAAAAGTCTAACTCGGATGTATTAACGTGTGCAGAGCTACACGTTTTACCAGTCGAACTTGGCTGTAACAGTTTCCCTCTGACTCAAGCCACTCAAGCAATGAACACAAACCGGAGATGGATTTTTGCAGATAGCTCCACCAATCAAGTATCAGCAAAACCATTGAATCGGTTGACCGCCAATATACACATATTATATGCTGGGGCCAGTAGAAGGATTACCAGGAGAACTTGGAAACTTTATGTCTCAGAAAAGTAATAAATATAACATCTTACAGAAACCCACAGCTTGTGTTTTTTTAGTTATTTTTTTTACCCTGCACTAGAACAAGAGCATTAACAAAAACCTGCGACTTGAAAAGGGATACAAATTCAAGACAAAAAGACGAACCAACACCTTCAGACCAATCAGAATTGAGCTCGGAACTCAAAAGTGCTGTAATATAAAAAGCTTCAAAAGCTATTATGAAGACTTGCTAGAAGTTCTGAAGGCTCTACTGTATGTCTTTTCCCCCCACAATCAACCGTTTCAACCTGCTAAGATGTTAAAAGTAAATTTTCGCTCTCTTCTGTCACCTTGATCTTTTATAACCGTCACAAATCCACTCTTGCTCCTTTTGTTCTCCGCCACACAATCGCATCTTTTCTTCGCTCAACTCAATTATCTCTTCTTCTGAATATTCAGGATGTCACTCGGTAGGTCGGCCCGCCGACGCCTAACCCTAGCCTTGGCATCAATGAGCGTCGTCTCGCATTGTCTCAGGTGCGGCTTTGCATCGTTCCTGGGCTATTTATAGTTCTTTTTATTGTTTCTTTTAAATAAAAGTCATGTTGAAGATGAAACTAAAAATCGAACGTGAGAAAAGCTCACAGCGTTGCTCGGCCATGTCTTTATCGTCCTCACTGCAGCGATACGGCTGACTAGAATTCTCTCTTTTATTTTGCACAAGGAGAAAGCAGAAGAGTGTGGAGGCAGGAAAGCCGGAGGTCGAACCGAGAGCTCATTATTCGCCTCGGAGTTGGCCCTGTTACCTGCAGTATGACCACGATTCTATTTTTAGACTCAATGGACGGTCAGTGTATTTTCAGCAATTGTGTGTATGGAAAAGACTCTCTCTTGCGCTCTCATATAAAAAAAAAAAAAAAAAAAAAAAGATTAAATAAATAAATAAATAAAACAAAACACTTTTCTACTGAGATTCTATAACCTTTAAAAGAAGCAAAGCAAGCCATGACACATTAGTTACACAAACACACCAAGGTTCAGAACTCGCATCGAGTCTCTGGTCTATTTTTGTCGAGTAGAGCACAAGTATAAAGCTGACTGCTTTGTGTTATTGTGTAAAAAACTAAACACATGCTGAGCGAAAATGTTTCTCCGCCGTGTGCTGTATTAAAAATGATCAATGGCACGTGACTGCGTGTGACTGCGCGTGACACCATGTTCATGCTCGCTGCTTCACCTTCACGTAGCTCTGGATTTTACATGTTGTTGCGTTTTATTTCTCAATCCTGCAGTTAATGAGGATATTGACATTAGCTAGCTAGCTCTTTGGTCACGTTGAGCGACTAAAATCCCATAATTACATGGTCTGGGGCTTCTAATGAACCAGCGTGTTCATTTAAGATGGTTTTGGTGTTACAGAATGGTGGCATGGAGTTGCAGCAGGTCTCCTCATGGGTAAAAATAAATAAATAAAATAGCATTTTGTGGCACTGCTGTCTGAAAGCAGACTCGCCTTCAGTGCTGACACCAGAGGCTGAAACGTTCCCACAGTGTGTGTAGGAGGTGTGTAACCATCAATACTCGGTGCTCAGCGTTCTGAGAACTAGAATTACATGGGTTTTTTGGGGGTGTTTTTTGGAGGGGGGTGACGACATTTAAATGCTCGATTAACTCTGTGGAGAAGCTCAGAGATGGGAACGCTCCGTGAAGGTTCTGGATTAATTAGGGGTCTAATGGTGCTTCGTGACATGACGCAAAGATGCGAATGCGGCGTATTAATTATGGACGTTACAGTTGTGCAGACTGGGACATTCAGTTACGTCCAGTTAAAAGATGCAGAGAACATGTGGGTCGTAGACTGGCTAGGGGTGAATATAGACTGGCTAGGGGTGGATATAGACTGGTTAGGGGTGGATATAGACTGGCTAGGGGTGGATATAGACTGGCTAGGGGTGGATATAGACTGGCTAGGGGTGAATATAGACTGGTTAGGGGTGGATATAGACTGGTTAGGGGTGGATATAGACTGGTTAGGGGTGGATATAGGCTGGCTAGGGGTGGATATAGACTGGTTAGGGGTGAATATAGACTGGTTAGGGGTGAATATAGACTGGTTAGGGGTGAATATAGACTGGCTAGGGGTGGATATAGACTGGCTAGGGGTGGATATAGACTGGTTAGGGGTGAATATAGGCTGGCTAGGGGTGGATATAGACTGGTTAGGGGTGGATATAGACTGGCTAGGGGTGAATATAGGCTGGCTAGGGGTGGATATAGACTGGCTAGGGGTGGATATAGACTGGCTAGGGGTGGATATAGACTGGTTAGGGGTGGATATAGACTGGTTAGGGGTGAATATAGACTGGTTAGGGGTGAATATAGACTGGCTAGGGGTGAATATAGACTGGTTAGGGGTGGATATAGACTGGTTAGGGGTGGATATAGACTGGTTAGGGGTGGATATAGACTGGTTAGGGGTGGATATAGACTGGTTAGGGGTGGATATAGACTGGTTAGGGGTGAATATAGACTGGTTAGGGGTGAATATAGACTGGTTAGGGGTGAATATAGACTGGCTATGGGTGGATATAGACTGGTTAGGGGTGAATATAGACTGGCTAGGGGTGGATATAGACTGGTTAGGGGTGGATATAGACTGGCTAGGGGTGGATATAGACTGGTTAGGGGTGAATATAGGCTGGCTAGGGGTGGATATAGACTGGCTAGGGGTGGATATAGACTGGTTAGGGGTGGATATAGACTGGTTAGGGGTGAATATAGACTGGCTAGGGGTGAATATAGACTGGTTAGGGGTGGATATAGACTGGTTAGGGGTGGATATAGACTGGTTAGGGGTGGATATAGACTGGTTAGGGGTGGATATAGACTGGTTAGGGGTGAATATAGACTGGTTAGGGGTGAATATAGACTGGTTAGGGGTGAATATAGACTGGTTAGGGGTGAATATAGACTGGTTAGGGGTGAATATAGACTGGCTATGGGTGGATATAGACTGGTTAGGGGTGAATATAGACTGGCTATGGGTGGATATAGACTGGTTAGGGGTGAATATAGACTGGCTATGGGTGGATATAGACTGGTTAGGGGTGAATATAGACTGGCTATGGGTGGATATAGACTGTATAAGATGAATAAAGGTTTGTTAGGGATTAATATAGGCTGTTTAGGGATGAATATAGACTGGATACGGATGAATAATGGCTATTTTATTCAGTCTGCATTTACAGGAAACCGCACAAAAGAAAGAAAAAGAGAGAGAGAGAGAGAGAGAGAGAGAGAGAGAGAGAGAGAGAGAAACTGCAGCACAGGTCATGAGATCACTGGTCCAGTTTCCACCCACGGCCAGAACACAAAAGCACTCAGCACCATCCAGGCTGCAATAGCACGGCGGAAGCAGAGCTGTGAACTAGCGTTACATAACCAACACATTCTCCACACTAAAACACCTACGGCTTCCTAGAAATCACACAGGAACACACACATGCTGTACAACGCACAGCATAAACAAAAACAACCCGCCGAGCCATTATTAGTGTTTCTCTGACTGCTGAACTGATCCGTGCTTCAGAGTTTCCACCCGAAATGTCTGGTATAGTGATGTGCAAAGCAAAAGTTTTGGCTCCCTCCGTTTAACGTCAGTCTAGTGACTTAATGGATTCCGTAAAACTGTAGTCAGACTCGCAGACTTTAACAAACCCGGATAACAGCGTTTGTGGGTTATAATTGATGCTTTCGTTCGAAATACGGTATTGTTTTCATAGCAACGACATAGACAAGGACTTTGCAGTTATTGTTGTTTCTGTGAGGAGATGTCGAGAACATTTCCGTCCTGTTTGGAAGGAATCTCCGGTGTTAACTGAAACCTTACATTTTCTTCTTTTTAGGATAGAAACCTTTTTAGGCTTTGGGTGTGAGGAGACTAGATTTTGGATCGCTCATACATGACAGTAGAAATCTTGAACTAGGGGACCCAAATCAGTTCCAGCATGACAACGCAAAAAGCCAGATCCAAGAAGATCTGCTTTACATGGATTGGAGTGGAAAATCTGAACGCTGACTGCACCCCAGGCCTCCTCACCCACATCAATTCCTGACTTTACTAAACATTTTTTATCTTGAAAGAGCACAAAACCGCAACAAAATCTAATGGAACATCTTCCCAAAAGAGTGAAGCTTATTATACCAGCACCTTGAGACCACACTAGCACTTGGTGTCCACAAACCTTTGGCATTAATTGCACACTAAACTTGTTTTAAAGATTGATGGCAAATTTGTGAATAATTAGGCTCAACCATAAAACAGACTCCTGGACCACAGAGGCTTAAGGAGCCCTTACTTGATAGGACTGGAGCTTAAACCAATGACCTTTTAATCAATACAACAACTACCATGTGGAGGACCGGCTGTTTCTGATAAGATCGGATGACCAGTTATAGTCCGAATCAATTGGAAACCATTTTGTGCAGCTGGGGATGGTTCCACCCTCAACAGCCTGAAGATCAACAAAGATTCTGAGCAACTCAAAAACTTTGAGGATGGATTTGCACTGGAATTAACATCAACAGTCTGGGCTCAGAACCACAGTTTGCATGAACAGTTCTGTATTTCAGCACCTATCATTGAACAGCAACTTAACACTGAAGGAACTGTAATGAATGGATATTCAGTGATGAGGGTCACTTTTGAGTCTGGTTCCTCTCATGGCTCTCTCATGAGAGCTAAACTTATAAGGAACAAACAGACTTGTGTTTCATCCTTAACGCTCTGCAATTTTCACGTGTTTCAGAAGTGTCGTAAACCCTGTAACGAAATCCAAGAAACCGTTTTTATAAGTCTCGATTCTGAACCTGTGCACCATCGCATGGAAACGTTCTGTATTCGGTTTCTCTGGCGCTTCCTTCGTGAATCGATAACTTCCTGTTCGTGTCTGGGGCTCATGTCTTTCCTCACCCTGTAAGGTTATCTCTCTCTGCGCCCCCCACCCCCCGAGTTCATCTCTATCTTTAGCAGCTTCCGTCCGTCCATCATGTCCTGTCTCGTCACAGGAGCTCAGAGCTGGCACCTATGCCTCGCGGCCACCCGATCCCTCGCCGCTTTACGCCACAGGAAGAGCCTGATCGCTCGCTTCCTCTACTGTCGCTCGCTCACGCAACCACGGGCGACGTGATACCCCTCGATCTCACACACACACTTCTCAGGAGGATCGGCTTTAACCCGGCGTTAAGGAAATAGACGCCGTGGCTGGTTTTAAACGACGAGTGTCAAAATAGTGTCTCATTTTTGATGCGACCTCGTATACCAGAACAGAGATTCGAGGTGGTATTGTAGGTGTTCTGCACAAAACCCTGACCTCCTCAACGACCCCAGTGCCTTCGAGATAAACTGGAGTTGAAGCGTCTTCAAAACCTCCAGCATCAACTTACCAATTTCCGTGTTGCTGAACGAACCCTAATCCCCACAGTCACACCCCTAAAACCTGCTGGAACACGTTCCTGGAAGAATGGGAGTTTAGAATCGTGCATGATGTTGCCAAAAGTTCGTGCACCCCTGACCATCACAAACTTTTGGCAACATCATGCATGAATACAAGAAAAAGCCTGTTTTATCTATATGGACCACACTGAAGAAGTTCTCCATCTCGCTCTGGGAGTTTATTCAATCAGATCACATGGTAGATCTCCATTTTTGTCAATGAGAAAGTAAGTGTGTGTGTGTGTGTGTGTGTGTGTGTGTGTGTGTGTGTGTGTGTGTCACTCATTCAGAAGCACTGTGACCTATTAATACTGCAAATGCACCAAGAGGAGACACAGGAAGGAGGCCAAAGAGTGTCTCTCACACACACACACACACACACACACACACACACACACACACACACACGAAAATGAGAAAGAGGAAAAAAAAAAACAGAAATAGACAGAGAATGAATAAGACAAAGAGAGAAAAGGGAATAAGAGAAAAAGACTCAGAGAGAAAGAGAATGAAAGAAAGAGCGAGCTAAAGAAAGAGAGACTGAAGAGAGAAACATTTATCATTTATCCCCCCCACCTCCATTTTTCTATTTTCTCATCCTACTCAGAAATCTTGAATTGTCAAATTCTATTTGTCTATCCATCTATTCGTCTGTCCATCTGTCTCTCCATCTATCGGTCAGTCCATCTATGCTGATGTTCATCCGTCTCTCCATCTATCCATCTGACCATCAGTCTATGCATCTATCTGTCTATCTACAATAAAAAAGGGCTCCGAGTGCACTGCTGTAGGAATAAGGATCAGGACCCCGAATGACCACCGGATAGCAGCACTAAGCACAGCAGGGGCAACACAGGACGCGTTATAAAGCCTGCATCGCCCCCTGGTGGTGATGCGGAGGAGCGCGCTGCTGAGAAGGAGTGTGAGGGAGTCAGCAGGAGAGATGTAAACTCACCACGGAGGAGAAAAGATCCTCTCCTACATCCACCACATGAGGAGATACCGAGTGGACATCAGTGACCGCGGGGTTAATCTGAGAAACACGCAGGAGGAACAAACAGTGAGGTTTATTCTCCCGTTTTGTCCACAATCAGATTCTAAATAAAAAAATAATAAACGTGTTCATACGAGCTCATTAAATCCAGCTCTGTCTGTGACCTGCCTGTTTTCTTCTTTTATTTAATACAAATAAAAAAGTTATTTTACAGCTCAGTTTCAAATGTTACAGATGCTGAGACTGCAGTAGTGTGGGACTGAAGATCAGAATGAAAATTATAGTAATAAATAATAATAATAATAATCAAGGTTCAAATCAGAGAGACAAGAAATAGAAAAAAGGCAGAGGCACACAGGAAGAGAGAGAAAAAATTGAGATAAAGTAAAAAAAAGAGAGAAAGACAGACAGACACAGGGTTTCACCTCTACGCTGGTGCTGTGGGGGAGGTGGAGATGTGGAGAGCGGGGATGGATGTCAGTCAGATGAGGAGGAGGATCTGGAGTTACTCGCTTCCTGTGTCTGCTCAACATCTCCCTGTAGTCCAGAGCATCGAAGTTGGTCTTCCACATAAGGACCTAAAAAATCATCAGGATCAGACAAACCGTCATACCACGATACCATCACCACCCACCATCCTTCCATCATCACTCCATCACTCCTCCACCATCCTTCTATCATCACTCCATCACTACCCCTCTATCACTACCACATCATCACTCCTCCACCATCCTTCCATTATCATACCATCACTCCTCCACCATTCTTCCATCATCCCTCTATCACTACCACATCATCACTCCTCCACCATCCTTCCATCATCATACCATCACCCCTTCACCATCCTTCCATCATACCATCACTCCTCCACCATCCTTCCATTATCATACCATCACTCCTCCACCATCATCACTACCACATCATCACTCCTCCACCATCCTTCCATCATCATACCATCACTCCTCCACCATCATCACTACCACATCATCACTACCACATCATCACTCCTCCACCATCCTTCCATTATCATACCATCACTCCTCCACCATCATCACTACCACATCATCACTCCTCCACCATCCTTCCATTATCATACCATCACTCCTCCACCATCATCACTACCACATCATCACTCCACCATCCTTCCATCATCATACCATCACTCCTCCACCATCATCACTACCACATCATCACTACCACATCATCACTCCTCCACCATCCTTCCATTATCATACCATCACTCCTCCACCATCATCACTACCACATCATCACTCCTCCACCATCCTTCCATTATCATACCATCACTCCTCCACCATCACCACTACCACATCATCACTCCTCCACCATCCTTCCATCATCATACCATCACTCCTCCACCATCATCACTACCACATCATCACTACCACATCATCACTCCTCCACCATCCTTCCATTATCATACCATCACTCCTCCACCATCACTACCACATCATCACTCCATCACTTCACCATCCTGCCATCATTATACCATCACTCCCACATCATCACTCTCCACCACTCCTCCACCATCCCTCCCATCATCATACCATCACTACCTCTGCATCACCACCACTCCATAATTACAGCTTTATCATGACTCAAATATCACTCCATCATCATCCCTTCCTCCATCACACAATCATCATCACTCCATACCTGAGCATCACTTCCACCAGATGCGAAGTGATCTCCTTCCCGCGAGAACGCCACGGCCAGGACCGGACCCTGAAACAGAGAGGAGAGCGAGAGAGAGAGAGAGAGAGAGAGAGAGATATAGAGAGATAGATATGAAGTAAGGAAGAAGAAAAAGTAAGTGCAGAGACAAAAAAGAGACACATCCACCCATCCATTTCCATCTGTGTGTTGTTTCCTACCTTGTGGCCGTGGAGCGTGTAGATAAGTCGTCCCTCCAGCAGGTCCACGATCTTCACGGTGCCGTCACTGGAGCCGCTGATTAAGTAATTCCCAGACGGGTGGAAGGAGAAGCTGTTGATTGCTGCACTGTGGACTGAGACACAAGCAAATTAAATACATGAGACACCACAAGCTCAAGGTCACCTAGAGGCCACGAGTAGATCATTACAGTGAAGAAGCAGCAACTGTTCTGGATTTTCCACAGGAGGATCAGAGAGATTTCTTTGCATCACAGCAGAGCATTTTTCCAAAAATGTCCATCATGCACTTGTTTCAGGTCTTAGAAGGCAAGTTGGAAAACAAAGTGGTGGAACCCGAGAAGATTCGGGACATGGGAACTGTTTCAGAGCTCAAAGTCTGTTGATGTTCTACCTTTAAAAGCTACAGTAAACATCATACCTTGGTAGTGCTGAAGGAGTTTGTTGGTCCGGATGTCCCAGATCTTCAGAGTGTTGTCTGCTCCGGAGGACGCGATGCACGTGCCGCTGCTGTTGAAATCCACAAACGTTGCTGGTCTAGAAGATAAAAACAGACCAAAAAAAAAATGCTGGGGCTCAATGAATGAATGAAGGAAAGAAAAAAGATAAGAAAAGAAAGAAAAAAAAGCGGAGGGGCGGAAACTCACCCGCCATAGTCGGTGAAAGTGTTGATGCATAGACGAGTGGACGTGTCCCAGAGACGCACCGTCCTGTCGTCTCCGCATGATGCCACCAACCGGCCGTCTGGAGAAAACCTGTCCAACACACACACACACACACACACACACACACACAGTCTACATTTGCTCTTATAATAAGCTCCACTCTTCTGAGAAGATGTTCCACTAGATGTGGTGGAGATTTGGTACTCATTCAGCTACAAGGCTGTTAGTAATGTCAGGTATTGATAGAGGTGAGAAGGTCAGGAGGTCTGGAGTGCAGTCAGTGTTCACATTTATAATGTTCGATAGGGTTGGAGCTCTACAGCAGGAGATCTTCCACTCCAGATTTGTGGTAGGAGTTTGGTTGAAGAAGCACATATGGCTGGAAAAGTCGGGTGTCCCAATACTTTTGGTACGACCCTTTCCCTTTTCCCTTTTTCTACCCCATTCCTTTTTCCCCCTATCCCTTCATTTTTCATCCCTTCCCTTTCTATCTATCCTTTTATACCCCATTCTTTCCTTCCTTTTTCATACATTCCATTTTAATTCTATCCCTTCTTTTTCTAGAATAGAAAAGCCTTTTTGTCAGATACTTTACAGCACAGTGAAATCCTTTTTCCCCCCGCATATCCCAGTTTGTTCAGAATTTGGGGTCAGTCATGATACAGCACCACTGGAGCACACAGGGTTAAGGGCCTTGCTCAGGGGCCCAAGAGGGGCAGCTTTTCCAATCCCTTCCTTTTCTATTCATTTATTTTCTATCCCTTCCCTTCGGTAAGGAGAGAACCATTTAGTGCTGTGCTGTTAGAGAAAAACAATCAATCTGCCAACAGTGAAGAAAAAAATATATAATAATTAAATAAAATACGAGGGAGGAGGCGGAGCTTAGCAGGATGTCGTCTGGAAATTAGAGCGGTCCCAACACCTGTACCTGTGGTGCTGTAGGTGAACCCAGGGACACAGCGTACCTGGCACAGCGCACCCAGTTGGTGTGTTGGTTGAGAGAGAAGATGAATTTTTGCCGATGGACACTCCACACTTTCACGGACTTGTCGTCTGAAGCCGTGAGCAGTCTCTGCCCGTCTGCCGAGAAGCAGACGCTGCGTACGGTGGCCGTGTGAGCCTTAAACAGCGTGGACTCTCCTTTTCTGAAACGGGACACAGATCAGGTCTGGGATATGCCTGGATTAGTGAGCGAGAGCAGACAGGAATCCGGTGCGTCACTTACATATTGGGCGTCCATAATCGCACAGTCCTGTCCCTTGATCCAGACGCCACCAGTTCCCCAGACGGTGAGAAGTGCACACTGGTTACGACGTCCTGATGTCCGACGAACCGGAACGCTCTGGATTTGGGGCTGAGATTCCATATCATGAGGGTCTTGTCAGCCGAGCCAGTAGCTGGATAACAGAAAAAAAGCTTATTGCACAGTTTAACTCACAAAAAGATATTTAATAGTAGTATGTTTGTGGTCAGGAAAGACAATAGATTGATGACAACACACAGGAGATATCATCATACTCTCTACATACCCAGCTGCTTGTTGGTGGGACTGAAATCTGAACATGTCACTGCATCTTTGTGGCCTTTAAAATGCCTCGCCAGGGTCGGATCCTCCTGAAAGACAAGATATCCGTGAGCTGGACTAAAGAAAACATCCAGAGCAGGCTGGGTCGCATTTTCATACCCGAGCCTCCTTTCTACTAACGAGTAATGAAATCATACTTCCTATTCATTTGCACATTAACCATAATGATATCTATGGAAAATAACAACTTAAAATAGAAGCGGTGTAAGAATTAGAAATAAGTGAGTAGAATTGTTCCATTCAGGGAATCAATAGGAGTCGACTCTTATTTGGACACATTCAAACCAACTCTGGTGTTTAAAAAAAAAAAAAAAAAGAAAGAAAGAAAGAAAGAAAGAAAGAAAAGGCTTTCAATTAACATATATGGACTGTGTGGACGTTTCCATAGTAACAGAAAACCACAAGAGTACCATCAACGCCTGTATAATAAAATGACTCGTGAAAGTGAGTCGACTCCCAACGTTCGCTCAAAGAGTCGACTCAGTCCAAAACGACACATCGCTGTTTTAGTTTGTGCAGCAGAGCATTTAGTTGTATTGCCTGTTGTTATACATTAACGTACTCAAGACATGTTTTTGTAAATGATCCCATGTTCCAGCAGCAATCCGAGTTTACACTAATCTTATTGGATAACCGTTAGCAATAATATATATACAAAATAAACAGATAGAAACGGATTTTACTTACTTACCATAACAGACGCCATTTGTCCAATCTATCTATCTAAAAAACGAATAAATTAAAACTTCTATCATGTGTCTGAAACGTTTAAAAACAAAAAGAAAGCCATTTGTTTTATTTGAAAACTTCACTTCCGCCACATCCGTCAAACAAGCCGCCGTTTTAATCCCAAAACAGCCACAAGCAATCATACACAGAAAAATCGATTCGGATGGGGGTTTTTTTGTAAATAAATAAAATGAATAACAGCAATTTACGCATTTTATCGACCTCGTTTACTAATACAAATAAATCACCTTAATGTTGTATGAATAATAATATAGATTACTCACGCGGTCAAGAGAGCTCATGCTCAGGTTTCCGTTCTGTCCAGTCTCATCAGGCATGCTCAATCAAACTAGATTAATGGTAAAACCAGAAGCGATCTAAATTACTTTACTGCAGTAGTGTTTATTTATTCGTGTTTATTCTGATATAGCTCGTGTTTAAAAATGCGTAATAGTTAATTCAAAGTTCAGATAAATACACCGCTAACGAGCAAGAGCACTTCATATGAGGGATATGCAGGGTTGCCAAATAAGGATCACAAATTCCCCCAAACCAAACAACGTACCCAAATCGAATCTTTAACACCATGATACATTTTTTTTTAATCAAAAATAAAAAGTATATTTTATTTAATAGTTCATGTTCGGCTTGTAAAAATGTATTATAATATAAATCGACATCTAAATAAATACACCGTTTCGTAAATATTGTATAAACTCGTGCACAACAAGATAAATGTGTGCTCAGGATGTATTATTATAGAATTTGAGAATGCGTATATTATCGTATCTAAGATCAGATTCTATTTGTTTTATATCGACTTAACTTTAAATATTATTTTCTTGCGAACAACAAACAATAATTTACGGGTATTTTAAGATGAGGATCTGGCAACACAGGATTGCCGCCAGCTTCAGGGGGTGGAGATCTTGTTGCACGCTCTCGTAGCGGTGCACGCCGTGGTTGCTTAGCAACTGTTGCTTGAAAACATTTGCAGGCGGTTGGAAGTCAATCCTGCGCGCGTCTCAACGTCGGCGTCTTTGATTGGTCACCACTGTGAGCGCGGACCAATGAGCAAGAGCGTTGCTCAGGCGAGACCACGGGAAGGGAGGGGCGACTGCTGTATGAGTTTAATCGCAGGCTAAGCGAGGGCGCAGTCTCGCTCTCTCTCTCTCCCTCTTTCTCTCTTTCTGCTTTAACGATGTCGTCGAAGAGAAATATTGGCGACCCAAAGGTTGGAATGATTATTATGTCATAGTGTATCATATTATATTATTACTATTTAATTCGGATTGCGTGAAAGAAACGAGGTTTAATGAGCGTTAGCTGATTGCTAGCTGCAGGTTAACGGTGTTTTGTTGACTTCAGCCTGCAGTTTATCTTCATGAATATTCAGGTTTCTATCTGAAAGTGTGAAATATAAACGCACATGCATGCAGCAGAAATATCCCAAAACCATACACCAATAATGCACTGTTGCAGAAAAATTAGGACACAGCCCTTATAGCTGTCAGAATCGGGCCATGTCCCAAATTCACTACTGCCCCAAAATCATACTGCCCTGTTCACTACATGGTGCACTGTATTGAAAAAGTTGCTGCTCAGTCACGTGAGAGAGCATCAGGCATGACATTATAACATCATGACATTATAACATTATAACACCGATGATCTCTTCATCATGGCACCTGTTAGTGGGTGGATTTATTTATTAGGCAGCAGGTGAACATTTTGTCCTCAAAGTTGATGTTAAAAGCAGAAAAAAAGGTCGAGTGTAAGGATTTGAGTGAGTTTGATAAATTGTGACGTCTAGACGTCTGGGTGTGAGCGTCTCCAAAACTGCAGCTCTTGTGGAATGTTTCTGGTCTGCAGTGGTCAGAATCTATCAAAAGTGCTCCAAGGAAGGAACAGTGGTGAACCGGCGACAGGGTCGTGGGGGATGAGAATAATTGATGCACGTGAGGAGTGAAGGCTGGTCCGTGTGGTCCGATCTAACAGACGAGCTCCTGTAGCTCTGATGAAGAAGGTCATGCTGTTGATGATCGATGGGTCACGACTGTTTTAGCAGTAAAAGGGGACCAACACAATATTATGCAGGTGGTCATAATGTTACGCCTGATCGTGTAGATCAAACAGATGTTCGCGTTGAGTCATAAACATCATTCACTGCTTTCTGATTGATTAAATTATTGTATTTTGTTGCAGTACTTGAAGAAACGAATCCCCCAGAACCCCAAATATCAGCATGTCAGGTCAAAACTTGATACAGGTGAGTTTGGATTGTTTGTTTGTTAGGGTAGGGGTAAGTGTTGGGGGTTAGTGTTAGTGTTAGTGTTGGGACTGGGGTCAGTTATGGGGTTAGTATTAGTGTTGAGTTTGGGGCTGGGGTCAGTGTTGGGGTTAATGGTAGTGTTGAGGTTGGAACTGGGGTCAGTGTTGGGGTTAGTGTTGGGGTTGGGACTGGGGAAAGTGTTGGGGTTAGTGTTAGTGTTAAGTTGGGGCCAGGGTCAGTGTTGGGGTTAGTGTTGAGTTTGGGGCTTGGGTCAATGTTTGGGTTAGTGTTGAGGTTGGGACTGGGGTCAGTGTTGGGGTTAGTGTTAGTGTTAAGGTTGGGACTGGGGTCCGTGTTATTGTTATTGTTAGTATTAAGGTTGGGACTGGTGTCAGTGTTGGGGTTGGGGCTGGGGTCAGTGTTGGGGTTAGTGTTGGGGTTGAGACTGGGGTCATGTGTTGGGGTTGGGACTGGGGTCAGTGTTGGGGTTAGTGTTGAGTTTGGGACTGGGGTCAGTGTTGGGGTTAGTGTTGGGACTGGGGTCAGGGTTGGGGTTAGTGTTGGTGTTGGGACTGGGGTCAGTGTTGGGGTTAGTGTTGAGGTTGGGACTGGGGTCAGTGTTGGGGTTAGGGTTAGTGTTAAGGGTGGACTGGGGTCAGTGTTGGGGTTAGTGTTGGTGTTGGGACTGTGGTCAGTGTTGGGTTTAGTGTTGGTGTTGAGTTTGGGACTGTGGTCAGTGTTGGGGTTAGTGTTGGTGTTGAGTTTGGGACTGGGGTCAGTGTTGGGGTTAGTGTTGGTGTTGAGTTTGGGACTGGGGTCAGTGTTGGTGTTGAGTTTGGGACTGGGGTCAGTGTTGGGGTTAGTGTTGGTGTTGGGACTGTGGTCAGTGTTGGGGTTAGTGTTGGTGTTGAGTTTGGGACTGGGGGCAGTGTTGGGGTTAGTGTTGGTGTTGAGTTTGGGACTGGGGTCAGTGTTGGGGTTAGTGTTGGTGTTGGGACTGGGGTCAGTGTTGGGGTTAGTGTTGGTGTTGAGTTTGGGACTGGGGTCAGTGTTGGGGTTAGTGTTGGTGTTGAGTTTAGGACTGGGGTCAGTGTTAGGGTTAGTGTTGGTGTTGGGACTGTGGTCAGTGTTGGGGTTAGTGTTGGTGTTGAGTTTGGGACTGGGGTCAGTGTTGGGGTTAGTGTTGGTGTTGGGACTGTGGTCAGTGTTGGGGTTAGTGTTGGTGTTGAGTTTGGGACTGGGGTCAGTGTTGGGGTTAGTGTTGGTGTTGAGTTTAGGACTGGGGTCAGTGTTAGGGTTAGTGTTGGTGTTGGGACTGTGGTCAGTGTTGGGGTTAGTGTTGGTGTTCAGTTTGGGACTGGGGTCAGTGTTGGGGTTAGTGTTGGTGTTGGGACTGTGGTCAGTGTTGGGGCTAGTGTTGGTGTTGAGTTTGGGACTGGGGTCAGTGTTGGGGTTAGTGTTGGTGTCAGTGTGGTATTATGTGCAAACTAGGATGTGTGTTTTACAGGGTCGAGCCTGACAAAGTACATGGAGAGACTGGAGGACCTGAAGAGAAGTGAGTGTGACTCACTGCACTTTCTGTACAGGACACACACACACACACTATCACCACACACACACCATCACTCACCACACCCACACCATCACCACACACACACACACACACACACACACACACTATCACCACACACACACCATCACTCACCACACCCACACCATCACCACACACACACACACACACACACACACACACACACACACACACACACACACACACACACACACACACACACACTATCACCACACACACACCATCACTCACCACACCCACACCATCACCACACACACACACACACACACTATCACCACACACACACCATCACTCACCACACCCACACCATCACCACACACACACACACACACACACACACACACACTATCACCACACACACACCATCACCACACACACACACACACACACACACACACACACACACACACACACACACACACACTATCACCACACACACACCATCACTCACCACACCCACACCATCACCACACACACACACACACACACACACACACACACACACACACACACACACACACACACACACACTATCACCACACACACAATCACTCACCACACCCACACCATCACCACACACACACACACACACACACACACACACTATCACCACACACACACCATCACTCACCACACCCACACCATCACCACACACACACACACACACACACACACACACACACACACACACACACACACACACACACACACACACACACTATCACCACACACACACCATCACTCACCACACCCACACCATCACCACACACACACACACACACACTATCACCACACACACACCATCACTCACCACACCCACACCATCACCACACACACACACACACACACACACACACACACTATCACCACACACACACCATCACCACACACACACACACACACACACACACACACACACACACACACACACACACACACTATCACCACACACACACCATCACTCACCACACCCACACCATCACCACACACACACACACACACACACACACACACACACACACACACACACACACACACACACACACACACACACACTATCACCACACACACAATCACTCACCACACCCACACCATCACCACACACACACACCATCATGACACACACACCATCACTTACCAACAATACACACACCACACACACCACACACACACACCATCACCACACACACACCATCACTCACCAACAATACACACACCACACACACACCATCACCACACATGCACCATCACACACCAACACTGTACACACACCGCACGCACTCCAACACCGGACACACACCAGCACCGCACGCACTCCAACACCGGACACACACCAGCACCACACACACACACCATCACACACCAACATTGCACAGACACCATTGCTGCACACACACTATCACACACCAACACCGGACACACACCTTCACCGCGCGCGCACACACACACACACACACACACACACACACACACACACACACACACACACTATTGCCACATCTTTATTTTTTTTTGCTTTGTTTGTTTGTTTGTTTGTTTGTTTGTTTGTTTGTTTGTAGCTCTGAATAAAAGGCAGGCGCTCGAGCAGGTTAGGAGGGAATTCTGTTAAAGGCTCTTGTGAATAAATTGTGAAGTGAAGCGTAGGGAAAGTGTGGGGAGATGCCGGTCAGGCTGGCACTCAGTTATTCACGGTGTATTTAGCGAGGCTTTTAAACCATGCAAATGAGAGAAACTCTGCCGCAGTGACATTTTCCGTCCCAATAAGCCGAGTCTCGTCCTCAGATTTATCCCAGATAAGACACACAGACTCCCCAGTCGAAGCGGAGCGAGCAGAAGCGGGCGATTGTGCTGTAGATGACACTCGTCCCCCTGTGTGGGCGTTTGGTGAATCGTGCGGTATAAAAGGCGGTGTTCGGGCGAGCCGGGGCAGAGCAGGATGGAGACGGGGTTCAGAGGGTTTAACGCTAACGTGCTCGAAGGCGTGGGGGGGAACGGTGACGGTCAGGACCCCGGGAGGAGGAAATATCCGAGCAGAACGAGACGAGATCGAAGAAAGGTTCGTGCACGAGCGTGAAAACGAGCAGGAATTTCGGCACCTTCATTCCTTTATTTCACATCTGAACGCAGGAAAACTGATAACTAACAAGAGAAAACGACTGATTCATTGCTTTTCTTTTATTTTATTGTTTATAATTAAATCTTTTTATTTTCTCGTTTAAATCGATAAAATCTCACAATATAAAATAGGATCGATGCCCTACAGCGCAGTTTTTACCAATTTTCTTGTATCCAGGATCTTCAGGAGAAACACAAACTCAAATAATAAGATCAAAGGAAACTAGAAATGACGTGACTTTTATATTTTACCAAATTGATTTTAAACATAATCATTACACTGATTTCATAAATCATTTGTTTTATTTAAAAAAAAAAAAAAACAACAAACGCAACACTCTTTCTTTCTTTCTTTCTTTCTTTCTTTCTTTCTTTCTTTCTTTCTTTCTTTCTGTGGTCTCTTTATTTTCTTCTGTTGCCTATTTATTTATTTATTTATTTATTCATTCATTTATTTATCTGTTTCTTTAGTTGGTCATGTTACCCTTCCTGCCCACCTTCCTTTCTTTCCTCTTTCCTCCTTTTTTATCATCTATTTTTTCTTTCTTCTTTCTTTCTTTTCTTAATTTGTCTTTCCTGCAATTTCTTCTGTCGCTAATTTATTTATTTGTTTGTTTGTTTGTTTGTTTGTTTGTTTCTTTTTTTTTTTCTTTGTATCTTTTTTTGTTTCTTTTTTCCCTGCTGTCCCTTCCTTCGTTCCTAGTTTGTCTTTTTTCTCTGCTTTTCTTTCTTTCTTTCTTTCTTTCTTTCTTTCTTTCTTTCTTTCTTTCTTTCTTTCTTTCTTTCGTTCTTTCTTTCTTTCTTTCTTTCTTTCTTCCTTTCTTTCTTCCTTTCTTTTTTTCTTTCTTTCTTTCTTGCCTTCCTTCTTTCCCTCTATCACTTATTTATTTATTTATTTATTTATCTGTATCTTTAGTTTGTTCTGTCCTCCCTCCCTGCCTTCCGTTCTCTCATCCTTTCCTCCTCCCTCCTTCTTTATTGTCTTTCATTCTTTATTTTCTTAATTTGTCTTTCTTTGTCTCTCCTGCATTTTTTATGTCACTTATGTGTTTATTTTTTTCTCTGCATTTTCGTTTTTCTTTCTTTCTTTCTTTCTTTCTTTCTTTCTTTCTTTCTTTCTTTCTTTTTTCTTTCTTTCTTTCTTTCTTTCTTTCTTTCTTTCTTTCTTTCTTTTTTCTTTCTTTCTTTCTTTCTTTCTTTCTTTCTTTCTTTCTTTCTTTCTTTCTTTTTTAATGTCTTTGTTTGTCTTTTTATTTAGACTTTTTTCCTGCATTTCTTTCTTAATTCTTTCTTTTTCTCCCTTTTTTTCTTTAGTTCTTCTTTAGTTGTTTATTGTAATGTGGTAAATCTGATCAGATCCTCACCCTCACTCTTGCCATCATGCAGCCACAAATATAAAGAGAACAAACGCAACGCAGACGAAGCGAAAAACACCATATTTATTATTAATTAAATTGAGATGATGACAATTTGATTGTGTTTCAGATTACAGATATAAAAAAGACGAGCTTTTTAAGAGGCTCAAAGTGACAACGTTTGCTCAGCTGGTGAGTTTCCTGTGTGTGTGTGTGTGTGTGTGTGTGTGTGTGTGTGTGTGTGTGTGTGTGTGTTTATTTTCTCCATGATCAGTTGTTCCTCCTCAGTAAAGTCACTCACTGAAAGTTTTTCGATTTTTTCCCCCTCAGCTGCTCCAAGTGGCCTCAGTGTCGGACCTGAACGAGAGCATGATGGATGAAGAACCTACACTAGAAGGTCCACTTTTTTTTCTTCTTTTCTATAGTAACAGCAGATACACTGCATGGCCAAATGTTTGTGGACACCTGAATATAAAATTGGTATGAGCTTCTTTTTGAACATCACATTCCACATTTAGTCTCCACTTGCTGATCTTCAGTCTTCAGGGAAGATGTTCTACTAGATTTTGTGGAGATATTGTGCCCATTCAAGCCACAAAGGGTGTAAAGGAAGTCAGGTGCTGATGTAGGTGAGGTGAGGAGGCCTGGGGTGCAGGTGTTCAATAGGGTTTATACAATTTTGTGCCTCCAACTTTGAGTTAACAGTTAGGTGAAGAAACTCATATGGCTGGAAAAGTCAGGTGTCCCAATAGTTTTGCTGTGAGAACAGTGAAAGACTCAACTCCTGATTTGGATCTTCTCGATATTGTTTTACGACAGATGTTGCTTCAGAGACGGCAGGAGGAGACGGCGTTTCGGATCGGACCGACGGTTCTTCCCGCTGCGGCCCTCGACCCGTCCAACTTCCCGACACAGACGATTCCGGCGACGCGACGTTCTCGCCCAGATCCACGCTTCAGAGGTAAAACCCTTTCTATCTACACAACATTACTGAGGTCTACACACACACACACACACACACACACACAACGTGACGAACACCATAATTATCCACTGTGAATTTCTTTCTTTCTTTGTCTTTTAATGATGTATTTTCTTGCATTTTTTTCTTTTTCTTCCTCCAATTCTTTTGTTCTTCCTTTCTTTTTTGTTGTAATGAAAGATACCTGATCAGATCCTCCCCCTCACTCCCCCCATTACACATGCACAAAGAGCCCAGGTCAGATAGAGCCCAGTTCTCTGGACCCCGGGTTGCGTTACACCTGACCACAGTGTAATTAGATATCCATTAGATACCCCCCCCCCCCCACCCCCTCTCTCACCCCTGCCCCCCTCTTGTGTTGTCAGTGTGATCAGTGGTGTAGGAGAGATGGATATGGACAGGGACGAGTGGAAGAGTGAGAACTTCACCCGCCCGAGTGCTCCTGCTCCTGCTCCGTGTGCTGCAGTGCGTCCGTACCCAGAGTGTCCCTACCTGTTGCTGGACGTCCGGGACAGAGACCTGTACGACCAGTGCCACATCATCAGCGGTACGACCAGGAGGAACATTTCACCTTTTTCTTGTCTTTCTACTCTTTTGTTTTCTTTTTCTCTTCTATTTAGTTCTTTTTTTGTTTTTTTATGTTCTATAGATCATCAGATAGATGATAGATTCGGATAGATTTGGATTTGCAAACCTGCCCTGTCTCTCTCTCTCTCTCTCTCTCTCTCTCTCTCTCTCTCTCTCACTCTCTCTCTCTCTCTCTCTCACTCTCTCTCTCTCTCTCTAGCACACAGTTATCCCATTGCGACTCTCTCGAGGACGATGAATCCTTACACCAAGGAAGTTCTCGATTATGTATCCTTCTCCCTCTGTGGGGTCTTGAAAAATCATTATGGTGGTCAAAGTGTAGTTTTGATGTATTTTACAGAACACGGTGTACCTACGCTACAAAAGATTGCGGAGGATTCGAGAGGATTTGATGTGGGTTTTTTTTAACATCTCTTTCCACATTTAGTTCTCACGTCCATGTTATAAGAAGATCCACTCTTCTGGGAAGATGTTCCACTTCATTTTGTGGAGATTTGTGCTCATCCAGAGTCAATTAGGCGATCCCAGAAGAGCACAACTCTCCACAAAATCTTGTGGAACATCTTCCCAGAAGAGTGGAGCTTCTTATAACATGGAAATGGATCAAAATGTGGAATGAGATAAACAAAAAAAAACCACCCCACACCAATTTTACATAATCCCAATCCCAAATCCTTGACCTGGTTGAACAGAGAAACGCTCAGGGGAAGATCATCATCCTGTACGACGAGGACGAGCGGATAGCCGGCCAGGCGGCCACCATCATGTGCGAGAGAGGCTTCGAGAATCTCTTCATGCTCTCCGGAGGCAAGATCTCGACCCGTCCTTGTAACGCGTCAGAGAAAATCCAAACCCTTCATCATAATAAACCTTTTCTTTTATTTTCTTCTCCTCTCCAAGGCTTGAAGGTGATCGCCCAGAAGTTTCCAGAAGGATTGACCACCGGTTCTTTTCCCCAAACCTGTCTTTCGTCTCCGAACGGATCCTCGGCCCGGAAGCGCTCAACGCCCCGTCAGCCGCAGAAGCCAGCGGAAAACAAGTGGCGTTTCACCTCCGATGACCTCAACAACATCCAGCTGTTCCTGGACGAGGCGCTCGTACCCAGCGCGAACAGCAGTGAGTGATCCAGTTCTCATCCAAACCTTACTATCCAGAACCACCTGGTGACAGCATCACTACTGTTATCTCACATTTACAGGGTTTCCTCGCTTTTTAAAAATAGTACTTCACTCTCAGACACGTGGATTCAAGGCCTGGAAAAAGGCCATTCACTGGCCACAGAATCGCAGCCTTCAGGAATTTCAGGAATTTTCAAAAATGCACCTTTTCAACAAAGTTCAAATCGGATACAGTTCCCGGAGACATCCATTGAAAAATTGTTATAAAAACCGTTATCAATTTTGAAAAGTTTAAGCTACATTCACTTTAGATGGTCTTCAGACGATCTTCAGCCCATGGCAAATTAATACACACGAATTGTTCTAAGAGTTCAAAAAGTACAGTTTTCTCGTTACAGAATTTCCGATTGTCTTTAGTCGCAAAGTCATGAAAATGTGCTAAATAAAAAAAATATAAAAATAAATACATTTAAAAAAGACACAAATATTTCTACTTTTGAAACAGTAGAAACATAACTAATCCTGTTAAAGATCTGCAATCGATGCAAATATTACATGGTCCATTTCTAGTTCTTGTTCTATTATAATATTCAAAGTTAAGAAGCTTAAAATTATAATGGGAAAACAGAGCTGATGTGCACGGGGCCCAGAGAGTCGGCTCCTCGTAAATCATGCCCTCAAACGGCACGTGTCGTCAGCAATTTGCCTCTAGAGGCCGCTCTCGTACTGTACAAGGTATCAAAAAATTTCGAGACTAGCTCTGTTCTAGCTCTGTCACTTTCGCTGAATGTCTTCCCTCAGGAAGACACTCCCCTTATGGCACACAGACTTATGAAGGTCGGTGTTCCCTGTGACTGTGCATGCAGCCTCGTGCTGCCATCTGTTGGCATTACAAAACTAGTCTCAAATCTTTTTGATACCACCTCGTATAACAACAGCGGACCTTTTTAGCTGATCCAGCAAAAGACGCAACCCGGAAAAACTATCAGTGCTGATTAATCAGGAAAAAACAATGAATCAGTCAAACTCTGAAGAAACGTATTTTCCCTTCAAGTCGATCAGCTCCTTGATGTGTCTCGCTTTCTCTCTCTCTATTGTGTATTCTGTCTCTTTGTCTCTTTCCAGGTCGTTTGAGCACGAGGATGTCCACCAGCAGCGCTAGCTCTAAAATATCCAGCGCTCGGAGCATTCGGCTCGGCTCCGATTCTGCACGGTCACAGAGCACTCGACCCTGGAAATAACCTCCGACCTTCATCATCACCACCATCATCAGGAGACCTTGTGATGACCTGCACACCGCTGGCCTTAACTAAACAGTTATAGTGTAACCGTTTAGTTAAGTGAAAATAGTGTAAATAGTGTAAATATCTCGGTTCTGGTGCGTTTGATTTAAACAGATCTTCCCCTTAAGAGTTTTAAAGAGACACTGCAGTGTTTCCACTCAGTTTGTGAACGTAGAAGAAGAGCCTTCATTTGTCACATATGTTACAGCACAGTGAAATTCTTTTCGTCGCATATCCCAACTGGCTCAGAAGCTGGGGTCAGAGCGCATGGTCAGCCATGATACACACCCCTGGAGCACAAAGGGTTAAGGGCCTTTCCCAAGGGCCCAAGAGTGACAGCTTGGCTATGCTGAGGTTCGAACCCCCGAACTTCTGATCAGTAACCCAGAGCCTGAACCTCTGAGCTGCCACTCCCCATTGATAATATGTTGATAATAAACAGCTGTTACACTTTAATAAAACATTTAGGATGAACTGGATAGTTTTCAAGTCCTATATGGACACTATGAACACATTGGACAAACATTTGTGGACACACAAGTGCTTCTTTTTGAACATCTTCTTCCACTTTTAGTCGCCATTTGAGGTCATAATACCCTCCTTTTTTCTGAGAAGATGTTCCACTAGATTCTGCTGAGATTTTTGCGAGCTACAAGGTAGGTGAGGCCTGGGGTGCCATCCTGACAGTGTTCAGTAGGTTTGGAGTCAGCAGATCTTCCACTCCAACCCATGTAATGCAGATCATGGAGCTGGCTTTGTGCTCAATTGTCACGCTGAAACATGTTTTGGGTCTCCTAGTTCAAGTGAAGGGAAGATTTCATGCTACAGCATCCAGAGACGTCTTTGAAAAGACCCCATACGGCTGGAAAAGTCAGGTGTCCCAATACTCTGTCCATATGGTATATGAGTAATCGTAATCAGCTTATTTTTATTATTCATTCAGATCTTTACTAATTTGTACCTCAACTCATGAATTTAAAGGGAAGAATGGCTTAAACGGAGCGTCGGATGTAAAACAGAGAACATCCTTACATGGTGCAGAACGTCACAAAGTTCTTTAGACGACTTCGTCGGCCAGACGTCATTTAGTATTACAGTAGGTGTCCGTTCCTGTGCAGCTTGTGAAGAACGAGAACGAAATGAAGGATTTTACTGTATCTGTGAAAGTGAAAGTGCACTACGAAGCCTTGGTGTGGAAGTGTGTGTTTGTGTGTGGAAGTGTGTTTGTGTGTTTCTTCCACGGTGGATCTCAGTTGCACTGACACTCATCATTTTCACGTTTTCGCTGATGATGTTACAAACGCAAACTACCTGATGTGATTTTTCTTTGTATATTTAATGTCGAATAAAAAATTAATTTTGCACAGTAAATGAAATTTTTCAGGGATGTATAAAGACTCAAAAGATCGGCGAACGGGTCGGGTCTGCGGTCTTGGTGTCACAGTACTGGGTTCTTGGAGTGAAGCAGGAGCTCAGTGGTTTGGATTAAAGTTCTCAGTTTACTTTATGATCTCCATCCTAACAGCTGATAAATCAATAGCTGTACAGAAATAAGGGTAATTTTATTACTCTATAATAGTATTAGGAGCTCTGACTGGACACTTCATAAGGACACCCCCTAATCACCCTATGGAGATCTACCAGGAGATGGAAATGGTGGTGAAAATTAAGAGTATGGCCTGGTTACGTTCTTTCATTGACAGCTTGCATCATTCCCAGACATATACAGGAATTGTCTGCACGAGTGAAGAGCCCAGTAGGCCCATGTCTAATGAACACATGGCTCATTATAACCGTTAAAAAGCTCTTGTCACTAGCTGTTAAACCACATGGTGGCCAGTTTACCCCCTTTTGGAGCTCTATTTCTGGCTAAAATGTTTCTTTTAGTTCCCACATCATATATTTTTATGTATTCATTTCAAACTTTTTACATTTAACCAGATATTGGTGTACTCTCTTGGGCTTGTTCTCTTGCTTAGAGGACAATCCTAAAAAGGATTACAGATAGGATTAAGGGTACACCTAATGCTAGTTCAAAGCTGTTATACGCTGATCAGGTATAACGTTCTGACATCATGAGTGGTAAAGTGAAGAACACTGATGATCTTTTCATCATCAAGCAGGAAAAATGTTTAAGGATTTGAGCGAGTTTGACATCTTGACGACTGGGCCAGAGCGTCTCCAAAACTGCAGCTCTTGTGAGATGTTCCTGGTCTGCAGTGGTCAGAATCTATCAAAAGTGCTCCAAGGAAGGAACAGTGGTGCACCGGCGACAGGGTCGTGGGGGGACGAGGATCATTGATGCACGTGAGGAGCGAAGGCTGGTCCGTGTGGTCCGATCCAACAGACGAGCTCCTGTAGCTCAAACTGCTGAAGAAGTTCATGCTGCTCATGCTCGACAGGTCACGACAGTTTTAGCAGCAAAAGGGGACCAACACAATATTAAGGTTCTTGATTCCCATTTTGGATTTGAAGAATGTTGAATTAGATCAGATGCCTCGTTCTGCTATTTACCTTAAGCATTAGATTTGAACCCCTGTCTTCTCAGTTCTGAAAGTGTTTGTGATTTTCTTTAAGAAACTGTTTTTTTTGCACATTATTATGTTTATTGCTGGAAATGACAGAAATCAGAATATCATCCCGTATCAAAGTCGCAACTTTGTTATTATTATTGATTAACGATGCTGCTGGTTCAGTACGGGTTGTTCTTGGTGTGCTTCATGATGGCCATGAGGGCCAGCCAGGTCTCCTGAGCAGTCGGGATGATCTGATTGGCTGGCAGGATGAATCCGTATCGTCCGGTGTCTCTCAGCTCGAAGGTGTAGGAGTACTTGATGCCCTGGTTGTAGGTCCAGTCAATGGTGCCTCCGCTCGCTTGGTCTGAGTGGAAAAATTACATTCACGTATAAATTTCACTCTAAACATAACTGGGTTTGGAAAACTGAGCAACCTGGAGAAACACAACATGGACAGGTTTGGGCTACTAGCTAAACGTTTGGAAAACTAGCTAAAACATTAATACTTATACAAAAGAACTCACTTCCTGTTTTACTGCCTGCTCTTATCAAGTTTTAAAAAAACGAAACAGTCAGAATATATATTTTTATATGTATATATTTCCTGAGAACATCTTGATTGTAGCTGTGTACGTACAGATGGTGGTGATGATGCTGCCGTATCTGTACTGAGTGTTATACAGGCTGCTCAGGTCACTGACGGCTTTCTTTGCAAGTTCATGCTACACAGAAAAAAAGAGTTACCACTTTATCAGACAAAGCGATATTTATTTATATACAAATCATGTTGTGAAGGTCTGAACATCTCACCAGCTCTGCCTGGTCCTTGCAGGGAGTTCTGGTGTAGCCGTAGGGGTAGAGGAGCATCTGAGAGTAGCTGTGGATGGACACGAAGGCTTTAATCTGGCCGTGAGATGTAACAAAGTCAACGATGGACTTGACCTCGGGTTCCGAGTGAGCTTTTGGTCCACGGTACGTCTCAGTGCAGGGGCTACCGCTAGCGCCGGCGCCTGAAGATAAATTCCTTTCATTTCAGCGTTTTTTATTTTATTGAACTTCCAGCCATTCACAATCCAGTATTTAGACTCACATATAAATATTATCATGAGACTAAACTGTGTGCACACTTGTAGTTCTTTTTGAACATCTCATTCCATTTAGTCTCTCTTTATAAACTTTTACTTTTCAGAGCAGATGTTCCACTAGATTTTGTGGAGATTCATTCAGCTACAAGGGTGTTAGTAAACTCGGGTACTGATGTAGGTGAGGTGAGGAGGCCTGGGATGTCGTTCCAATTCATCCCAAAGGTGTTTAAAAGGGTTGGAGCTCTATAGCGCCATGTAAAGCAGATCTTCATGGAGATGGCTTAGTGCACAGGGAAATTGTCATGCTGGAACAGGTTTGGGTCTCCTAGTTCAAGTGAAAAAATATCATATGGCTGAAAAAGTCAGGTGTCCCAATATTCTTGTCTAGATAGTGTATGTAGTGTACCTCGTCTTCTTCTTTCTGCTGCTCCCATTAGGGGGCGCCACAGCGAATCATCCGTCTCCATACCCCCCTGTCCTCTACATCTGCCTCTTTCACACCAACTACCTGCATGTCTTCCTTCACCACATCCATAAACCTCCTCCTTGGTCTTCCACTTTTCCTCCTTCCTGGTGGCTCCATCCTCAGCATTCTCCTACTGATATACCGCATGTCCCTCCTCTGCACATGTCCAAACCATCTCAATCACATCTCCCTCACCTTGTCGCCATAACGTCCTACTTGCGCTGTCCCTCTAACAAACTTATTTCTAATCCTGTCCATCCTTGTTAATCCTAATGAAAATCACAGCATCTTTAACTCTGCCACCTCCAGCTCCACCTCCTGTCTTTTAGTCAAATGTGTATATATATACAGTGCCCTCCACAATTATTGGCACCCCTGTTTAAGATGTGGTCGTGGACTTCTAAAAATTCTCCTTTTTTTTAAAACAACATAGAACCCAATTGCAAAAAAAGAGAAAAATCCAACCTTTTATTTAAGTACATTACTTTGGTGGTAAAAAAATCACACATTTAGAAAAAAAAAAACAAACTTGAAATCATGTGTGCCACAATTATTGGCACCCCTGATGTTAATACTTTGTACAACCTCCTTTTGCCAACAAGACAGCACTTAATCTCCTCCTATAACATTTCACAAGATTGGAGAACACAGAGAGAGGGATTTTTGACCATTCTTCTTTGCACAATCTTTCTAGATCATCCAATGTCCTGGGTCCTCTCTTATGCACTCTTCTCTTTAGCTCGCCCCACAGGTTTTCGATTGGGTTGAGGTCTGGGGACTGAGATGGCCATGGGAGGACCTTGAGTTTGTGACTGCTGAACCACTTTTGTGTAGATTTTGCCACATGTTTTGGATCATTATCCTGCTGAAAGACCCAATGACGACCCATCTTCAGCTTTCTGGCAGAGGCCATCGGGTTTTTATTTAAAATATCCTGGTACTTCAAAGCGTTCATAATGCCATGCACCCTAACAAGGTTCCCAGGGCCTTTGGAAGAGAAACAGGCCCACAGCATCACAGATCCTCCACCATACTTCACGGTGGGCATGAGGTGCTTTTCGGCATACTCATCTTTTGTTTTACGCCAGACCAACTTAGAGTGTTTGTTGCCAAAAAGCTCAATCTTAGTCTCATCTGACCAAAGCACACGATCCCAGTTGAAGTCCCAGTACCGCTTAGCAAACTCCAGACTACGTTTGTGAGTGTTAGTGAGAAAAGGCTTTTTCCTTGCATGCCTCCCAAACAGCTTGTTGGCATGTAGAGAGCGTCTGATGGTTGTTTTGGAGACTCTGTGACCCCAAGATGCCACTCTTTGATGCAATTCTGTGACGGTGAGCTTGGGAAATTTTTTTACTTCTCTTACCATCCTCCTCACTGTGCGTTGTGGCAAGATAAACTTGGGACCTCTTCCAGCCTTGTGTGTCACTGTTCCAGTTGTTTTAAACTTCTTAATGATTCCTCTGACTGTAGATACCGGCAAGTTAAGGCGAGTGGCTATTTTCTTGTAGCCATTGCCTGAATTATGAAGGTCGACACACATCTGCCTTACTTGAATGGTGTGTTCTCTTGTCTTTGCCATGTTGACAAATGGGTAAGAGAATTAGGCCTCTGTGTCACGTCATATTTATACCCCAGGGAAACAGGAAATCATGAATTACTAATTAAAAGTCCCTAGATACCCTGACCAACCTTAGCAACTACAGAAAAATATATAAAAAAAAAAACAATTAAATTTTTCAGAGGAATTGTTAGGGGTGCCAATAATTGTGGCACACATGATTTCAAGTTTTTTTTTTTTTCTAAATGTGTGATTTTTTTACCACCAAAGTAATGTACTTAAATAAAAGGTTGGATTTTTCTTTTTTTTTGCATTTGGGTTCTATGTTGTTTTAAAAAAAAGGAGAATTTTTAGAAGTCCACGACCACATCTTAAACAGGGGTGCCAATAATTGTGGAGGGCACTGTATATACCTCCAAATCCAGCATCCCAGTTCCTGTTGGGATCGACTCCAACGCAGCTTGATCCAGGGTTGGGCTTCCTCGTCTTACGCCACATGCGGTTCTGTGAAAAAAGTTTACATTTATGGCATTTGGTAGATGTCATTTCACAGAGCGATGTACGTTTATCTCCTTCCCCTTGCTCAGTTACGGAAGCTTGGTGTGGCTCGGATTTTAAATCATGACCTTCAAACCATTAAGCTACCATCTCCCGCTGCTAGAAATATCAGAGGCAACCTCAACTGATGTAACCAGCAATGGATCAGATCAAAAACTGGGGAGATACTAAAGCTAACTTGAATACATGTTTAAATAATTCTTATTTCGGCTTCTCCCATTAGGGGTCGCCACAGCGGATCAGCCGCCTCCATACATGTGCTGTCCCTCTAATAAACTCATTTCTAATCCTGTCCATCGTCATCACTCCCAACATCTTCAGCTCTGCTACCTCCAGCTCCACCTCCTGTCTTTTACTCAATGCCACTGTCTCTAAACCATACAACATCTCAGGTCTCACCACAGTCCTATAAACTTTCCCTTTCACTCTCACAGATACTCTTCTATCACAAATCACTCCTGCTATCACTCTACTCCACCCACTCCACCCTGCCTGCACTCTTTTCTTCACTTCTCTAACACACTCTCCATTACTTTGCACTGTTGACCCCAGGTACCTGAACTCCTCCACCTTCTCCACCTCTTCCCCCTGCAACCGCACCCCTCCACTGCCCCCCCTCTCATTCACACACATGTACTCTGTCTTACTCCTACTGACTTTCATTCCCCTTCTCTCCAGCACGTACCTCCACCTCTCCAGGCTCTTCTCAACCTGCTCCCTACTTTTACCACAAATCACAATATCATCCACAAACATCATAGTCCATGGAGACTCCTGTCTGACCTCGTTCTTCAACCTGTCCATCACCACTGCAAACAGGAAAGGGCTCAGAGCCGATCCTTGATTAAATAATTAAACTGCAAAAAACACCAAGGTCTGTGTGTGTGTGTGTGTGTGTGTGTGTGTGTGTGTGTGTGTGTGTGTGTGTGTGTGTGTAAATTTTTTTTCCACTTACGCTGCTGTGGGTAAACTGGAATCCATCAGGATTGGTGATGATCTCCAGGAAGATGTCGTACTTGTCAAGGATGTCAGTCAGTTCCGCGTCACGTCCATAATCTGTCACAATCTACACAAGAATGCGATGTGACCATAAAGCTAAATTCTAAACACACACATGCTTCCACATGCCGCTGGAATATACGGAGGATGAAGCAGGAAACAGTTGAGGCGAACCTTTTTGGCAAACCAGGTTCCGCTAGCTTGAGTCACCCATTCTCTGGAGTGAATACCAGTGTCGATCCAGAGGCCAGGTCGGTTAGCACCAGTGCTGAACTATATGAAAAAAAAAAACAATACACATCAATACTCCAATTCCTAAAAAGTTTGGACACTGTGTACAATGTAAATAAAAACAGAATGCGATGATTTGTAAATCTTATAAACCCATATCTCGAGGAAATGTACCATTTTAAAGAAAAAATGAATTCATTTTGAATTTGTTGGCTGCAAAGCGTCGCACGTGCATGTTGCCTGCAGTCTAGACCTTTCACTATTTATTTACATTTGGTGCATCGTGAAACAAAAAATACAACAAAGAACACCCAGAACTGCTGAGCAGCAATCCTGTATAAAACACATATAGGACTACATTCCTCTCCCAAAACTCCAGCAACTGCTCCTCTCAGTTACCAGATGTGTATGGACAGAAGACGATGCTACACAGTGGTAAACATGGTCCTGTAAGGATGGTCAGTCCTGTCCCATCTTTTTTGAGACGTGTTGCAGCCAATAAATTAAATTCTTTTCCTTAAAATGGTTATTATTCTCAGTTTAAACATTTCATATGTTTGTTGGTTTTATTGTGAATAAAATATAGATTTATGAGATTGCATTTGTGTTTTATTTACAGATTACACAGCGTTCCAGCTTTTTAGGAATTGGGGTTGTACAAGATACAAGAGTCCTTCATTGCCACCCAGATGAATTGGTGGTAATTAGACGTTTCAACATGATGTAAGTGAGAAACCAGGGCTAGGTGAGGTGTTCCATCATGTTGAAGGTGAAGCAGGGAGCATGACAATAATTTACTAGCCATGGATTATCACCTTATACCATGGTCACATCCTAACTTTGACAATTAAATTATGTCACCGATGTTTGCAGCGCAAAACTGACTGAATAAATCTAAATTATGCATTTTATATACATCTCATTTCATCTAGAATTCTGCTGTTCCAAATCACACCCAGAGATAAAGTAGTGCCAGAAGATTACAATTATTTGCATTGCACAATAAATAGTAATTAGAGACTTTTTAAAATCTGATTGGCTGATCTTCCAGCCAATCAGAATCAGGCATTCACCCTGCCCAGGGGGTAATTATCAATAAACCCTGTGCACTAATGCGGTGTGCAGTTAATCCGATGTCATCAGCTCAAACGCTTACACGTGTCAGTGTTGTTATGTGACTCACTTTCAGAACATTGAGTGGACGTCCCTCGTAACTCTGTCCGATCACGATCTTGCTAACGAATCCAGGGTTCTCCTGCACCAACATGTCCATGAAGCTGTTGATCTGGAAAACAGGTGGAGATTTAGAGTCTCTGATGAGTTCGTTTCTGAAACTGGGCATGGCTTTAAATTCTGCATGGATGGAATCCAGCACAATTAACAGCAGCAATTTGCAAACACTTTCCAGTTTTCTTACAATACAATACGATTGTTATCCATTTATTGTTACATTGAAGGTTGCAACTTTATTTCTCTCTCTTGAAGGTAATAAACAAGAAAAAAACAGTAAATATTTATTCCTCACAGAGGCTGACTGGCAGTGAAACTCCTTTCATACAATTCCTGTCTGTCTGTCTGTCTGTCTGTCTGTCTGTCTGTCTGTCTGTCTGTCTGTTAGTATTTCTTTCTTTCTTTCTTTCTTTCTTTCTTTCTTTCTTTCTTTCTTCAACAATTAATCAGTTCTTTGTCTTTTTAATTTCTCTCTTTTTTTATCTGTTTCTCTCTTTCTCTCTCTTTTTCTTTTTTCCCCTGTGTATCTGAGTTTCTTCTTTCTTTCTTTCTTTCTTTCTTTCTTTCTTTCTTTCTTTCTTTCTTTCTTTCTTTCTTTCTTTTTCTTTCTTTCTTTGTCTGTCTCTCTCTCTATTCTGTCTCTCCCCCTGTTTCTTATATCAACAATTCTCTCTCTCTCTCTCTCTCTCTCTCTCTCTCTCTCTCTCTCTCTCTCTCTCTCTCTCTCTCCCTCTCTCCCCTTCACTCTCTTTCCCTGAGTCTCTTTCTCCCTTCATTTCTCTTGTTTCTGTCTGACTTTGTATTTCTTTCTTTCTTTCTTTCTTTCTTTCTTTCTTTCTTTCTTTCTTTCTTTCTTTCACTTTATCTGTCTCTTTATTTATCTGTCTCTATCTGTTAGTTTCAGTCTCTCCCTCTGTTTCTTAGTTCATTTATTCTCTCTCTCTCTCTCTCTCTCTCTCTCTCTCTCTCTCTCTCTCTCTTATTCCCCGGTTTAGTCTTTTTCTGTCTGTCTCTCAGTTTAATAACAATCCTATCCCTCTTTTTTTTTCCGTGATCTCTTTGTCTCTCTATTTGCCCTTTTCAGTCTCTTATTGTCTCTTAATTTTATTTCATTTAAATTTTCTCTCTCTTTTTACCCTTTTTGTGTCCGTCTCTCCTTGTGTTTCCCACCATTAAAAAAGGAAAATCTTTCTCCTTACAGAAACCCTAAAACTGGAGACTCCTTCCATAAACACTGAATAAACCACAAGTTAATAGAAACTACAATGTGTTCATTATGTGTGTGGAAGTCTGATCTCACTGACCTCGTCTGGCGTGTGGTAGCTGGCGTAGGTAAAATCATCGGTGCTTCTTGGCTGGAGACCCCTAAATCTCAACATCTCACCCTGCTCTTCGTTGAGAAGATCCTGGAGGCGAGAGGATGGTTTTACAATCAGTGAAGAAATAAGTGTAAAAGTGAAACTCAGTTAAACTCTACCTGAAGATCCTGGATCATGATCTCATAATGGATCTCATGGTATCCCAGGAACGCTCTGACGGCCTGCAGGCTGGGGAAGGGAACACGGACATCAACAGGGAGCGACAGGTCAACAGGTTCCCTCCAGAAATCCAGCTACACACACACAATAGAAGAAATAAGAATCTAAGAAATTCTAGTTCTTCTGAATATTTTGACCAAAATCTGTCGGATAATTATGGAATTCTGAATGTCCTTCAGGAATTTTACCCCGAGCTGCTCATTCTCCGAGAGTTCCTTCAGGAGACTGAGATGAGCCTCATCTACAGGAGTGATCCGAAGGACCTGGTGTCTATCAGAACACAAGTGTGATCAGTCATCAGGCTATTAATGGCATTTCCATTCTGTGTTTTCATGTCTAGAAATGATCCAGATGGAGAAACTGTTCTGGATGTCAGCTTTAACCAGATCTTACTGCAATAGATGTGGAAAATCTGTCTGGAAAATAGTCAAATGTATGCAGTATTTCTGAGAGGATTTCAATAAATGAACCTTATTTTGGAATTTTTTCCTTATTTCCAGAAAAATCTCTTAAATAGAGCAAAATGTTGGTTTTTTTTTTATCTGCCATTAAAACAAACTAGAAATGAGTACAGATGGATTTCACAGTCTATCCTGTGTAGGACACTTCAAAGTCCCCTTTTTTAAATGAAAAAGTTACCCCTCGAAGGTTTCATTGCCAAAAACGGCAACAAACAGAGCCAGAAAAGCCCAAAGTCCTCTCATTCTCCTTCCTGAAGTGCCCCCTCCAAGCAGCAGGTGTCCTTTTATACGTGAGCCTTCAGGAAGACCTTCAGACAGGTTCGGACACCGAAAAGGAACGAGAACGACTGATGTAGGATCAGGTTCCATTTCAGTGTTTTGTGGAGTAGAAGAAAAAAACTGCTCCTCGATCAGTGCTTTGTATTTGTGTGTGTTTGTTTATTGCTGGAAAAAAAATGTTCAGTGAGAAGACGGCAGATGCTTTTATGTACAACCGAATCCAAGTCTCCACCTCAAGCCACCTTTTTACACGTTTTTCTTTTTCCATTGCTTTGTGGTTTAAAGGGAATTAATCTGGAATTAATCTTCCCAATCAAAGGATTCTTCTTACTGACTTTGAAGAAACTTGAGATGTATTATTGATTGATATTAACTTTTGGTCTCTGTGTCTGTAACGGCCCAGAAAAACCCATCAGATATCACTGGGTACTGATGTAGGTGAGGTGAGGAGGCCTGGGGTTCAGTCAGACCGAAGAATTCATGCCAAAGGTGTTCAATAGGGTTGGAGCTCCATACAGCAGATCTTCCTCTCCAGCTGATGTACAGAAGATTTTCATGGAGCTGGATTTGTGCTTATCATGCTTGAACAGGTTTGGTTCTCCTAGTTCTCCTAGGAACATTTCAAGCTACGATTGTGTGCCTTCAAGTTTCGGGGAACATTTTGGGGAAGAACCACATCCAGCTGGAAAAGTCAGGTCTTTTGGGCATATAGTATATTTTTCAACACTTAAATGTTTCTTAATGTGTGTGTGTGTGTGTGTGTGTGTGTGTGTGTGTGTGTGTGTGTGTGTGTGTGTGTGTGTTGCTTGGTTCATCATATCTCTAGTCAAACTGCTCTTATAAATCCGACGATCCTTTAGTAAAACCGCTGATAAATACAGGAGGTCAGTCAGCCAAGTATAGCTGAGCTGAGTACACACAGGGAACGGAAAATGTTATGATACGGAGGTCGAAGAACAGGTGTGAGAGAAGATATTTAAGGAAACAGTGTGAGATAAAAGGACTGGGAATGAGAACCACGGTGGAAAAATGAGCAATGTGGGAAAAAAATATGATATTTGTTTTTATGAACAAAAACCTTCAATCTCTTCTCCATTTATTGACTTATTTGGGTTTGTGGTTCTTGAAAAATCTGGAACCTTCATAAAAGTACTGATCAACCATCAGTGGCTTCATCCAACATTTTGGCTTTTCTCTTTAGCGGTCCATATGGATCATCAAGAGAGGGAAACAGGAGTCACACGCAAGTCCAGTGTTTTGCCGAGCACTACATCGTCAAACACTTCCTGGAGAACAACCAACCTTGTCCCCACCCTGCCCCATCTCACACCATGCTCTACAAAATCGTCTACGAGCTCCATGGCTCTAGATCTCCAATGCGGACATTTCTTTCTCAAAACGACCGCCAAAGAAATTCAACAAACCAAAACCCTGCAGAAAAGTCAAATCTAGAACCTCTTTACAATTCTTTCATTTGTCTCATTTGGAGATTTCTCTTAAACGTCTGTGGAGAACCTGGAAATCTGCCAGAATTCTGACCAGCTTTAACCATTAAAAAGGGTCGAATCAAGAACCATTTCTATTGAAGGTGCACAGGACAGAATTTCACCATTTCACCATCATTTTGAATCAAGAATTCTATTTGGAACTGCCCCACATTTCCTCCGTTCCTGCCCATGCAGACAAAAACAGCACGTTATTAAGCTGCAGGATTAGATGTTCAGGATCCTCACAAACACCTTCGCTGTTCTGTTTGAGTTTTTTATTATAAACGAAACAAAAAAAGGATCGAATTGATGAAATGAAACATTGAAAACAACAATGAAAAGCATGACAGAAATAAACTTGAAACAAATCAACAATTTTATTTATTATGATTTGAGAAGAAGGACTGAGAGAGATGACATGAACCAAGATCTGTTTTCAATGATTTGAAGGTATCTTAAATCTTCTAAATATGCCCACACACAGTTCTAATTCCAGTGTTGGAGCAGATTAATGAGGTTAAAGAGCAATGGTGACCTTCTACAGTGTTGATGATGGAACTTGCTTAAGGAACAGTAGATGGGGATTGGACTAGGTGATGGTTCCACATGAACAGTGTAAAGATCTATGAAGTTATTGAGCAACTCAAGAAATTTGAGGATGGATTTTTGAAACGGCTGAACAGCACCTCAACAATGGATGGAACTGTAATGAATGGGCATTTGGTGTTGAGGATGAGGATTTGCTCACTTTCAAATCTGGTTCCTCTCAAGATTTCTTCCTCATGCCACCTCAGGGAGGTTTTCCTTCACTACGCTGCCACTGGTTCACTCATCAGGGATGAAATAATAATTACAAACTTGTACATTCTTTTATTTAACTTTCTAATCACTTTGTCTCTGTAAAGCTGCTTTGAAACGCCGTTAATTGTAAAAATGACTTCAGAAATAAAAATAAATTGAATTTCACAACGGAACCATATTTTGAGATACAAATCTGCCTGGCTTTGCTTTTACATAAACCTTGAGCGAAACACAATGTTGGTCTGGTTTTTATTTCTAAAATGATGACCGAGGAGGAGAAACTAAACATTTAGATTCAAATAATAAATAAAATAGAATCGTTTTGTACAGTTGTTTTTATTGTTTTCAGTTTGCATGTGCAGGTGGGAATCACATCAGTCACACATTAGGTCCTGTATTAGTGTCTCTGAGCTGAGCTCAGGTGCTGGTTCAGTACGGGTTGTTCATGGCGTGCTCCATGATGGCCATGAGAGCCAGCCAGGTCTCCTGAGCAGTCGGGATGATCTGATCTGCAGGTAGGACAAATCCGTATCGTCCGTTGTCTCTCAGCTCGAAGGTGTAGGAGTACTTGACGCCCTGATCGTAGGCCCAGTCTGTGGTGACTCCGCTCGCTTGATCTGAAATGAAACGAGTAACAGATTGTATAATGTGGAGTACTGACCTTCTACACTATGTACTAGATTGTGTAGGACATCTTTGGATGCTGTATTATGAAATTTTCCCTTCACTTGAACTAGGAGACCCAAAACCTGTTCCAGCATGACAGTGTACACAAAACCAGCTGAATGAAGACCTGCTTTACATGGGTTGGAGTGGAAGATCTCCTTTAACATGATGAACATGATGGTTTCCTCACATACATCAGTACCTGACACTCTTAAAGCCGAATGAATCTCCACAAATCTCCACAAAATCTAATAGAACATCTTCCCAGAAGAGTGAAGGATACTAAAACAGCAAGTGAAGACTAAATGTGGAATGGGATGTTCAAAAAGAATATAACAGTGTTTTATTCCTCACTAAGACATCACTGGTTTGTACGGAGACACATGAACTGGGTGAATGATGTGGAATTGTAGAGCAGGACAAGCTTGGCTTGATTTGAGTTACTCACAGATGGTTTTGAAGGTGCTCCCGTACGTGTACTTAGTGCCATACAGACTCTCCAGATCGCTGGTGGCTTTCAAAGCAAGTTCATCCTGCAAATCCAAAGTAAAACCAATTTACCTCTTAACATCTAACCACTACGTTTTGCAATTTATTTTGTTCTACAGAAATCTCACCAGCTCTGCTTCATCTACGCAAGGAGTGCTGGTGTCACCGTAGGGGTAGAGCAGCATCTGAGAGTAACTGTGGATGGTCAAGAAAGCCTTGAGATTGCCGTGAGACTTAGTGAAATCCACAATAGACTTGACCTCAGACTCAGAGTAAACACTTGGTCCACGGTACGTCTCAGAGCACGGGTTACTGCTGGAACCAGCACCTAATGGGCCAAAGCGATCATCTCAGCCACGAAGGTCTTCTGTATGATGTCAATGATGTGAATTGTATATGTTTTATGTACCTCCATATCCTGTTCCCCAGTTCCTGTTAGGGTCGACCCCGAAACACGAGGAACCAGAGTTTATCCTCCTGGTCTTGCGCCACATGCGATTCTAAAATCAGAAATACCACGATCTTTATGTAGATCTCATTTCTAGTGATCAATGAGTTGAGCGGTATTTTAACCAGTATGGATCATGATTCAGCTAATCAGATTGAATAACATGGAATCAATGATGGACGAAATACACAAAGCATGTAGTTGAGTTACAGTTGAGCTCCACTCAGTAAAATTTGATTGATTTCTATTACAATGATCATAAACCCAAAACCTTCTCTTCAACTACTTAAAAACAAATTATGTAAATGAGGTCACGTGTGTTGTGGTGAGTTCGAGTCTGGAGTTTCTTCATCATTTATTCCTCTCTAAATGTTCTGCTTGATGTTGAACTGATGCTGAACTGTATGTTGGTGATCAGTAGATGCACCGAACACGTGTAAAACAGAGCGTGCGCTCGACCCTGATTGGTGACTCGCTGCGTGTTTCACCAGTTACGTTTTTTATCCTCATTAATAAAAAGGAACGACTGATTTCACTAAATGTAGTCGAGTAAAAAGTCAAATATTTGACTTTGAAATGTAGTGAAGTTACAGGAAAAATCTCCTTAAATGGAAACACTTCAGTAAAATACAGACATATGAAAAAACCAGCAACTGTTCCACCTCAGTCAAAACTTAGTTCTTTATCACAACACTTAAGAGACTGTGTTCTTCAACATGCTCCCCTTTTGATCTATAACGAAGGCCTGCTTCAAGACTCTTTTTTATTCTGGCACGAAGGTGGTGAAATGAACTTCCTCTAGATGTCTGATCTTCAGAGTCACTAGCAGTACCTGAATTCGCATTTAAGCAGGAAAGGATTTTAGACTGAAGTATCAGGACACATGACTGAACTGTTAGAAGAAAGATGGAGGCACAGAATTTTTCTCGGATGCCTTTCGATGGGGTAGTATGGCAATGTTCCTGTGCACCAAGTCAGCTCCATGAAGTTATGGTTCACATGAGTTAGAGAGGAAAGTGAACCATATGCTGACTGCACCCCAGGCCTCCTCACCTCACCTACACTTTACTAACACCTTTGTGGCTGAATTCATCTTCAAAAATTATTTTCCAAAAGATCTAGAGGAGGTCATTGTACGAATAAATGTAGAATGAGACGTTGTCACATGAGACGTCACATAGCAATCTTATGCTCGGGTGTTCACAAACTTTGTCCATATAGTGTATTTATTCTTATATCTCCTGATCTCCTGAGTATAAGAACATGATGTTCTCTTGACTCACACTGGTGTGGGTGTATTCGTATCCGTCAGGGTTGGTGACAAGCTCCAGGAAAATGTCCATCTTGTCAAGGACGGCAGTAAGAGCGGGGTCACGTCCGTAATCCGTCACAATCTGTGCAAAGAGACACGGATTACAAGCAGAACCAAAACCCTACGCTTTGTTTGGTGGAGAAAATGAACGATTTATACCTTCTTGGCAAACCAGGTTCCACTTGCCGGCGTGATCCACTCTCTGGCGTGGATCCCGGTGTCAATCCAGATCCCGGGGCGCTTTGTACCTCCGGTGCTGAACTACGAGGAGAAACGAGACGGCTTTACAGCTACAAATCACAGGTTTATACAGGTTTAGTATGAAGTCATTAACAGGAAAAAAAAACAGAAAGGAAAAAAAAACTAATAAATGAAAAAGTAGTTGAATGGAAAAAGAAAGATGGATAGAAGAGCACCTGCGTCGAATTTACATATTAGTTTGGGATTAAGATTTTGAATTCTGGATTCTGATTGGTCTAAATGTGTTGATTAGTTTTTTTGCAACAGCTGCAAGTCACAGGTTGACGTAAACAGTGAACTGATGCTGAGATGTTTAGGGGGTTAAAACTATTCAGGTGAAACCATTAGAATATATTTTGATCAACATGAAGATAAACATCTGATACTGTAGGAAACAGCAGACACTCGTACACAATCCATTAAATGACTCAATGATGTGGAGGAACAAGAAGTTTTGAGAATTTCATTTCGTATTTCACATTCGTACTTTCCTATAATCTCTTCTGTCCTATAGTGAACATGACCAACCTTCAAAACGTTTAATGGACGTCCCTCGTAACTCTGTCCGATCACGATCTTGCTGACCAGCTTCGGATTCTCCTGCACCAACATGTCCATGAAGGTGTTGATCTGAAAAGGATTTACAATGAAAATAATGAAATTGAATTGTTATTGAAAATATGAATAGATTTTGAATAAATGGTGGCTGTTTGTCTGTATCTAACCTCGCTCAGTGTGTGGTAGTGCGCATAGTCATACTCATCAGTGCTTCTGGGCTGGAAAACACGAGCTCTCGTCATCTCGCGCTGCTCCTCATCCAGGACGTCCTGAGAGTAAATAGAGATGAAAATGTATCGAAAAATGTTCATGAGATTTTATGTCAGGTTAAAGTCATGTGTGAAACTCCACCTGAAGATCCTGGATCATGATCTCATAATGGATCTCATGGTAGCCCAGGAACGCCCTGAGGGCCTGCAGGCTGGGGAAGGGAACATGGACATCCACAGGGAGTGACACCCCAACAGGTTCCCTCCAGAAATCCAGCTACACGAACACACACACACACACGGAACAGTTAGTTACACATTGGCCATAGATCAGGATGAAGCACTTCCTAAATATAAAGCAATGAAAATCAAACTCACCCCAAGATCTTTCTGCTCAGACAGATCCTTCAGGAGCCTGATCTCCACCTCATTCTTTGCAGTGATCCGAAAAACCTGGTGTCTGTTAAAGGTCCATGAATTATTTATTATCTTCATTAGATGAGAAATCAGCATTAATACTTTTATAAAATGTACTTTGTATGTGCTCATGTAAATAAAAAAAACCAATACTGCCATCATTATTTCTAATTCTAGCTTTCAGAGTGATCATGTGATCTGGGATCATAAACAGACACAGACAGACAGACAGACAGACAGACAGACAGATAGATAGATAGATAGATAGATAGACAGACAGACAGACAGACAGACAGACAATGACATCAGACAGACATCACCTGTTCCAGATAATAGAAATTCTTAATCTGTCTGTGTCTGCTAAATTATCAATCTGTTTCTGTTTGCCGATCTGTCCATCATTTCTTTGTCCTAATTGTTTCTGTCTCCCTTTTTATTCTTCTCTCAGCCTGGTTTTGCAAATAATTCTCTTTCTAACTACCTTTTTTGTCTGTCTGCATTTATTGTATCAAATATATTTCTGTCTGTCTAGACAGTCATCTTTCTTTCTGTCTGTCTGTCTGTCTGTCTGTCTCTTTCTGTGTTTGTTGCTCTCTGTCTCTCTCTCTCTCTCTCTCTCTCTCTCTCTCTCTCTCTCTCTCTCTCTCTCTCTGTCTCTCTCCACATATGCAATGCATTCAATTCTGCGATCTACAGGAGGTGTAATAAGTGGTAAAAGTAAACGCACCCCTCGAATGTCTCCTTGCTGAAAACAGCCACAACCAGAGCAGCCAAAAACCAAAGTCCTCTCATGTTGCCTCTCACTTCTTCATCTGTGCTGCTCATTTATATTTCAGCTCTGGCCACATGACCTTGGGACTGACCTGCCAAACATTCCTTCTGCATAATTTCCCACATTGTTCCTGCGTATCGCCCAAACACAAGCAGAGTTACAACAGTAGCACTGTGGTTTTTAGTTTGTCTCAGAAAACCAGCCTGTACTTTTTTCCCCAAATCCTTCATTCATCTCTTAAAAGTTGGTCTTTGTGTCAATGAACATCTTAGTGCCATTAAATAACAATTCATTTTGTCATTGTTCACAAACAAGATGGTCGAAATGTTTAGTCGTGTTGTCAGTATGACGGCGCACGGTTTCAGTGTTTCCTGATGTAAACTAGCGTTTGGATCACAATGATTGAAAATGCACAAAGATGAATTTTAACTGTACACATGTTTACACATTACTGTATGTGAGATATCGATTGCAAGAGACCAGACAGGATTCACACGTTTACTGTACTGTACAAGTGTTCGTTTGTCTCCTGGTTGTTTCTCCATTTTCAGAAATTGTTTTTCGATATTGTTCTGTCGCCAATTTACGAGATTCACCTTTGACCTATTTTAGAGAACTGGTTGATTATTGGTTGACCTGATGTGCACCAGGGAAGTCATGGCTAAACAGAGAGAGTGTGAGTGTGTTATTGACTGAGAGAGCGGAGCGAGGGAACAGGACACACTTAGATAAGTCTGGGAAACACACCCAATGGTTCATACACTTCTGTTTGACATCAGATGACTCAGGCTTATACAGCGTACAAAGTTCACACACAGATATCGAGCTCATGGCGTATTTACGTTCGTTCAACTCTGATACATTTTTTGTACCTGAAGTATATTTTGCCCACAAAGTCATGTTGGTTCATTGTTTTGACGATGATGATGATAATGTTGATGATAAATATATGCAGTACATCTGTTTTTCTCTCTCACACAGACACACACACACACACACACACACACACACACACACACACACACACACACACACACACACACACACAGTGTAGTGCAGATGTTGTACAATATCACTCTCTCCACACCCCACTGACTAAACCACAGTTTCCTTTCAAATGCGGAAGTGCACAAATAAACAGCTGGTGAATTTACTGTATGTTGAATTCAGAATGTAAACTGTTATAATGAGCTCCACTCTTCTGGGAAGGGTTTTGACTTGATTTTAGGCCGTGGTTGTGGATTAGTTTGTGTTCATTCAGTGAGATCAGACACTGCTGCTGGAGGAGGTGACGAGGATTCAGTTCCTCAGAAAGATGTTCATTGGGGTTGAGGAGATCAGGGCTCTGTGCAGAAAGAAAGAAAGATAGAAAGAAAGGAAGACAAAAAGAACAGACAAAAACACAATTATAATGGAAGATGAAACAAGGAAGGAAGGATAGAAATGAATAAAGATAGAAAGGAAGAAAAAAGGGAAAAAATAAGAAAGAAATCCAAATCAAAAATGTAATATTGAAATAAAAAGACATAATGAAAGGAAGATAGTAACAGGAAAAAAATAAATAATAAAAAAAAGAAAGAAAGAAAGAAAGTACAAGCACAGACAAAAACAATAAAAAAAAGAATAAAGTTATAATAGAAGTAGAAACAAGGAAGGAAGGAAGGAAAGAAAGAAAGAAAGAAAGAAAGAAAGAAAGAAAGAAAGAAAGAAAGAAAGAAAGAAAGAAAGAAAGAAAGGAAGGAAGGAAGGAAAGAAAGAAAGAAAGAAAGAAAGAAAGAAAGAAAGAAAGAAAGAAAGAAAGAAAGGAAGGAAGGAAGGAAAGAAAGAAAGAAAGGAAGGAAGGAAGGAAGGAAGGAAGGAAGGAAGGAAGGAAAGAAAGAAAGAAAGAAAGAAAGAAAGAAAGAAAGAAAGAAAGGAGGAAAAAGGAAAAACAAATACATAATGTAATATTGAAATAAAAAATGAAAAATTAAAGGAAGATAGAAAGAGGAGAAAAATAAAAGAAAGAAAGAAAGAAAGAAAGCAAGAAAGAAAGAAAGAAAGAAAGAAAGAAAGAAAGAAAGAAAGAAAGAAAGAAAGAAAGAAAATAAAAAATAAGGGAAGAAAGATAGAAAGAAGGGGAGAAAAGAAAGCAAGAAAGAGAGAAAAAAGAAAGAAAGAAAAGTATCAGTAAACATAGGTAAACAACTGGACAACCAACAGACAGACAGACAGACAGACAGACAGATAGATAGATAGATAGATAGATAGATAGATAGATAGATAGATAGATAGATAGATAGACAGACATGATGTTAGACACTTTGTGTGTGTATATTTTATTATTAATGAAAGATGCTGAGGTCTGCAGCTGAAAGTCTCCACTACACTGAACAATAGGTCCACACTGGAGGACCCGCCCCTCCTCCGTCCCCCTCCACGCTCCACCTCCGCCACTCATTGTCGCTTGTGATTGGTGGTTAAAATGCGATGCTGAGCTCCTATTGGCTGAGAGTTGTACATTGCGAAATAGCGGAAGTGTCTTCGCTTTAACAATGAGATGAGCAGAAGTGCAGGAAAGTGAAAGATCTGCCCCAAATCCTACACCAAACTCATCTCCTCCACCTGGACTATAGTATTATTATTATTTTATTTTTAATTTTTCTGTTCTGTCGATTTTATTAATCAGTCCCACCTGACTTTACTTGACCATGGAAATCGAGAAGGAAATGAAAAAGGTGAGTTTATTTCCCTGATCTTATAAATGACCTCTGTATTAATCTTCTGTACAAAAGATCACATTACAGCACTAAAATCTGAGTTATATTTAGTTTATAAAGTTTAAAATGATGATTAATAAGTGTTTAACGCAGTTTTTGGTGGTTTGGGAAGCGACCCGAGTCACGTGGCCACGCCCTGTAGAGAACCTCAGATCTGATCACTAATAATCCTTTATTATTAAACAATTAGTCTTTAATTCATGCATAAAAAGTTTAAATATGACTAGTTAATTAACATTGAGTTTAGTGTGGACCGGGATACTTTCATTAAAGTTTATTATTTACTTATTTTAAAAGATATCGATTCTTTGTATGCTCCCTTTTGTTAAATAGGACACTTTAAAAAGTAAATAAATTCTTTAACTTTTATGAAAATCATTAGTAAAACAAGATAAAATATACATAAAGATTGTTTTCTCTCTCTTATTATCTATCTATCTATCTATCTATCTATCTATCTATCTATCTATCTATCTGTCTATCTGTCTATCTATCGATCAAATAAATACAATCAAAATTATATATATATATATATACTCTGTATGTATATATATATATATATATATATATATATATATATATATATATATATATATATATTTTGATTGTATTTATTTGATTGATAGATAGATAGATAGATAGATAGATAGATAGATAATTGTTCAATACATTGGTTGAATTAATGCCTGGACAATATACACTTACACATTCACATGTATTCACACCTCAAAGTCACATAGAAGCAATTTACAATATTCCATTCACCTACTCATGTGTTTCTTGACAGTCGGAGAAAACTGGAAAACCCCGATCAAACACACTGTCACCCAACTATACACTCTTAAAAAATAAAATACAATACGGAACAATTTTACGTTTATCAATTAAGAAATCCGTCAAAACCAGTTACTTCCTGTTTCCTCTTACGTTATAGCAGCTATAAACGCTCGTTCCTTTCAGCAGCCTCTCTACTTTTCTCGTTCGAATTCAGTAAGAGGAAAAACGTACAGCTCGTGTTAAAAACGCCATTGAAAACTCACTGAAGACGCTATTGAAAATCTTTGTCATGTAGTGGTTAAAAGTTTAATCTGCGTATATGAAGCGTCGTAGCTCAATACCAACATTAATACAAAACTGTGCTCATATAAACATTTAATTAACATCCTTCTGACCAATCAGAATCCCTGGGGTATAATAATGAGGATTTATGAGTTTGGGAAACAAGTGGAAGCCTGTTTTGGGGGTGTGACCTAAAGAAGAAAACTCTACCCAAAGCCTATTTGTGGAATTTCAAAGCCTTAATTTTAATATAAAAGGGAAAATTTAAAACATGAAAAACACTTAACGTGGCTTAACGCGATAATACGCCATTAAACACATTAATAATAAAGTATACTGTGCTTGGACAGGCAGACTGGCTGAGGTTGGTCTTGTAAAAGAATTGTGTTCTTATCACATTAAGCTTTTTCTATAACCGTTTTCTATGGGAGAAAAAACACGTAACGTTTAATTAAACATGTTATGTCTGTATTCTGGACTCATCTGCTCGCCTGCACATAGTATTCTTTATTATTAATGTGTTTACTGAATTTGGTCTTTTAGAAATGCTGTCTCATTGCATTGAGCTTCACTATGCATTTAGAGATTTAGTACCTGGTATTGGTAGTGGCAGTGTAGATTCTTGGCCGCTACAGCGACAGACGCAACCCGGAAAAACTATCGGTTTTTGCCAATGGTTCCAGCAATCAACTTTTGGTGCGGATTAATCTGCAAAACCAAAAAATTAGTCGAACTGTAGTTTTTAGGGTGCCATTATTTTTTATCCAGTTGAAAGGCTTGTCTTTATTTCACGTTATTTATAGAAAAGTTTACAGGAATTCAAATTGTCAGCATAGTCTACGACCTAAAGTTTGTGGAAATTTCATTCCACAGTTAGTCTCCATGTACGGTCATAATGACCTCCAGACTTCTGGGAAGATTTTGTGTAGATTTGTGCAGATCATTCAGCCACAAGTGTGTTAGTAAAGTCTGGTACGTATGTAGGTCAGGTGAGGAGGCCTGGGGTGCAGTCAGCGTTCACATTAATCAAGTTCATATTCATATAGCACGAGATCTTCCACTTAAGCCCGGGTAAACCATCTACCTTGTACATATGGTGTATGCATAACATTGCTTGTGTGATAAATAAGGATCAGAGTTATTAACAAGGTTTAGAGCATAATTATTAAGATAGAACCTGGTGTTAAAACCAGATGTTCTGCTAATTCCTCCTGGATTTTGTGTTCCTTCATGTTTTCCAAGCAAAGTCATCTGCTCTGAGAATATCGAGAATGTGTTCGAGCCCTCCAGGCTTTCTGCACATCTTCAAATACTTGGCCTTATATAGGCATAGCCGTGTCGGGGCGGCTCGGTGAGCAGGCTGTGAATGATCTGTGTTTAGAACGAAAAAGAAACGTGTGTGTGTGTGTGTGTGTGTGTGTGTGTGTGTGTGTGTGTGTGTGTGTGTGTGTGTGTGTGTACGTGTGTGTGTGTACGTGTGTGTGTGTACGTGTGTGTGTGTACGTGTGTGTGTGTGTACGTGTGTGTGTGTGTGTGTGTTGGTTGTTGGCAGACGTACATGTAAGAATGACTGAAATATTAAAACATGGGAGCAGAAGATGACATCAGTACATAAGTATGTAAATGAAGAGACGGCGTGTAGAGATGGAGATAGAACAAAGAGTTGTTTGGGGCAGAAGTACGAAATCTGGAGAAGTTTGAATTTGGTCGTGGATTAGAGTTACAGAGGGGCGAAAACGTTTTTGGAAATGTTTCAAGTTGGAAATTTTCCAAATGTATATAAAACTGTATCATATACAAACATTTAGTTTGGTCGTAAGCTGACATGCAAACGAATACAGATAAACAGAAAAAACTGTCCTTCCGGCTGCCTTTTATACGCCTCGACGGCTTTGAAGACAGTGATGATCCGCCACTCTGATTGAGCTCCAGCCATGTTTTGTAAGGACGCCACGCCTCCTCGTTTGCTGCACTGGGCTGCACCATGCCGCCTCAGCGTGCTCCTTCCACACGCTGATGATGGTTGTGTTCGGAGCACTTACCCCTTTAGGCACCTGAGGTGGAGGCCCGTCATCACAATGTATAAAAGTGTACTTAAAAATGCTTAAACTGCTGCTGTTATTTGCTGCTTTTAGATTGTGTTTGTTCGCACCTTCTTAATTGAATCATCATGATGTCGCGAGCGAGCTGAATGCTTGACCTGATGCTCGCGAGTCACGACAGAACAGATCCAGTGCGACTTTCCTGAAGTTACAAACAATTTACACGATAGCACTTCATTAAAAGATTTTACAGTTTTTGTTTACCATGCTGATGTTTCACCTTCAACTTTCATGTGCTTGTGCATCACTGTGGTACTTCCATCCTACACACACTTCGCTTTCCATAACTTATAGGTTACAGTCTTCTTTGTTGTGTTTAATATAAAATCCTCCCGTTGCTTTGGATGACTTGGGACGCACACTTGTTCCTGCTGCCGGTTGAGCCTGTATTATCTGCCATTTTGCAAGCGGTCATGTTATCTTACAGTCACACCAATCCGTAACTTGAGCAGCCCAACTAATCGATAATGGCATTTGTTGACAACAATTTACAACAAATTATTTTTTGATTAGTTGTTTCAGCTCTACATTACACAAAACATCACCGCCTGATTTTTGTAGGTTGGAGTGCCCATTGTAACAGCTATTACTGTAGAAACGGGACGAACACTTGTGATTTGTAATTTGTAAAAATTCAACAGCAGTGTAGTAGAAATGATTTCAAATAAACTTTACACTTTCTCATCAATGGGAAATTAGTAAAGGCTCCGGGTTACTGATCGGAAGGTTTGGGGTTCAAGCCCAGGTATTGCTAAGCTGCCCCAGAGCAAGGCCCTTATCCTTGGTGCTCCAGGGGCCCTGTATTGTGGCTGACCATAGGCTCTGATCTGAGCTTCCTAACGTTGCTGGTATATGCAAGAAAGAATATCACTGTGCTGTAAAATATTACATGTAACTTTTATACTTGTTATAGATCATCGTTGTCTTTTTTCTTTCATTGGCTCGAATTCCACAGTAATTTCCCCAAACCCAAACACAGTTGTTTATTAAGAAGAGTGTCTAACACTTAGCGACTGTGTTGGTAGGTAACCCTGGGCCATGAGATTGGAGCTGGAGCAGCATGCGTGAAATGCAAGGACAAGTGCGAGGGCTTTGAGCTTCACTTCTGGAGGTTTGTATACGACTTCTTAAAGAACTTGTCTGTTCACAAAGCACTTGTGTAAGTCTTTCTGTATGAAGCAATCTGCCATAAATGTAATGAGACACTCAACACTGCACTGGTTTTTGATAAATGTTTTATATGCACTTGATGTCTTTAAGTTGTGAAACTGAATTTCCTTTGTTGACTGCTGGTTGCCTTTTATGTGTTAATAGACGCCTAGGACACCAAACCAATGCTGTAATCATATTGCAAAATCTCATTTGAAGTTTTGCAGCTTGTAATTTGTTTTGTATGAAGTCCAGTTTCCATTGGTTTCCAATGTAAAAATCCAACCTTTTGACAGTACTGAAGAAAATTATTCTTCTTTGTCATTTTAACAGAAAGATCTGTCGTAACTGCAAGTGTGGTATAGAGGATCACGATGTGCAACTGCAGTCGGAAGAGAACCAGAAAGTGGGGCGGCTTTTCGAAGACACCAAGTACACGAGGCTCATTGCCAAGCTGAAGAAAGATGGAGTGCCCTCGTATCAAGGCAGTGCGCTCACCATAACAATCAGCACTCCTGCTGTGGGTACAGCAGTACCCGTTCCATTGGCCGGTACTGCAGGAATAGTGAGTCCTGCCTATTCCCAAGGTGTCCCCGGCCACGGTGCTCCCTCTGTCCCCGGCCACGGGGCTCCCTCTGCTTCAGGCCACGGGGCTCCCTCTGCTGCGGGCCACGGGGCTCCCTCTGCTGCGGGCCATGGGGCTCCCTCTGCTGCAGGCCACGGGGCTCCCTCTGCTGCAGGTCACAGGGCTCCCTCTGTCCCCGGCCACGGAGCTCCATCAGTCTCCAGTCATGGAGCTCCCTCTGCTGCAGGTCACGTGGCTCCCTTTGTCCCTGGCCAGGTTGCTCCCTCTGCTGCAGGCCACGGTACCCCTGCTATTTCCATTGCAGCTGCTGTTAATCCTGCTGCCGTGGCAGCCAAAAAGGATGTGGTCAGGGCTGTCACCTACGAGTGGGCTCCTCCAGGTGTTGACCAGAAATTGGTAAGAATTCCAGTACTACTGTACAAATGACATGCTTTTATTTAGATCAATTAGAACTAGGCCAGAAAAGAGTTCTGCAGAAGTCTAACATGAATAAGATCTGTTGTTCAGCAAATTTGTGAATCACAGTATTCAAGTGTATCTATGAAACAATATGGTTATATGTTTTGAAACACTTAAAAAAGAGCAACCGCAGCGTTAATAGCATTACATAACTTTTTTAGCGAAAACGATTCCACTTCGAAAATGTTTCCTGGCCTTAAAGATCTTATTCCCGTTCCAGGCTCTGCTTTACATGGAGCTGCTGCCACCGGAGCGGCGGCCTATAGCGGGCACTCAGGGTGCCGATTATCGCAAGAAGCAGATGGCAAAACAGCTCCCCGAGCACGACCAGGATCCAGCACTCTGCCACGAGCTCACGCCTGCTGAAGTCAAACAAATGCAGCAGTATGTGCGCAAGTACAAGGACGAGGCTCTGGGCATCGGAGACCTGACCCTCCCGGAGGAGTTAGGTTCTCTTGCAGGAACCCCTCAGAGCCCCGGAATCGCAAACAAGCCTGGAGGACCCGGGGACCAGGGAACAGCCGCAGTGGGGAAGGTTGGGATCCCGGGGGCAGTGGGGGCTGTAAGCGGGACTGGGCCTGCTGGCAACTACGTAAGTGTGTGGGTTTTTTTTTTTTTTTTTTGTAACATATGGCATGAGAAAAAGGAGCTGGATTTGGTTATTTTGGTACATACCATGTTAGATGGATTGTAGCATTTGAGAGCTCCCTGCAGAACCTCCTGTGAGTTTGGACTTAATTAGGGAAAAAATCCCTTACAAAGAAATGAACAGTCTACAGTTTTTCTGTCAGGTATTTTTAACAGCCTTGTGCAGGTCTACAATCACGTCCCTGACATCCTTTGACAGCTCTTTGGTCTCACTAATGGTGGTGGAGAGGTTTAAATTATAAGTATTATTACTATCGAATGCAGTCTTTGGATTGGTGAAAGTGAATTTAAAGAAAAAAAACACCAGATGGTTGCTCTCGTTGCTTAAGTGGCCATACCTTTATTTTCTTCTCGTGTCTTTTCATTCTCATAGTTTTTAATGAATGTCGAGTATAGCAAATGGTACTTCCTCAATTCAACCACCAGATGGAGCCACGGGATGGAGCCTTTTCTGATAACACTTGTTTTCTTTCTGCTGGTGGGAAGTTAACTCAGGGTTCTGCATATGACACAGACGGACATGTGCAGACAGACATGTGCAGACAGACAGAGATGCAGACAGACATGCAGACATCTACTGTGGTGAAGCTGCTCGATGGCAGGACAGTGATGTGTTAGATGATTATCACCACCATGTGCAGGGCTTTTCTTTTCCACACATTGTGGAGCTGATGGAGCAAACGTCAGTGTAAGGGCAGGATGCTCTGTCCTGCTGTTGCTCTGAGACCTGGGGTAAATCCGGTTCCCTCACCCCAAACTTCTCTCTGTTGTTCCCGCAGGCGTGTCATCACTGCCAGGGCGCGATGAAGCGCGGAGACCCGGCGGTTTATGCAGAACGCGCCGGGTTCGACAAGCTCTGGCACCCAGGATGCTTCGTGTGCTGCACCTGCAACGAGCTGCTGGTGGACATGATCTACTTCTTGAAGAAGGGCAATCTGTACTGCGGCCGACATTACGGAGACAGCGAGAAACCACGATGTGGCGGCTGTGACGAGGTGAGAGAGAGAAAGAGTGATAAAAAGGAATAATGAGGAGGAGGAAGTGTAAAATATGGGGCAGTGTGGAAACCCAGGAGCTGATCCTAACTTCCGATTATTTTGCATGAATGATGTCAGGGTGATATCACGCTATACTTCTGTCTTTTTTGGGACCTAGTGTGTCCCAATACTTTTTTGTGTATATATATATATATGGGCAAAAGTTTTAGGACACACTATTGGCTGCAGTGCCTTTCTATGCCAAGCTACAATATATGGCCAAAAGTTTGTGGACACACAAGCATAAGATTTGTATTTTCTTTCTGAACATCCCATTCCACATTTAGTCCCCATTTGCCCTTCTAATAAGTTTGACTCTTCTGGGAAGATGTTCCACTAGATTCTTTGGAGATCCGTGCTCATTCAACCATAAGGGTGTTATTAAAGTCCGGTACTAATGTAGGTGAGGTTCATTCACCTTGATAGAGTTGGTTTCAGAGCAGGAGATCTTCCACTCCAACCCTTGTAAAGCAGATCTTCATGGAGATGTCATGCTGGAACAGGATTTGGGTCTTAACATCCAAAGACATCCCAAAAACTATATCTCCAGCTTTATTGTAACAGTTTGTGTGTGTGTGTGTGTGTGTGTGTGTGTGTGTGTGTGTGTGTGTGTG